>JAYESA010000015.1:122124888-122724888 GCA_036927795.1 Iris macrosiphon
GTCAATTATGAAATGTGTGGTTGGAATTGTGCCACGTCACCGCCACCCTTGTTTTGAGAGTGAGGTGCCATCTCACCTCCCTTATCCTCTATATATATATATATATATATATATATATATATATATATATATATATATATATTAGTATATGGTAGTGTGTATATATAGATAGATAGTTAGTTAGCTAGTGTTAATGAGGAGTAAGGCTTGAGTATCTCAATACCTTGAGATTCTCAAGGTATTGAGCATCGGGGCAAGGTATTGAGTTTTAGCCTAGGATTGAGATTAGAGATGCTTTTATATATATAGTTATATATATACGTGCTAGTATATATTATAGGGGATATAGACGGGGCGTATAGCGTAGGTTGAGGTATCGGATACCAAGGGTATCCCGGTATCTCAAGGAGGCGAGTTTGAGGGTTTATTAGCTTAATGACCTAGTTTTGACCTAGAATTTTAGGGGCACCCTAGTTTGACCTTGAGTTGACCGTAGTTGACCCGGTTGACCGCCAAAGTCAACTTTTGACCTAGTTTTGACCTAGGGTTGACTTTTTGGACCCAGAGTTGACTTTTTGACCCAGATTTTACCCGTTTGACCTAAAATGACCCTAGAAGCTTGTTTTTAGTTATTTTATATCTGTTTAACTCATTAGAAACCTGTTTAACCTTGCTTTTAGCAATAGGTCCTTCGACGCCAGTTCAGATCGCTAGTTGCTCAGGACGTCAGGCGAGTACATTCTCTAATAGTTTCCATTATCTGATGATTATTATGATTCAGCTTCTAGTATAGTATTATCTGATTTTTATGGCACAACACGGACTAGTATTTCTGGATTTATTTACTTGTGACACGTATATTTTATGATTCTGGCCTCTATTCTAGAATCACCTACTGGCATCACTACATGCATCACTCATGTTTCTGGCTGGACTCATACTTGATTTACGTGTCGGGTCTTGGATTCACTTGTACTAGTCGGGGCAGAAAAATACTCGAGTAGACATATAAACATTTCCAACTGGAATCACTGGAATCACCCCCTCTGGTCTAATCTGGAATGATAGCAGTCGCACACCTAGTGTGCAGTGAGCCGTACTTACCCCTAGCCGTTTATATGTCGAAACAGGTATTTCAAAGACACAAGTTCATTCTTTCTAGTTTGGACTCTCTTGCATTTTTTGCTGGTCTCACTTATAGTTTCTGGACTTGACTCATTACATTTATTTTTGCTGGACTCACTTCACGTTCTTGTGCACATACTTGCTCTTAGTTTAGATTTCTTGTATCTTGCAGTCATTACTATCTTGTTTCTGATATTTATGCATCTTTACCTTTATGCACCAGTGATATATGTATATTTTTCTTGTTCATACTTTATTTCCTTCACCTTGCTACTTGCTACAACTGCTTTATAGTTTTTATCATTTAACTGGAACTGCTGTTAGAGGTGTACTTGCTCCAATCCTGACTGGATATATTTTTCAGAGGATCCGGAGGATTGGTGTCCGACATTTTATGGATCTCAGTCTGTCGATGGTGCAGACAGGGAACCCCTAGTTTAGAAGTGATTTTTGGGTTGCTAGCCGGGATCACTAGGACCTCAGTTGTTGTTTTTATTAGCTTTTGGTACCTGATTTATTCCCGGTTTTGGATTGAGACCTTGTATTATATTTGATTCTGGATATTGTTGTATTATTATTATTATTGTTGTAGTTGTTTTAGCAGCAATTGTTTAGACTTTGTAGTTGTTAGATTTATGTGTTATCTTATCGTGCTTAGATTCGTGATTGAGTACTTGTGATTATCATTATGATATTGCTCCTCCGTTTGGAATTGAGATCTTGACAGGTATATATATTGATTGCGTGAGATTATTAGCTAGATAGTAGACCTAGACAGCGTTCTGCCGCCGATGCTGCGGCGTAGGCTGGACGTACCCACGACTCATGTCCGATTTTTTGGGTGCGGGTCGTGACAGTTTGAGAGGGAGGGACATTTTCGTCAATTTTTATTAATTTTTTGGGTTGTCCATCATGACTGAACGAATTATGTCAAAGGTAGGAGAACATGTACATTATGCAAAAACTGTGAGGTGCACCCTTAAATATGATAAAAAAGTGGGGGCTAAGTTAAATTTTTTTTTAATAGAATTAATAAGATTTGATTCTTTGGTATGTATTTGAATTTAGGTGGGTAACTTAAATGAGTATATAATTAATTTTCTAGGAAGGTTTGACTAAATTTGGCTCATTTATAGGAATGGTAAGGACATGTTTAAATTTTGAATATGATTCGGAATAGTATGCATTGATATAGATAAAGGAAAAAAAGATTACCAAGATTCTTTCCTATGTATGCATTAATTACATTGGTAAGGTTCCTCGTGTGGCCGAATAAAATTTGTTAATCCTTAGAGGAATCTCCCAATTGTTGTTACTATATGTATTCCTTTTATTTAATATTATTTATATAAGTATGGACAAATTCTTATAATATTTAATTATTGCTAAGAAATATTGATATAATAATTGTATTTATTTACTATTTGAGCTAATAGATAATATTTAAGATTTTTTTAATAAAAAAAATATTTATTAGAATTCAACTATATCTATATTTTTATCTATCTACTCATGGATGTGTTGTATATATATATATATATATATATATATATATATATATATATATATATATATAACGGATGTGCTATTGCATCATCAGAAATTTGAATTTTATTTATTTCCTCTTTATTAGAAGAAGTAGACCCTATTGTTGAAGGCAAAGAGCAAAATAGGCTCACCAACAATGTCGAAAATGGAATTTACTTCTGTTTAATGGGTTTCACAACCAATAAAGAAGTACAGAATATTCTCAATAGAATGTACTATAAAAACACTGAATTTAGACAATGGTTCGAGAAAACATATCATATTCAAAGGAGATATGAATTAAAAGATGAATTTTATAACCATCTAGAAAAATCAAGATGTCTTATACTTTTTGCTGATTGGTTCATTCAAGACTATGTGAATACAGAATTGACACAAATAAATGTGTTAGAAGAATATTATAAGATCTGGAGTACTGATGAGGGTACAAGTAGTGGTATAACCAGATCAATGTATCCTCCTAACGAGTCAATTAAACTCACTGTCAAAAAATTTCCAGACAAAATAGATGCCGTCTCTTTTGTCAAAATTATTGACAGTAAAGCGGTAATTATTAAAGAATTACAAAAGGTCTTACGACAAAATAATTATACAAATGTATTTATCCAAGTAATGAGTCAACAATTGACTAGAATTGAACATGCTTTGGATAAATTATTGCATAAATTTAATGCAATTAAAAAATTAGATTTTTCAGAAAAATCTGGGAAATCATCTTTGAGGGAAACTACTAATATCTCAACTAAACCTCCTCCTGAGGTTAAAGAATATAAAGTTAGAAAAACTCCTGAAGTTACTAAGGAGGATATAAAAGAGCTAATAGCTCAGTTTAAAAAAACTAATCTTCAGACAATTAATGCTGAAGAGAAAGAATTGAAGGAATTAATTGTTCGTGCAAAGCAACAATTTGCTAATAAAATTATTAATCAATCTAATATTAAAAACCAAATTCAGGCTATTAATAGTCCTTTAATTAATGATACCTCGTCAGAAGATCATCAAATAAATGATGATCCAAATGAAGACGAAATTAATCTTGAGCAAATTGATGCTATTCAACAATCCTTTGTTGAAACAAGACCTATTAATAATCCTTAGATTCAAGCAGTCAAATATGGTAAACCTAATCTAATGAGTATTACTATCAGCGACCAACCCCTATTGATGTTTTATTTAAAGAAAATGATACAATAGTACAAAATCATTACAGTGGAGATGAAATCTATAAATGGAACATAGATGGTCTTACTGATAAACAAATTCATGATCAGTTACATCGAATGATGATGTATTCGAATGTTGCCAAGGCTGTTGGCAATAATGATAAAGAAACTGCACAATTTATCACTTGTGGTTTCACTGGCACTCTTCGAGGTTGGTGGCATAATTGTCTAACAGAGTCTCAAAGACAAAAAATTAGTAATGCTGTCAAAACTGAGACTAATCTTGAAGATAATACTCAGGTAACAAAGACTGATGCTGTCTATACCTTAATGATTACAATTTTGGACCTTAATGATTACAATTTTGGAATACTTCACTGGTGGAGTTTTCGATCATGGAGAAAGAGTTAGAACTCTTCTTCAGAATCTTAGATGTCCAACTCTTACTCATTTTAGATGGTATAAAGATACCTTTTTAAGTAGAGTAATGTTACTTGGTGATGCTAATGATGCTCACTGGAAATCAAAGTTCATTGATGGACTTCCTATCCTTTTTGCTGAAAGAATTAGGCAAGGATTAAGAAATCAAAATAATGGTATAATTTCTTATACTAATTACACTTATGGTAATTTGATTAATAAGTGTATAGAAGAATGATTAGTTTTATGTAATAAATTAAAGCTGAAACATCAATTAAAATCTCAGAGACTCTCTGGAAAAAGCAACTGGGAGAGTTTTGTGACCAGTTTGCAATGGATACTTTTAAACCTCTTAATACAAAGGGAAAAAAAAGTTAAAGAATATAATGATTTTAATAAGAAACCTTACAAAAGAAGAAAATACCCTTCTAAAAGAAAAGAAACTACCAACAATAAGGAAGATAGAAATTTTCGAAAGAAAAAATCTTCTAAAAAAGTTATTAAATGTTACAAATGTTGTAAATTGGGACACTATGCTAACAAATGTTATACAAAAAAGAAGATTGAAGAAATTGAAGATGAAGAGTTAAGAAATACTCTTTAGAAATTAATGATTAATTCAGATTATGGAGAAGAAAGTTCATCTGAGGATGAATCCACGGATAATTCAGAAATTAAATGTGGTGAGAATTGTCAATATAACAAATGTGTTACAGATAAAGATGTTAACTACTATAAATCTATAGTAGAAATAAATGGCTTGTCAATTAATACCTTAACTCTTGATGAGAAGAAGGGTATTATTGAAGCCTTATTACATGATAATATTAATCCTGTAATCAAGAATAAAATTATTGATTTTATTGGCGAGGAGTCGAAAAGTTCTATTGCTCCTATTCAAAGTCCTACTGAAGCTTATAATATGGCTGAAGTTATTGCAAGATATAAGAGTGGGCAAGTAAAACCTGTTACAATACAGGATATTCAGTCTGAAATATAAAAATTGAGATTAAAAATTTAAAGTCTCAAGATCAGCAAATTCAAAAGAGACTAGATAAACTTGAACTAGATAATATATCTAGAAATATAACCAGATCAATAGAGACTGGTAAATCTTCTGCTAGTTTTTCCCAGTTTCAAGAACAAGAGGGGGGAAATATTGAACAGATAGAAGAAGTTAGGAATGATTTCCTACACAAAATAGATTTATTTATTACTCATAAATGATATATTAAAATAAATTTGCTCATAAATAATGAGTATTATATAACCAATTTAATTGCACTTGTTGATAGTGGTGCAGATCTAAATTGTGTTAAGGATGGAGTAGTCCCAGTGAGGTACTATGAAAGAACCACTCAAACTCTTAGTGCTGCCAATAATAAAGCACTAACTACTCCTTAAAAAATTACAGATGTAAACATCTGTAAAAATGAGATTTGTATTCCTATACATCTAATAATTGTAAAGAAAATATCTCAGCATGTTATTCTTGGAACTCCTTTCCTGGAAAAACTTATGTCTATAAATGAGATTAATAAAGAAGGAATTACAACTTGTTATAAAGCCAAAAGAATAACTTTTGAATTTATAACAAATCCAATTGTCAAAATTCTTAATAAAGGTAATCTAAAAGAAAATCAGATTAATTTTTTAAAAGAAGAACTTGCACAGGTAAATATTACCTAGCAGTTAAAACAATTGGAAATTCAAAATAAAATTAGACAAGTCGAAGAAGATTTTAAGCTACAAACTTGTAGTAATCTTCCTAATGCTTTCTGGAATAGAAAACAACATATTGTTTCTCTTCTTTATGAAGATTCCTTTAATGAAAAAAAATTCCCACAAAAGCAAAACCATGTCAAATGAATCAAAAATATCTTGAACTATGTAAGAAAGAAATCCAAGAATTATTGGATAAGAACTTAATTCGTAAATCATACTCCCCATGGAGTTGTACAACATTTTATGTAAATAATAATGCTGAAAAAGAAAGAGGGGTACCTAGACTTGTGATTAATTATAAACCTTTGAATAAGGTTTTAAAATGGATTTGATATCCAATTCCTAATAAAAGGGATCTACTTAATAGAGTAGTTAAAGCTAGAATTTATTCTAAATTTGACCTAAAATCAGGATATTGGCAAATTCAAATTGATGAAAAGGATCGGTATAAAACCGCTTTTACTGTTCCTTTTGGTCATTATGAATGGAATATAATGTCATTTGGTCTGAAGAATGCACCTTCAGAATTTCAAAATATTATGAATGAAATATTTATTCAATATTCTAATTTTATATTATCTTATATAGATGATATACTAATCTTCTCCAATACAGTAGAAGAACACTTTAAACATCTTAATGTGTTTAAACATTTAGCCATTAAAAATGGACTGGCAATTTCTGCCCCAAAGATAAATTTTTTCAACAAGAAATTAGATTTTTGGGACACAATATTGCTAATAATACAATACATCCAATTGATAGAAGTATTAAATTTGCTTCTAAATTTTCAGATGAAATAATTGATAATAAGCAGTTACAGCGATTTCTTGGAGCATTAAATTATGTTTCTGAATTTTACAAGAATATTGCTCAGGACACAAAAATTTTGTATCAAAGATTACAAAAAAATCTTACTCCATGGACCAATGTTCATACTGAGACAGTAAAAACAATAAAACAAAAGGTTAAAAATTTACCTTGCTTACATTTAGCCAATGTTGAATGGTTTAAAATTGTTGAAACAGATGCTAGTAATATGGGTTATGATGGTATAATAAAACAATTAAACCCTACCACTAATAAAGAAATGTTAGTAAGATATCATTCAGGAAAATGGAATGATGCTCAGAGTAATTACTCTACTATTAAGAAAGAAATTTTTTCTATCATTCAATGTATACGTAAATTTTAAGATGACTTACTTAATAAAAAAATTATTACGCATTGATTGTAGCTCTGCTAAAACTATTTTAGAAAAAGATATTAAAAATTTAGCATCTAAGCAAATATTTGCTAGATGGCAAGCAGAATTAGCCATATTTGAATTTGATATTGAATATATTAAGAGAATTAATAATTCACTTCCTGACTTTTTGACTCGTAAATTTTTTGCAGAATTATGAATAGACGGGACAAGGGGAAGCAACCATGGGTTCCTAGACCCATGAATTCTGGCTCCAATGAGTCGAGATATCAGTCCAAGAAAACTGTTCTTGGAAAAGGAAAGACCTCTAATAGAGGCATACAGATTCAAGACCCTAAAGAAACCAATATTTCTTATAAACAGGCAGTTGAAGTGGAAATAATTTTTACCCAAAATAATTATTTAGAAAAAATTCTTCTATTAGAAAAATCTGACATTCCAATGATGGATGATCCTTGGAAGCTAAAGAAAAAAATCTGGAAAATAATATGTTTTCAGTCCAAGGAAAAGATCACAATATTTATGAAAGAATTTTGCTAACAACTAAATTAGTTGAAATTAAAAAATTTCATCTGTAAACCCCCTGATTTTTCAAGAATTTTTAATTTGGAATTTTTCACAATTTTCTGGAATTTTCTGGGATTAAACTAAAGTGTTTTAATTATTAAATAATTTTTAAATAATACTAAATAATATTAAAATATTATAAAATAATATTTTCTGGTGTAAAATGAAAAATTAGACATAGGGTAATTTTTTGAGAATTTATTGGACCCCGGAAGCATTTTTAAAGCCCTAAAAACTATTTTATAATTAAACCGAATTAAACCCTAAATAAACCCAGTTTATTTTAAATAAACCAAACCGAACCAACCCACTGTTGAACCAAACCCAACCCAACCCAACCCAAATCCTTATTGGATCGGATCCGGGCCCAAAACCCAGACCCGACCCACTGACCCGAACCCGCTTCCAATCTTTAGTGGATCGGTTCGGATCCGCCTAACCCGACCCCCGTCTCAGCCCCGCCCGACCCGAAACCTTCTCTTCTCCCAGCCGTGTAACCGCCGCCCGTCCGCCTTCCCGACCGTCGCGTAACCGCCGCAGTCTCCTCCGCTTCGCATCCCCCGCACCTGCCGCTGCCTCACCTCCGAAACCGCCTGCCGCTTCCTCTGCCACATCGCCCCTATAAAACCCGCCATTTTCGGCCATCTCTCCAGCTCCGCCGCCTGACCCGCTCCGATCACCCCGGCCAACCTTCCTCCTCTCCACCAGCCCCTCGCCCCAGCGCCCGGCCGCCCTAACCTCCTCCTCCGTCGATGAACTTCCGCAGCATCTCCAGCCTCGACCGCATCTCCCCAGAACCCTAGCCACCTCCGGCTCCTCAGCCGCCTCTTCCCGGTAGCCTCCGCCCCTGCCTCGCCCACAGCCACCTCTCCCCTCTTCCTCCTTCTCCCTCTGCCCTCAGCCCGCAGCCCCGCAGCTCCCATCGACCTCGCCCTCGCTCCACCAGCCCCGCCTCCTCCGGCGGCCTCCTCCTCCAGCAGCTCCGACCGTCGAGGGCCGCCCCGCCTCCGTCAGCACAGCCCGGACGTCCCCGAGCCCAGCCGCCTCCGTCAGCGCCTCCCTCCGACGAAGCCTGGCCACATGAACTCTAAACCCTAGCTGTGTCAGTGTCTCGTGTCGACACACGGACACGAAAATCTCAGTTTTTGGAGCCCTGTTCAGGTACCCATTTCTCTCTCCTCGCTGCCCCATTTTTTATTTCGTCAGTTTTGACGCGAACCCTGTGTGACCCTCTCGATTTTCGTGCAACCTGCTCGGTGCATCGCGTCCTATGGCGATCGTGAACCGCGATCCAAAAATAGGAAAATCAATGCCCTATTTTACCCCGGAACTGAGTACGCCCCGCCAAACGGGATGACTTGGTCGCGTGCGGTCTTCACCGATACGTGCGCGTCGTTGATACGGACGTACAGAATTTCGCAGAAGTTGATTCGGATGTGCGTGCACACCGGAATCAACGCGTATCCGTCGACAACGTTCCGTATCTGTCTTTTCTGGATCTCGCTATAGCTTAGTGTACACACGTCAGATCGAGACGAAACTTGTGCCATCGGACTCGTAGCAATACGCTGGTCCTGTGACCCATGTTTGGTTCGATTCTGAGAACGTTGACAAAATCGCGTATCATGGGCCCCATAAGCTCCACTTGACGGGCAATTTTGTGATCGGCTTATCGAAATCCAATTCTGAAAGTTCCATTGGGTTCGTATCAACGTTCTGGACCTGTTGACACTAAGTTTGACAGATTTAGAGACCTTTGATTCTGACACATTTTTTGGTGCAAAGCAGCCCACAGGTGGACCCCGCTTTGACCAGAAACGGTCATTCTTGCCCTTGTCTCCAAATTGGACTCAAGGACAGGCATTTCTAGCTAATTGATATTTTCAGGATCTGATGGTGATATTTATTTCAGCAACCGGAGTACTCCCTGCAGAACCCACGGAAGTCAGAGCTACAGTTGGAGATAGAACCCCAGGCAAGTGTACCTTGCCAAATCCTGCAGTTCTTATTACATATTTCTTTGACATATATATTTATTGTACATGCTTAAACCTAGGACCGTGTGACTTACTTAGCGTTCAATTAATAGTTGGGTGCCAACTCCGTACGCGAAATTGTGTAACGTCACTTAGACATGGTTATCGAGACCCTATACTTCTCGTACTTGCTTTATCAAGTACGTTTTACCCAGGACACCTGACACTATTCATGATACAGAATCGTCCTGAGATATTCATGGTGATTCTGTATAGGATACAGTTTTCATGACTTATTCCTTTGCTTAGATGTTATATGACTGGTTGCATTAGAGATGATCCTGCGTGGCATGGACATGAGACGTTGTGGACATGAGACGTATGATTACATTGGGTGGGGAGAGACACACAGGCTACAGGCTGATCATATATATATATAAAACCTTATTATTGCAGTACTCAAGACTCTAAACCCGAGCTTGGCCCACTACGTGTTATCACTGCTACCGGCTCCCCGACACAGAGCTTGTAGTGGTTTCAGCCTGAGTTTTAGTGATGCTCTCAACTTGCATATCACTTAGCTGGTTATCTAGTTTACCCTATTATTTCATTTATTTGCTGCACTGCATTTATTTTGGCTTGTATTATCTGTACCTTGCTATGTCCCCTGAGGACCTGGATCCGGATTATATCCCCAGGTTTAGTAGAGGAGATCCACTCTGAGGTTTACAGGACAGGTGCATTAGCAGAAGCAAAAGCAGGTTCAGGAGCAGGCACAGCAGAACCAGGAACCGAGGACTAGGTGATTGCCATAAATTTTCCTGAGTATATGTCTTCCATACTCAGTCTGTGTTGTTATTTACTTTTTTAATGAACAATTGTATCAGACTTGATTATCGGGTTGTTCTCCGATTTAATTACTTGTGACTTGTTGTTTATGTTTATGTCTCCTTTTGTTGATATTTGATATATTCATTCTGTGGATGAGATTAGTAGACCCTGATAGTTGTATTACAGCTTAAGTACGCCCCGATGGATCCATTAAATTGGGTTTGTCCATCGGTGCGTGCTGCTGGCCATTGACACGTGGCTAGTCCCTCAATATTTTGGGACTGGGGCGTGACATCATCAGAAGACCAATGATCTTCGAAGTTGCTAAAATTTTGAACTTGCTAAAATGTTTTATAAATGTTAACCTGATATGTTTTTGAAAGAAAACATGGTTTTCTAAAACTGTAATTTTCTAGATTTCCTTAACCCGAGAAATTTCATAACTTCCATCGCCTAGGGAAATAATTTTCCCTATGTGTTATTCTTACACCCTCAACTTTGATTCTTCTTGTTAGTAATGTGCTTCGAATAAATTTTACAACTGTGTCATCTCTGTTGACCGATTATTCTTTGATTGCGAGGACGCAATCTTCTTAAGGGGGTAGATTGTAAACCCCCTGATTTTTCAAGAATTTTTAATTTAGAATTTTTTACAATTTTCTGGAATTTTCTGGGATTAAACTAAAGTATTTTAATTATTAAATGATTTTTAAATAATATTAAATAATATTAAAATATTATGAAATTAATATTTTCTGGTGTAAAATAAAAAATTAGACATAGAATAAATTTTCAAAAATTTATTGAACCCCGGAAGCATTTTTAAAGCCTTAAAAACTATTTTATAATTAAACCGAATTAAACCCTAAATAAACCCGGTTTATTTTAAATAAACCAAACCGAACCAACCCACTGTTGAACCAAACCTAACCCAACCCAAATCCTTATTGGGTCAGATCCAGGCCCAAAATCCAGACCCGACCCACTGACCCGAACCCGCTTCCAATCTTTAGTGGATCGGGCCGGATCCGCCTGACCCGACCCGACCCGTCTCAGCCCCGCCCGACCCGAAACCTTCTCTTCTCCCAGCCGTGTAACCGCCGCCCGTCCACCTTCCCGACTGCCGCGTAACCGCCGGCAGTCTCCTCCGCTTCGCATCCCCCGCACTTGCCGCCGCCTCACCTCCGAAACCGCCCGCCGCTCCCTCTGCCACCTCGCCCCTATAAAACCCACCATTTCCGGCCATCTCTCTAGCTCCGCCGCCTGACCTACTCCGATCACTCCGGCCAACCTTCCTCCTCGCCACCAGCCCCTCGCCCCAGCGCCCGGCCGCCCTAACCTCCTCCTCCGCCCGACGAACTTTTGCAGCATCTCCAGCCTCGACCGCATCTCCCCAGAACCCTAGCCACCTCCGGCTCCTCAGCCGCCTCTTCCCGATAGCCTCTGCTCCTGCCTCGCCCACAGCCACCTCTCCCCTCTTCCCCCTTCTCCCTCCGCCCTCAGCCTGCAGCCCCGCAGCTCCCCTCGACCTCGCCCTCGCTCCACCAGCCCCGCCTCCTCAGGCGACCTCCTCCTCCAGCAGCTCCGACCGCCGAGCGCTGCCCCACCTCCGTTAGCACAGCCCGGTCGTCCCCGAGCCCAGCCGCCTCCGTCAGCGCCTCCCTCCGGCGAAGCCTGGCCGCCTGAACCCTAAACCCTAGCTGTGTCAGTGTCTCATGTCGACACACGGACACGAAAATCTTAGTTTTTGGAGCCCTGTTCAGGTACCCATTTCTCTTTCCTCGCTGCCCCGTTTTTTGTTCCGTCAGTTATGACGCGAACCCTGCGTGACCCTCTCGATGCCCGTGCAACCCGCTCGGTGCATCGCGTCCTGTGGCGATCGCGAACCGCGATCCAAAAATAGGAAAATCAATGCCCTATTTCACCCCGAAACTGAGTACGCCCTGCCAAACGGGACGACTTGGTCGCGTGCGATCTTTACCAATACGTGCGCGTCGTTGATACGGACGTGCAGAATTTTGCAGAAGTTGATTCGGATATGCGTGCACACCGAAATCAACACGTATCCGCCGACAACGTCCCGTATCCGTCCTTTCTGGATCTCGCTGTAGCTTAGTGTATACATATCGGATCGAGGCAAAACTTACGCCATCGGACTCGTAGCAATATGCTGGTCCTGTGACCCAAGTTTGGTTCGATTCTGAGAACATTGACAAAATCGCGTATCGTGAGCCCCACAAGCTCCACTTGACGGGCGATTTTGTGATCGGCTCATCGGAATCCAATTCTGGAAGTTCCGTTGGGTTCGTATCAATGTTCTGGACCTGTTGACACTAAGTTTGACAGATTTGGAGATCTTTGGTTCTGACACATTTTTCGGTGTAAAGCGGCCCACATGTGGACCCGTTTTGACTAGAAACGGTCATTCTTGCCCTTGTCTCCAAATTGGACTCAAGGACAGGCATTTTTAGCTAATTAATTTTTCTGGATCTGATGGTAATATTTATTTCAGCAACCGGAGTACTCCCTGCAGAACCCACGGAAGTCAGAGCTACAGTTGGAGACAGAACCCCAGGCAAGTGTACCTTGCCAAATCCTGCAGTTCTTGTTACATATTTTTTTGACATATATATTTATTGTACATGCTTAAACCTAGGACCATGTGACTTACTTAACGTCCGATTAATAGTCGGGTGCCAACTCCGTACGCGGAATTGTGTAACGTCACTTAGACATGGTTATCGAGACCCTATACTTCTCGTACTTGCTTTATCAAGTACGTTTTACCCAGGATACTTGAAACTATTCATGATACAGAATCGTCCTGAGATATTCATGGTGATTCTGTATAGGATACAGTTTTTATGACTTATTCCTTTGCTTAGATATTATATGACTGGTTGCATTAGAGATGATCCTGCGTGGCATGGACATGAGACGTTGTGGACATGAGACATATGATTACATTGGGTGGAGAGAAACTCACAGGCTACAGGCTGATCATATATATATAAAACCCTATTATTGCGGTGCTCAAGACTCTAAACCCGAGCTTGGCCCACTACGTGTTATCACTGCTACCGGCTCCCCGACACAGAGCTTGTAGTAGTTTCAGCCTGAGTTTTAGTGATGCTCTCAACTTGCATATCACTTAGCTGGTTATCTAGTTCACCCTATTATTTTATTTATTTGCTGCACTGTATTTATTTTGGCTTGTATTATCTGTACCTTGCTATGTCCCCTGAGGACCTGGATCCGAATTATGTCCCAGGTTTAGTAGAGGAGATCCACTCTAAGGTTTACAGGACAGGTGCATTAGCAGGAGCAAAAGCAGGTTCAGGAGCAGGCACTGGAGCAGAACCAAGAACCGAGGACTAGGTGATTGCCATAGATTTTTCTGAGTATATGTCTTCCATACTCAGTCTGTGTTGTTATTTACTTTTTTAATGAACAATTGTATCAGACTTGATTATTGGGTTGTTCCCCGATTTAATTACTTGTGACTTGTTATTTATGTTTATGTCTCCTTTTGTTGATATTTGATATATTCATTCTGTGGATGAGATTAGTAGACCCTGATAGTTGTATTACAGCTTAAGTACGCCCCGATGGATCCATTAAATTAGGTTTGTCCATCGGTGCGTGCTGCTGGCCATTGCCACGTGGCTAGTCCCTCGATATTTTGGGACTGGGGTGTGACATCATCAGAAGACCAATGATCTTCGAAGTGATGTCAATTACAGCAAAATTATTATTCGACAGATTATTACCCCTCAATCTTGGGGACTTCATCCCAATAGAACTAGACAATTAGTTTATCGTGACAAATGTATCAATGTATCTTTTACATATTGGAATTATGTTGAGACTTTTACCAAAGTATTTTACTTTGACAATAGTAAGCAAAAGCACTCATGGTTTATCAGAATTTGTCCTAAAATATTGAAACAGGACATCCCTGCATGGTTCATCCAATGCTGGTTAAAATTTGGTGCCACTTTGGAAATAATACCCCCATCATTGCAAGAATTATTTGCAGTTTGGGCACAATCATATCCTTTATGTCAGAATGCTGACGCTCTTTTAGAGGGGAAAGTACAATGTATTTCTTTGTCCATTTTTAAATTTCTTATATTTTCAAATGGATAATTAAATATGAATATAATTGTTCGAATTTCCCTATTTTAGCCAAAAAAATTCTGATTAAATGGTGGAATCGAATTGATGATAAAGAGAAGGTACAAATTATACAAAAATCTATCAAGGAGAATGATATCCTTTTAGAAGCAAAATTAAAGAAAGAAATCATTAAATTACTGAGGAGGAGTTAAAGAAGAAATGTCTTCACTATATGCAAACTCAGTTTGAGTCAATTTTTGAGACAGAGAATATGTCTGTCAGCTCTACAAAATCAGAAAAAATATTAGAAGCCAATATTGATGAAGAAACAGAAACTTTCTTCAAAAGAATGCATCATAGAGTTAATACTCAAAACTCTGACTCTGACGTGGACAACAATGATGGTAGTTCACAATAATTGCCAAATATGTGGCAATCAATGTTCACCTTTTTTAAAGAGGAATCTCTTTATGCTTGGCCGACAATGATGACGACATAAAGTAAAGTTGATGCTAACGTGCACTTACCGAGGCGATCAGAACTAATCTGCTGTGTGCAACCTGCTTCTGTCAGTCACCACCTTTGCAGCTGCCGGTTACCAACAAGTTCTTCACTAAAACATTTGTATTATAAATAGAGGTCCTAGACCTCTCTTGAGATGCATGCTTTTATTTTACTTTCATTCTGTGTGTTCCAGTGTGCTTTTGTAAGAGTGCTTGTCTGTAATATTTTTTACTATCAATAAAATTCCGCACAAGCGTTTATCTTCCCTCCTCTATATCCTGGTTTCTTTCCTGGTTCTCTCTCTCTCTCTCTCTCTCTATATATATATATATATATATATATATATATATATATATATATATAATTTGATTCTGACACGATGTTACACGGGCTGGTATTATATGGATTGAGTCAGGAGATATTATTTATTTGACGTGTGCATCGGGTACTCCTTATATATGTACTTTATCGTTTGCATCGGGTATTCCTTGTTCTCGTATCTATTCATATGCTCATATTATATTCGTGTGTGTAACGTGTCATGATTGGATCCATGAATAATTACTCGGGATGGGGGAGTAGGAGTTAGTTATGTGATCAAACCTTTAGCGTATTTGTGTGCATGTCAATTATACGATACACGTATAATTGAGTTACTATAGTATAGACTTGTGCAACCTAAACCGATCACATAACGAACTTGTTCTCTAAATTACTTAGATTGTATCACCAGTTCTCTTATTTACAGTTCACAACATATTGATTGTATTTACTTTTCCAATTATCCTTCATGTTTATCTACTTATTCCAGTTATATTTTTATTTTATAGTTACATCTGCATCTTGTATTAATTTCTATTATTGTTATATATTCTCTACTATATATATAAAACTTCTTTCAGAGTTTTATACTTTGCTCCAATCCTGACTGGATATATTTTTCCAGACGGCTATTTAGAGGACTAGTGTTCTACATACTACGGGCCATAAGACGGATAGCCGGTTGAGGTAGCACTTGTAGGCTAGGATGATCTGGTACCAGCTGTTGAGGAGACACACCTAGCTATAACAGACCCTTAGCTAGTATCTATTATTGTACTGGATATGTCTCCAACATTAGACCATGGCATATTATTTACTTTTGAGACCATTTATGGTTATTGCTAGAATCTAGACTTGGATATTGTTGTGACTTGTTATTTCATATTCTCTTTATGATATCGTGTCGTTATCTGTCTCTAGTTTGGCGATTGAGTATTGATGCTATATATATTCATCTTGTCTTTCTTATGGAGTTGAGTTACCATTGACAGGTCATATATATATATATATATATATATATATATATATATATATATATATATATCATTGCGTGAGTTTGTTAGATTATGTTGTTGACCTTTACAGCGTACTACCGTCGATGCTGTAACGTAGGCTGGACGTACCCATGACTCATGCCCTTTTTTCGGGTGCGGGTCGTGACACCTCCGCCGGTGGTAATACCTATTCAACTAGGATCTTACTAGTCAACTGCATAACTCCAGCCAGAAGATCCTCTCAAAGATATTCGTATATTGCGCGCACAGGTCGATATTTTAAAGAACAAAGACCAACTCTGTAACCTGGGGGTGAAACAACCGTATCCTTCTCATTGGGATAATATTCCCTTCCCTCATAAATACAAACCCCAAGCAATAGTCTTATTTGAAGGCAAGACATCACCGAGCCAATATATTAATTACTTCAATATGATGACGGCTCACCTATAGAAAGAGGATGCTCTCCTTACCAGATTGTTCGTGGGATGCTTGGCTGGCATAGCCTATGATTGGTATCACAGTTTACTTAATAACTACATATCCTCGTTTGATGACATGAAGTATCTTTTTCTCTCATAATTCTATAAGGGAGGCATGGATATGATGATGTCTTTGCTCATTGATATCAAACAGAATGGAAGGAATCCGCTCGCGAATTCATAGAGTATTTCAGGCAATCAACTCTGAAGTTGCCTCCCAGTATTTTAGATTTTGCATTTATCGCTACTTGCCAAAAGAATCTATTGTCTATAGTAGGGCTCTGGACTGGTCCAACTCAATTTCAAGACTGGACGACGTTCATCATCGGGGCTGAAGCTGCTGAAGGTAACAAGAAGGTGGCATGTAACTTGGGGATACAAATGACCAATGCGGAAGGGAAGTGCTCCTCCTCCAACAACAATAATGCGAATAATCACAACAACAAAGGAAAAGAGGCCTTAACAATAAATTTGGCAAAGCGACCCACCTCTCCTCCAATACAAAAGCCTCTAGAATCTTTCAGACCTAAGAAGGAATATTCCTTTGATGAGAGTGATATCCACAATATTTTTGACTTTCTGATGAAGAGCGACAGATTATAGTTGCCTGATATCAAACGACCAGAGGAGGCTGGTAAAATAGATAACCCAAAATACTGCTTATACCATCGGTATGTGCATCATCCTACCAAGGCTTATTATGTCTTGAAAAGAAAAATATAACAGTTAATAGATTCTAAAGCTATCACCCTTCATAATGAGGATAAGACGATCACTGCCAATATGATGTCTCTTCAATTTGGTGATTTTTTAGCACAAAAAGTCCCTAACGGCGTCATTCCAATACCTCGAGCTATAATAAAAGTGGTAAATCTTCTACCTCCTCGAATCTTACCATAAATCATGGCGAGATTATGTGTATTCATCCTGGCCTGCTGCCAGATTAGGACCAGGGAACAGCGTCTTCAAATTCAAAATCCAAGAAAGGAAAGAAATATAAACCATGCAAAATGATTTCTTCGGATCATCACTCAGACAGAGAGCAAAATCAACCTCAAGAAGACATACCTCTCGAGATCAAATTTCAAAATCTGAACATTGTCCCACCAAGCTCTACTCGCAAGCTTCGCTTAATACACCGTCAATGGTGCATAATTGCAGTATTTCAGGTACAACAAATCTCCATTGCTTATAAAGGTGTTCCTATACAAATTCTCTCTCCTCTTACAATTAGAGCATCAACCTCAACTAGTGTGACTGAGGTGAAGCATCCCCAATTTTATTAATACAGCCAACAATCTGTACGTTTGATGCAAAATATGGGGTATAAATTTTAGAAACCTGAAGATTTAAAATTTGGTAAGGGACAACGTATTCCTCTACAACTCCAAGGACAGTCTAACAAATCCCATAGTGGATTGGGTTACGATCAATTTAGCCCATAAACTCATTCCAAAAAGAGGCATGCCAAAAAAACTCATGTCTTGTAACATGGTGCTTCTTTCTCCGAAGCCCGAAGAAGAAGTCATGACTAGTACTAGATCCGGAAAAGATTATCATAAAACTTATAAGTATGTCCCGAAAGATGCTCCTTCTACTTTATCAACTCCGGTTGATCCAGTTACAGCCGAACCTGGTCTTTCGAAGCCTACTCCGACAGAGAAAGAGAAGAAAAAAGAAGTATGCTTCGACAAATTCCTGAAGAAGAACGTACCTCAAGGACTTAAAAATTCCTAAAATTTTGACATATTGGCACAACTGGCCAATACTCTAGCCCGAATTTCGATATTTGAGTTACTTTGTTTGTCGAAGGAGACTCGTGAAGCTTTGATCAAAGCTCTGATACATGTAGACTCATGTTTAGCTTAACTCAAGACTCCTGATGAAGAGCCACTAGCGTGCCCTCAATTCCATAGCGTGATTGAGAAGATTTCTAACAACACTTTTACTCAAGATGACATGTTACTCAAGGATAACTGGCATGACAGGCCTCTGTATTATACCGGCTACATCAGATCTATTAAAGTGAACCAGATTCACATTGACCCTTGTTCTTTACTCAGTATCATTCCTAAAAGGCTACTGAGAGGATTAAAGATACTAATACACAACCTGTCTGCCACTAGCACTACCATTCTTGGCTTCAATGCTAGAAGAAGTAAATCACTGGGAAAGATACGCCTAAAAATTAAGATAGACGATCTACGTGCTGAAGTCATGTGCTATATGATCGAATCTGATGTATCCTACAATATTTTATTGGGACGGTCATGGATACATGAGCATAAAATTGTACCCTCCACCCTTCACCAATGCTTCAAATATGTGGACAGTCTAAGAAAATTCAAAACAGAGGTAGCTGACCTCAACCCATTCAAAGGTGTCAAAGCCTATTTTTCTAACTCTGCACTCTATACACCAGACTATATGAAAGAAGAAGCTAATCAAGCTGGTGATGAAGCTAAGAACACCCCAAAGAAAGAGCCTTTGATGATCCAAGTTAAAGGACGTACTACTCATCCAACTCCTTTGAAGCCTCTCAACATCAACCTGCACAAGTTACCTCCATTGGTCATTAACCTTCGACGCAATGAACAGCCGACGCCGAAGAATGAGCCACGTGTTATCGACCTTCGTCGTAACAATCATCCAACATCAGTAAATCAACCCCTAGTCATCAATCTTGTCAAGCCTCTTGTCAAGGCTAAAGTTTCTGTTGACTATGTGGAAGAAGAAGAAGAAGAAGAAGAGATCTTATATTTCATGAATAAAGAAGACACTACTTTGCACTACATTGATGTTGAACCCTTTGTTAAAAAATTCTTAGAGGCCCTTCATCCTCACGAACCTCTGCCCATACCAGTAGTATCTCTATTTTAATATAGTTTACTATATGAACCATATGAGGATGTGTACTTTATAGTCCCAGAAAGATAGGACAAGCAACGTCAGATAATTTTTGGCAAAGCTAGAAACAAAAGAGTCATGCAGACTAATAATTCTGACGAAGATATTGGGAAGATACAACCGTATCGTTATAGCCAACATGCCAAGAATATTATGTAAGGGATGGGCTACAACTTAAAGTCTGGTTTAGGACTGAATTATGGAAAAGGTAGGCGGACTCCTATACGACAATTCTGTCCAAAAGGCAAACCGAAAAAATACTACCAGAGGACTGGTCATGGTTTGGGATATGTTACACCACCAAAAATTCCTGAAGGTTCAAAATCGGAAGAAGAGACACATTCTCATTCCTCTGGCTCATTATTGTTGGATTCTGACGAAAGAATGGGTGACGTATTCAAACAGGATTTCTTTGTAAATATGATGTCAACTAGCCCAGATGATAAAGACGGTAAACTATTAGAACTATTCGAGAACTATCTATGGGCACAACGGATGGATACTCAATAGGAGCTTCGGTTTGAGCAACGTGAAACACCTACAGATGATGAAGTAGTCTAAATTGATGTAGGAGAAGAATCTTTTCCAAGGCCAATCTTTATTAACAAGAGTCTTCCTGAAGAAGCTAAACAAGCTTTAGTCTAGCTAATAAAGGAGTATATTGATGTCTTCGCCTGGAATTATGAGGATATGCCTGGACCCTTAAATAGCCACACACAACCTCAATATTCTTCTGAATGCTAAGCCAGTGAAACAACAACAACGACGATTCCTGTAAAACCCCATATTTTTAAATATTTTTATTTATTTAATTAATTAGTTATTTATTTTATCTATATTATTTTGTAGTTATTTAGATAATATATACGTAGTGATTTAAGTACCTAGATAATTAATCATTTAGAATTGTTGCACAAAGTCCTATTATTTTATTTTTGGAGTATTTGCAGAAGAATGATAGGTTTTTCAGAATCTATTTTAGGTACTAATATATTTTTTATATATACCTTAAATATATATGTAAGTAATATATAGTTATTAGAGATAATAATAAATAGCATATTAATAATAATAATAATAATAATAATAATAAATAATAATAATAATAATAATAATAATAATGATATTATTATTGTTATTAGTGTTAATAAAAAAAGAATAGAAAAGGAAAAAGGAAAATAAAAAGAAAATAAAAAGAGTAAGAAATAGAATAAGAAAAAGAAAGAGAAAAGAAAAGAAAAGAAAAATAATAAAATCCTAACAGTAACTACCCCCCACCCTAGCGCGCGGCCCGCGACCTCACACCCGCTCCCGTTCCCTGCTCCATTTCCCTCTATATATAACACCTAATCCCAAAACCCTAACCCTAACCCTACCTTACCATCTCAATCTCCTCGAACCGCCGCCGTCGACCCAAAGCCACCGCCACTGCCATTCACCGCCGCCCGCCGTCGTCGTCGAACAGCACGCACACCCGCGACATTGACAGAAAAGTCAGCAGCTTACCCCTGTTTGTGCCTCGTTTCCCGCGCCATCGCTCAACCAAACTCGACCTCGTCTTCACCGATATGTTCATGACCTATCCCTCTTCTAACTATGTGTATTAGTTTACTTCGAACAGCGCGTAACCCTAGGCGAAAACCAAGCTAAAGTTGGCAAAAAATGACGACTTTCAATTGCAGAAAACAGCGGTAACCACCAATGTTTAAGGACTCGTATCTCCCACCACAAAGATCCAAATTTAGTTTTTTTTTTTGGTATGCGAAGACCACCTAACCGAGATTAATTCCTGTCAATTACAATATTTTATTTGTTGTTGTATGCTGAGTTAAATCGGATTAAAAATTACTAAAAATCTAATTTTCCAACTTCCAAAATTTATGATATGGAGTGCGCCCCATCAAACGAGACAACCCCGTCGCGTATTAATTGCACCAAAAGACGCGTATGGTATATCCAGACATGTGGGCTTTCGCGAAAACTTATTCGGATGCGTGTTCGCGTCGAAATTATCCCGTATCCGCAAAAAGTTCCCGTGTCGCAACTTTTATAAAATATTGCACCATTTACTGTACGCTCATCAGAATGCAACGAAACTTACGTCATTGGACTCGTGGTATCGCGCTGATCCTATGACCCAAGTTTCACGCGATTCTAAGACAGTTGACCAAGTTGCCTATTTGCGGGCCCCATGGTTGACTTTTTGGGCAAATTTGTGTTTGGCTCACCGGAATTCAAAATTGGACGTACCATTGAGTTTGTATTAATGTTTAGAATTGGTTTGACCTATAATTTATTCCTTTTAGAGATCTTTACCCCTGGCATACTTTTCGGTGCAAATTGGCCCACATGTGGACCCGCTTTGACCCAAAATTACTGTTTTGTCTCTGTATCCAAATTGGACGAAATGGTAGTATTTTCTATCTATCTTGATTATTCTGGGAACGTTGGTGATGTTTATTTTAGCATCCGGAGATATTTATTCTGAGGCCGCAGTTTCTGGTCCTGTGTGCTTGACTCCTTGACGTTACACTTTGCAGCTTCCTTGACAGACAAGTATACTTTGCCAAATTATTTACAGTACTTTGCATGCTTATTATATTTATGTATATTCATTGTATGTGTAGTTTCTTTTAATTATTACTATATATTAGATATGTTGACGCACACTTGACACTTAGTATCATGAGAGGACAATCATTAGGCGTATGGGCTATAACCACTCTGGTAAACTGTCGTATCTAGCACGCACTACGGTAGTTGTCGCACTGGTCGCTACCCCCACGGTATGTCGATTTCTGGAGTCTCGCTGGTCGCTACCCCTGCGGTATATCAATTTTTGATGTTCTAGATGTGTATGTGTGAGTTGTGAGATTTAGATCGAGTAGCCTACCCCTGCCCATACGTCGAAAAGTTGTCCTCATTTTGCATTCATATAGATTGTCTTGTACAACGTACTTATATATTTTTTCGTCTATATTGCATGTTTACTGTATTCAATTGGCATGTTTTTATGTATCTTGTTACGTCCCGCTGAGGACCTGGTCCCTTGCCAGGTATAGACGACCAGGAGTATCCGCAGGAGTACGGGCCTGGACTTGACGCATTATTCTCTGCCGAGGAGGTCTTACCTTCTGAGCATCATTGATCATCTCTAGTGATGGATCTTTTAGCTGATACGCTTCTATCATCATCTTATTTTATATTGGAGATTTTACTCTTCTCTCTCATTTTAGTTTTGGATATAGTCTTTGGTAGTGGATTTGTCTCCACCCGACTATTATTTTGGATATTTCAGACTCATTATTCTAGTTTAGTATTTCTTTTCTATGACTTATTGAGTGGATGAGATTAGTATATCTGTGACTTGTGACCATATATATACCATATGTGAGTTTATATTCATATTACAGCGTACGTGTGTATTATGGTATCCATATATTGGAGTTGTCATATACATACGGCTGGCATGCTTACGTGTTCCTGGTCCTATGTATTTTGGGACAGGGATGCGATATATTTTTGTGGTGGCCCATGTAGGTCGAGTTAGCCGTTTCGGTTACGTAACTGTACCGAGCGGGACTGCACCTAGGATTAGAATTTTAGATCTCATCCACACTTGACTATAACTTACCTTCCTTCCAATATGTCCTACTTAAGTACTTGCATCCTGCTTGATTCATGTACTCTTCTTAATCCTCCGTCCATCTCTTGTAGAGAGATGAATTTGTGTAACGGGCATGCCGCCACCGGGGACAACACTTCTCCAGGGGTCAACGGCCAATCACCAGGAGAGGCCTTAAAGACTCCTCTTCTTCCGGGACCGGATGGACTGACTAGCAATCCAATTCAATCAACTCCTTCCACGATACCTATTGGGACTTTTCTAGCTCCGCTAGCACCGCAGGATATCCAGACACAGTTGTTCCAATTCTTCCAGATGATAATGCAGGAACAGAGTCAACAGATAGCCGTGCAGGCTGTAGAGCAGAGGTAGCAAGTGGCAGAGCAGAGGCTAGAATTTCTGGCAGCACTTAAGAGAATGGCCACACTAGCCCCTGTACCAGCCCAGGCATTAGTTTAAGTACCACAAGCTAGGGTTGGTTCAGTCAAGGACTTTGTGCAAATGGGCCCCAAGCCGTATAAAGGTATTGAGAGTC
Organism: Iris macrosiphon; assembly: GCA_036927795.1. Taxonomy (NCBI): domain Eukaryota; kingdom Viridiplantae; phylum Streptophyta; class Magnoliopsida; order Asparagales; family Iridaceae; genus Iris; species Iris macrosiphon. Next base: position 122,148,939 of record JAYESA010000015.1, read on the forward strand.
CAGAGGAGACCACAAACTGGATTGCCAACACCAAGAAGTTGTTAGAGGCATCACAACTATCTACCAATCTATGGATGATAGGCATAAGGACTCGGCTAGAGGGTAACACGCATCACTGGTGGGAATCAATGGAGCACCAGTTGGGTACGCGTCAGACTTGGAAACAATTCTTGGAGTGCTTTGAGAGTGAGTACTTCCCGGACACTATAAGGGACGCGTTGTACGATCAGTTCCTCCATCTGGAGCAGGGGAACAAGATAGTTTACGAGTATAACACAAAGTTTAGCCGCCTCAGTAAGTATGGCACCGTCCTAATACCTAATAACTTGGAGAAGGATAAGACGTTTCACCGCGGGCTGACTCAGGAGCTCCAGCACTACACTAGCTCACAGTCCCAGATCTCTTATGCCGAGTTATTGACAGAGGTCAGGATTCAGGAGGCCATCAGCAGGGGAAACAAAAATCAGCAGAGAATTCACCAAGGACCAGTAAGGACACAACCAGGAGGACCCATTAGACATCCTTTGACACGCCAGCAACCCGATAGTATCACACCATATCCAACCAAGGACCCCCGTACTTGTCACTTTTGTGGTAAGATAGGTCATATTCATAGAGACTGTCATCGTCGATTGGGGCTGTGCATGGTATGTGGATCAAGTCACCATCAAGCCCATAAATGTCCTCAGCAGAACCAGAGGCCTATGGCATTAGAATCAGGAATACCGCATACACCCTCAAGTATAGGAGACCAAAGGGACCCACCACTGCTTCTACAGATGTCATGCCCCAGTCCCAAAATATGTAGGACTAGGACACGTAAACATGTCAGCCGCATGTATATGGTAACTCCAATATATGGAAACCATAACACATGCATACGCTGTATTATGAACAATAATTCACAAGTGGTAAAAGCTATCCCAAGTCACAGTGTATAATATAATCTCATCCAAAGAAATCAAATAGACATAAATAACCAATATCTATGAAACTATATCTCAATATAAGTATCTAAAGATGATAGTCGGATGGAAACAAATCCACTACCAACTAGAACAAAGAATAAACAAGACAAATACAATATAAGTACCACAACTACCAACAATTGAGACTCGAAGAGAAGACCTGCTCGGAATATAAGTAACCAGTTCGGATCTGCACTCCTGTGAATACTCAAGAACATCTACACCTGGAAAGGGACCAGGTCCTCAGATGGACATAACAAGATATATAGAAGCATGCCATAAAGTAAATATTGAATAAATAAAAAGGGGTGCACTAACCATCTAAGTGAATGCAATTTGAGGACAACTTTGGTACGTATGGGTAGGCGTAGGCATAATGTCCAACATCCTCTAGAGTGTAGTATCTGTAACGTCCATCATTCCGAAGAATGAGGTATCTGTAAAATATATATAACGTCCAACACTCTAAGGAATGCGGTATATGCAAAATATATATACGTCAGTATCGCTCCGAAGAACACAGTATCTGCAATAAAGGAGGTGGGTGTCCCATACGCCAACTAGTTATCCTCCCCGTCCAATGAACTATGCATGTTGTATCCATAATACGCTTTAGCTACTATGCCGAAGTGCAAGTATCGGCGTCATAACTCTGGCTCATAGTCTATCGTTAGAACAATAGCCCAAACTTATAACCAAACAAGGACAAGAATTGGACTACCGTACTACAATAGTCTATGCTCCAACTACTAATAACTGCTAAGTCTTCTAACATGCATCATTATTAGCAGTTATACCCTATCCGTCGCACGACCTAAACGTACAGGTGGCCAGCCGGATACGCAAGTCCGTGCCCTACATGAGACTCACAACACGTGTAAGAAATGTGTCAAGGCCTGGGGAGTCATACCGATAACTCCACAACTTTATGTGGGTCTACTAGACACTAGGTCAGACATAAGTCCTAACGTCATCGCCTTCGTTGACTGCACCCGAGTCTCTCTCAGACGCGTACAGTTATATAATATTAAAATAAATAAACATGTAACTAAATAATAACTGGATTTAAATAGTACAACAAGGCAAGGTATACTTGCCTGACAAGAAAGCTGTGAAGTACCAATAACCTTCTCCTGAAGTCGCGCAGATAAACCCAATATCCTCGGGGTACTCGCACGGGAATGACGGTAACGACGATGAGGCTGGCGACGATGCAGGGTTATGATGAGGTATTAACTACGATGATGACGATAATTATGACTACGGCGACGATGATGATGGTGATGCTCATGGTGAAGATGATGGTGATGATCATGATGGTGATTACATGATAGTGATTACATGATGGTGATGACGAGGATGATGATGCTGGTGATAGTGATAACGAGGATGTTGATATGGACGATGGTGATGACGAGGACGATGATGTGGACAATGGTGATGACGAGGACGATGAATAAGTGATTAGGGTTGGTGTTGGTGATGATGATGAGATGTTCATGGTGAAGAGGATGATAAGTATAATGATAGGTTGATGATGGTGATGTTGCTGACCGGAGTCCGGCCAGGGGAAGGGGAGGTCCGGCCAGGGGATGTTGGTGACATGGAGGAGAGGAGGCTGTAGTTCAAGGAAGGGAGATGGGGTGATGGGTGAAGGTTTTCAGGAAAGAGAGGAGCTGTACAGGCGGGCTCCGGTCAAACTCCAGTGGGTGGGTCATGTGCTCGGGGTAGAGGGGTGCAGGTGGAGAGGCCGCTGTGACGAGGATGCTGGGGTCGACGGGAGGAGGAGAAGGGGTGGTGATAATGCTGGAGAGGGAGGTCGAGTCCGGCAAGGAGGAAGAAGATGAAGGCAATGGCGGTTCAACTCCGACGCAGGCGGAGATGGCGAGTGGGGGTTCAGGACGAGGAGGAGAGGGAGGTGATGTAGGTGGTGGAGACGGTGGCATGGAGATGGTTGCAGTTGAGAAGTTGAGTCGGGGACGATGGAGAGAGGTCGGGAAGGTGGTGCTCCAGCGGTCTCCGGTGCTGTGCAGGCGGCTGCGGGCAGAGTTCAGCAGCGTGGTGGAGATGGAGGAGGAAGATAAAGGTGGAGGCAAGGTGGTCGACGAGACCAGGCGGAGCTCCGGCGAGGACGTCGGCTTGCGGTGGTGAAGGGGATAAACAGGGAGAGAAGGGTGTTTGGTCGGCTGAGTATTGGGTTAGGTATTAGGGAAAAAGGAAAAGGAGGAAAGGAGTATTATTGTATATTTATACATGTGAGCTAGGGTTTTATTGACCTAGGAATGGGCTTGGTCAACACCTCTTGGGTTTGGGCCTTGGGCTCACATGGGAATGTTTGGAGGGCCATAATTGTATTGTTTAAATGCAAGGATAGGTTTAAAATAAAGGGGGCGATGTTGCGCGTTGCACATTCCGAAAATTATAGAAAAATTCCTATGAAGGGAAAAATTAGATTTCTTCATGTATTGTCCAATGGTGTGGACATCTCAATGTGCTTTTGCATAAAAGCGCCCAAAGATTAAAAAATTGCACAAAGACAGAAATTGGATTAAATTAATTAAAATGAGTGTACAAGATGTTCTTGAATTAATTGGAAGTACATGGGGATAAAATTTGGTGGGACACAAGTGTCATGGATATTGGGAACTCAGAGTAAAATTTTATCATAAATTTGGTTGTACGAAACGGGTCAAGATTGTGTCTCCAATTTTGATTGGAACGCACAAGGATACAAAGTCGTATTATTTGGAAATTAGGAAATAACGTCCGCGACGATTATTGTGCGACTAAAATGTAGCACAAGAGAACATGATTATAAGTTACACAAAGGTCAGAATAGGAGGCGGTCATGTCTAACATGCATCACTATTAGCAGTTATATCCTATCCGTCGTATGACCTACACGTACAGGTGGCCAGCCGGATACGCAAGTTCGTGCCCTACATGAGACTCATAACACGTGGAAGAAATATGTCAAGGCATGGGGAGTCATACCGATAACTCAACAACTTTAGGTGGGTCTACTAGACACTAGGTCAGACATAAGTCCTAACGTCAATGCCTTCGTTGACTGCACCCGAGTCTCTCTCGGACGCGCACAGTTATATAATATTAAAATAAATAAACATGCAACTAAATAATAATTGGATTTAAACAGTACAATAAGGCAAGGTATACTTGTCTGGCAAGAAAGCTGCAAAGTACCAATTACCTGCTCCTGAAGTCGCATAGATAAATCCAATATCCTTGGAGCACTCGCACGGGAATGACGGTGACGACGATGAGGTTGACGACGATGCAGGGTTATGATGAGGTGTTAACTACGGTGATGGCGATGATTACAACTACGGCGATGATGATGATGGTGATGCTCATGGTGAAGATGATGGTGATGATCATGATGGTGATTACATGACGGTGATGACGAGGATGATGATATGGGTGATAGTGATGTCGAGGATGGTAATATGGACGATGGTGATGACGAGGACGATGATGTGGATAATGGTGATGACAAGGACGATGAATAAGTGATTAAGGTTGGTGTTGGTGATGATGATGAGATATTCATGGTGAAGAGGATGATGAGTATGATGATAGGTTGATGATGGTGATGCTGCTGACCGAAGTCCGGCCAAGGGGAGGGGAGGTCCAGCCAGGGGATATTAGTGACAGGGAGGAGAGGAGGCTGTGGTTCAGGGAAGGGAGATGGGGTGATGGGTGGAGGTTCTCAGGGAAGAGAGGAGCTGTGCAGGCGGGCTCCGGTCGAACTCCGGTGGGTGGGTCGTGTGCTCGGGGTGGAGGGGTACAGGCGGAGAGGCCGCTGTGACGAGGATGCTGGGGTCGACGAAAGGAGGAGAAGGGGTGGTGATGATGCTGGAGAGGGAGGTCGAGTCTGGCAAGGAGGAAGAAGATGAAGGCAATGGCAGTTCGACTCCGGCGCAGGCGGAGATGGCGAGTGGGGGTTCAGGACGAGGAGGAGAGGGAGGTGATGTAGACGGTGCAGGTGGTGGAGACGGTGGCATGGAGGTGGTTGCAGTCGAGAAGGTGAGTCGGGGACGATGGAGAGAGGTCGGGAAAGTGGTGCTCCGGCGGTCTCCGGTGCTGTGCAGGCGGCTGCGAGCAGAGTTCAGCGGCGTGGAGGAGATGGAGAAGAAAGATGAAGGTGGAGGCAAGGTGGTCGTCCAGGCCAGGCGGAGCTCCGGCGAGAATGGCGGCTTGCGGTGGTGAAGGGGATGAACAGGGAGAGAAGGGTGTTTGGTCGGCTGAGTATTGGGTTATGTATTAGGGAAAAAGGAAAAGGAGAAAAGGAATATTATTGTATATTTATACATGTGAGCTAGGATTTTGTTGACCTAGGAGTGGGCTTGGTCAACACCTCTTGGGTTTGGGACATGGGCTCACATGGGGATGTTTGGAGGGCCATAATTGCATTATTTAAATGCAAGGATAGGTTTAAAATAAAGGGGGCGATGTTGCGCGTTGTACATTCCAAAAATAATGGAAAAATTCTTATGAAGGAGAAAATTGGATTTCTTCATGTATTGTCCAATGGTGTGGACATCTCAATGCACTTTTGCATAAAAGCTGCACTTTTGCATAAAAGCGCCCAAAGATTAGAAAATTGCACAAAGACAGAAATTGGATTAAATTAATTAAAATGAGTGCCCAAGATGTTCTTGAATTAATTGGAAGTACATGGAGATAAAATTTGGTGGGACGCAAGTGTCATGGACATAGGGGACTCAGAGTAAAATTTTATCATAAATTCAGTTGTATGAAACGGGTCAAGATTGTGTCTCCAATTTCGATTGGAACGCACAAGGATACAAAGTCGTATTATTTGAAAATTAGGAAATAACGTCCGCGACGATTATTGTGCGACTAAAATATAGCATAATAGAGCATGATTATAAGTTACACAAAGATCATAATAGGAGGCGGTCTTGTCTAGGGCAAGAGTGTGAAGCTTGTAGGAAGGCAATGGCTAGTGAGGTGCTCCAATTATCTAAGCAACGGTAAGGTGCACTATGTGATATAAATATTGTATAAATAATTAAAATGTCGTGTTCTATTTCTAATTGGATTCAACTAGCCCTAGTTTCTCTATCTATGCCAAGTAGGCCTAATTTTGGGTGAGGGGGTTTATAATCTAACCAACTTAAAATAATTTTGTCCTCGAAATTAAACTAGGACATAATTTGGTTTAAATCCTTCACATGCGTACGTAAGGCAAGTCTATTGCAATCTCTTCCCAAAATTTAAAACTTGTTCAAATCCATCGCAATCACTTTCAATTTAATTTCACCATTGTTTAAATCGAATTTCAACACATCGCACTATCTTCTCGATTTTTAAATTAAATAATCTACATCCAAATCTAATTCAAATCTATATGACATCTCACATCAAAATTTACATCGTAATCTCCAACTATCATAATCTCCTCTAGAAAACAATTATAATCAAATATGATTTCTATTTTTAACTTATGGATTTCGTACTCTTCAAATTTAAATTCAATTCACATCCTCAATATTTCAAATAGGTAATCCCACAATCAAAATTTAATTTTTAATTCAAATCATCAAATTTGGAATTCAATCAGTCAATGTTCAAGTCTAAAATTCTATATTTATCCTCAAAGTTTAAATCGATGATTCACTCTTCAGTTTTTAAAATTTTTAAATCATGTTCTCAAAGTATAAATATTTGGTCAGCAATATCAAAATTTTACAAAAAATCATTAAATCCCCATTTCTTAATCGTTCTTCCAAAATTCTCAACATTTAAAATGACTTAATCTCACAATCTAATCTTACCTGATCATAATCTAAAAGAAATTCCTCTCAAGTTGACAATGCAACTTCTACCCAACTTAGAATTTACCCATCTATCACAAAAGGCTCTTACATTTAAGAAGACTTATTCCTCAAATTTACTTAATCATGTTACTCAATCCTCAAAATTTTTAATACCAAATGTATCATATATGATATACCCTTAATCAGTTATAAAAGATAGTCATCCAGTAATGTGATTGGCCTATGGGGTATATCTAATACTCTCTGAATATCCAACTTATACTAAGCACGAGGTTTCGTTTTTCCAAAATAAGGGAAGACAAAAAACAATAATAAAGAGTTCAAGGGGGAGGTAATAGAATAGAAGTGTGGGGATCAAGGCATTTAAAGAATTCAAATGGGAATTGTCAAGGCAGTTGTGGATTGAAATCCTATTTTGGTAGGTTCTTATTCACATGCTCATATCAGTACAGTTATATAATCGATATGATATGCTCAGGCATGTCTAAGGGCAAGTACATTCGTCTACTAGTCAACTATATATCTCAATCCATGTACGGCAGTCATGCGAAGAGCGAACCAAGCGTACTATGTCTAGCTAGACCATAATAGACTGATTCTGATTAGACAATTGTATTAGTGTGGTTGATCAGGCCCCAATAACACATATGTCATGAACAAGCTCGATAAAAGATTAAGCTTGCAAAACTAGGCTATAATAGCAGCATAAGTCGAGTTAGTTCAAAAAATATAAATACGCTGGATTATGATGAAAGAAGGTATATAATAATTCAAGTTCACAAAAGGTAAGACTCTATAATCTCTACAGTTGTCATACAAACTCCTTGTCTAGGTCGCTACTCGACCAAATAGGGACATGGACCTCTAAGTGTTACAGTGGGGATAAACACTATTGTCTAATGCAAGCATATAGTTAATGTCATTCAGTTATACTACATAAATGGGTCAAGGGGACTATGTGTTACTAGGTTGTGAGGCATACTACCCAACTTAAAATAATAAACTAATACTGTGACAGTCTTAAGAGAAATCTACAAAATAACCTTGTTCTTATAAATAAAGTATAACCCTTATTGGGGTACAATTTACGTGGTTCAAAACTAAAGGATAATCATCAGGTCACTATCTACAAGAATAACTCAAAACTATCAAGTCCTAATTACCAAGCACAAAATTCAAAGTTCAAGATTACAACTATAATCCTAGCAACTATATATCCTTAACATAAGATAAATCGCTTGGCCTACAATCATAAGAGTTAGGTGGCACAAATTGAAAGATGAAGAAAAGAAAACATAATTAGTCATCGCAAAATAGCGAGCGCTAAGGTTGCAGAGGAACAAGATATGAGATTAAAATAGAGGGACTCTAGATAATATCATGGTTTTCTAAGGGGAATGTGGTATGTTAATCTCTTTGTTCGAGGTATGATAAAGGAAAATGTTATATTCATTCCTCTTGGCTTCTAAAGTATTGTCGGCTACTACAAGATAAGGAGCTAAAGTTGTAGTTCTCTAGTACTATCTCACCAAGAAAAGCTAGGTTCAGTCCTAATGTTCAATCTTGGAATTCTATTGGTTCCTCATTACTACGGTCAAACAATATGGTTAAATTTATAACTCACTCTAGTTGTGTCTATACTACTCTCAGGTCATACATAAACACATCAAAGGATAATGGTAAATTAATCTATAGGTAAGGGACGCTACGGTTCATTGTGTAGTAAGGAAGACTAGGGTTCATTAAATATTCTAAACTTAGTGATGTGTCAATACTCTAATTGTGTTCTTAATAGGAATGTTACCCTAATTATCATTCTAACAACGAGGATTCTTATATTCTAGCAGGGGCTATACTCAAGGAACTATTAGGGAAGCACATGAATTAAGCAGGATGTAATTATTTAAATAGAACAAACTTGAAGGAAGATAAGTCATAGTCAATTGTGGATGAGATCCTATACTCTAATCCTAGGTGCAGGCTTGCTCGGTACAGTAACGTAACCGAGATAATATGCTCTGACCTGTATTGGCCACCACTAAAAACATGTCATGCCCCAATCCCAAATTACGTAGGATTAGGATACGTAAACATGCCAGCCGCATGTATATGGCAACTCCAATATATGAAATCCATAACACATACGTACGCTGTATTATGAACAATAATTCACAAGTGGTAAAAGCTATCACAAGTCACAGTGTATAATCTAATCTCATTCACAGAAATTAAATAGACATAAATAACCAATATTTATGAAACTAGATCTTAATATAAGTATCTAAAGATGATAGTCGGATAGAAACAAATCCACTACCAACTAGAACAAAGAATAAACAAGACAAATATAATATAAGTACCACAACTATCAACCACTGAGACTGTCACGTCCCAGTCCCAAAAATACATAGGACTAGGATACGTAAGCATGCCAGCCGTATGAATATGGCACTCCAATATATGGAAACCATATCACACGTATGCTGTAATATGAATAACAATTCACAAGTGGTAAACATATATATATCTCAGAGCATAACTAAATCTTATCCACATAAATCATATATAAATAAATGACTAGTATCTATAAACTAGATCTCAACATAAAGTATCTAAAGATGACAGTCGGATGGAAACAAATCCACTGTCGAATTCGAATAAAGAATAAACAAGACAAATACAATATGAATACAACCTCTAACAATCACGAGACTTGAAGGGAAGACCTCTCACAATATAAGTAGCCCGTCCGGATCTGCGCTCCTGCAAATACTCATGAACAATACACCTAGAAAGGGACCAGGTCCTCAGAGGAACATAACAAGTTACATAAAAGCATGTCATAAAGTAAATACTGTAAAAACTCCAGGATGACCTAACCATCTAAGTGAAATGCAAGTTGAGGACAACTTTGAGTGTATGGGAAAGTGTAGGCTAGACATATGCTGACGTAATTCACCAATCGTGACAACTGGCTAGTATATGCCACATATGCCACCATAGGAGGGCGCTCAGTAATAACGTCCATCTCCGAAGAGCATGACAGCAGTACAGTATATCGGCCATATCGCTCGGAAGAACGTGGCAGCAGTGTAGTATATATCGTCCATATCGCTTCGAAGAACATGGCAGCAGTATAGTATATATCGTCCATATCACTCCGTCGAGTGTGGCAGCAGTGTAAAAAAAGTGGGGTGTCCCATACGCCTACAAGTCGTCCTCACCGCCCAATGATCTATGCATGTCTTATCCACAACACGCCTTAGCTACTACGTCGCAGCATCGTAACTCTGGCTCATAGACTATCGTTAGAACAGTAGTCCAACCTTCAACCAAACAAGGACAAGAATGGGACCATCGTACCACGATAGTCTATGCTCCGCCTACCAAGAACTGCTAAGTCTTCTAACATGCATCACTATTAGCAGTTATACCCTATCCATCTTACGCCTACACATATAGGTGGCCAACCACATACGTAAGTCCATGCCCAACATGAGACTCACAACACGTGTAAGAAATATGTCAAGGCCTGGAGAGTCATACCAATAACTCCACAACTTTAGGTGGGTCTACTAGACACTAGGTCAGACATAAGTCCTAACGTCAACGCATTCGTTGACTGCACCCGAGTCTCTCTCGGACGCGCACAGTTATATAATCTAAAATAATAAACATGCAACTAATAATATAACTGAATTTAAACAATACAACAAAGGTAAGGTATACTTGCCTGCTCTGAAAAAGAATAAAGTTCCAACTCAAGGCGTCGTCCGATCTACCCGTCACATAAATTAAACAAATTAGGTTACAAAAGAGGGTGAATAGGTTCCTCCATTTTAATCTATTTTAATTATAAATAAAATAACCTAAAATATTATTTTAATCTTATTATAATCTGATTTTATTGTTAAACTCTAATTTTGGTCCAAAGAAAGTCAACTTTACGGATTTGTGATCCGTGGCACACAAATCGAGGCGATCAGTTGACCAAAAAGTTAACCAACTCAAATCCTAGATTTGTGTATGGAATCCTATAGATTTCAACGCTATATGAACGCCACAACGGTGTACAGATGACAGTTTTCGGTAGTTTCCTATTTACGTCTACGTTGCACAAATTTTAAAGTAGACTAAACTTGCATATTAATTTCTGGAAAAATAATTTTATGTAAATTCATTATGTCAAATTTTCGAAACTTCAAACGGCTCATAGTTCCGAGTTCGGGATCTCCCGAAATCTCGAAAGTACAAAAATGCGTCTGATTTTGGACAGTTGGTACTTTTAAAATATTCTGGAAAATAAGTTCTTAAATTATTAAAATAATTTATATATTCAGAAAATTAACCTTGATATGGTTCTAACAAAAAAAATTGGAACGCGTTTGGAGTCCGGAGCTTGATGATATCGTATTTTTAAGTCGTCATAACTACTAGAAAATGAGGCTGAATTTATGACGAATTTTGACTATTTTTTGACAAAAAAGAGAGAAATTTATGGAAAAAAAAATGAAATATGTAGGTATTTATAATGATGGAGACTACTTAATTAGATACGACTAGGATTGGCTAATTTGGATAGGATTAGAATCAATTTAAATAAGGATAGGATATGCATGAAGTTGCTTTCCTAGTAGGCTCAGGATTTGAATTAATTTAAAATAGAGTTTGAGGTTATCTCAATAATTTATAATCTTAAATATAATTAAAGATAATACAAATAATTTATATATAATCTTATTAATATTTATTAACACTAAATTAGCATCTACTAATATTAAGACTATATATATCCAAATAAATCCTAAAAAAAATTTAAAAATCTAAAAAAATTCTTAAAATTCTAAATAAATTACAGAAAAATATAATTAAATATTTAACCTAAAATAAATATTTGGTAGGAATAATATGCAAGTATGGTCTCATAGCAAACCATGAAAGTCCTACAAATTTATGTTTCCTAGATTTTAATTACCCAAAAATTCTAGAAAAATCTCCAAAAATCTAAAATAGCCTAAAAATAATTCTAAATAAATATTTATATAAGTAAATAAATCAAGAAATTATTTTCTAATTAACTAAGAGAATACTCTAAAGAAATTCAATATCTATAATAAATATAATAATATAAAATATACACAAAATACCTATTTTTGGTGAGGGGGTTTACAATCTACCCAACTTAAAAGAATTTCGTCCTCGAAATAAAAATAAGGCATGATTTTCTAAATCCTTCATATTCGTATATAAGGCAAGTCTATCACAATCTCTTCCAAAATTTAAATAACCAAATATATTTAAATCTATCGCAATCACTTCAAAATTAAGATAATCACTGTTCAAATCAAAATTTAACCTACTGTAATCTCTTCTCGCTTTTCAAATCATCAACATCCAAATTTAACTCAAATCCATACAACAACTTCAAGATTTAAATAACCCATATCTAATTTTATATCACGATTTTTAACTATCATAATCTCCTCTAGATTTTAAATAATAACCATTCTAATCAAATCTTATTCATATTCTCAACGTATGAATTCCGTACTCTTCAAATTTTAAATTCAATTTCCATCATCAACATTTCAAATGGGTGATCCAACAATCAAAATTCAACTTTTAATTCAAATTATCAAATTTTAAAATTTTTAAATCTAATTCACCAATTGTTCAAGTCTAAATTTTTATATTTATCCTCAAACTTTAAATTGATGATTCAACCTTCAATATTCAAATTTTAAATCATGTGCTCAAAGTATAAATATTTGGTCCTCAATATCAAGATTTTAAAATTTATTAAATCCTCATCATCTTAGTCATTCTTAAAAATTCCTAAAATTAAAATGACTTAAATCTCTCAATTTAATCTTACTTGATCACAATCTAAAAAAAATTTACCTCAATTTGATAATGCGACTTCTACCCAACTTAGAATTTATCCATCTATCATATAAGGCTATATACTTAAGAAAAATATTCCTTAATTTTACTTAATTATGTCACTCAATCCTCAAAACTTTTTAACACCAAATATATCACATATGATATGCCCTTGATTACAAAAGAGTATTCCCCAAGTATGTGATCGGCCTATGGGGTATATCTAGTACTATCTGCATATCAAACTTATGCCAAGCACGAGGTTTCATCTTTCCGAAATAAGGGAAGACAGAAAACAATAATAAAGAGTCCAAGGAGGAGGTAATAGAATAGAAGTATGGGGATCAAGGCGTTTAAGGAGTTCAAAAGGGATTGTCAAGGCTGTTGTGGATTAAAATCATATTTGGTAATCTCTTAATTGCATGCTCATATCAGTACAGTTATGTAACCAATACGATATGCTCAGACATGTCTAGAGGGCAAGTATATTCGTCTACTAGACACTATATATCTCAATCCATGTAAAGTAGTTATGCGAAGGGCGAACCAAGCGCACCAAGGTTAGCTAGACCTTAATACACTGATTCTGAAATGTATTAATGTATGCATCCACTAATACATATATCGTGAACAAGCTCGATAAAAGAACAAGCTTGCAAAACTAGGCTATAAAATAGCAGTGTAAGTCAAGGTAGTATAAAAATACAAATGCGCTCGATCATGATAAAATAACACACGAATAATTCAAGTTCACAAACACAACAAAAATAAGATTCTACAGTCTCTACAATTGTAGTATAACACCTTGTCTAAGCTGCTAGACGACAAAAATAGGGGTATGGGCCTTTAAGTTCTACCATCAGAATAAATACTATTGTCTTATGCAAGCATATAGTTAATGTCATTCAATTATACTATAATAATATATTAAGAGGACTATGTGTCACTAGGTTGGGAGACATACTATCCAACTTGAAATTATAACTAATACTGTGACAGTCTTAAGAAAAATCTATAAAATAACCTGGTTCTTATAAATAAGTATAAATTCTTATTGGCTATACGAGGAACGGATCTTAGTACTTATTAGGGTCTCTTATTGAATCATGCAGGTAATGGCCATCTTAAGTCTTAATCATAGTGCTTATAAAACAAGTATCAACATTAAGAATGGAAGAGCTATTGGTTCTTAAGTGAAAAGAGGATATATCTACATTAGGTTATGGGTGCGAATTATGCGATTTAAAACTAAGGGTAATCATCAAGTTATAATCTACAAGAACAACTCTAAACTATCAAATTCTAACTATCAAGCACAACTTTTCAAAGTTTAACATTGACAACTATAATCCTAGCACTACATATCCTTAACATAAGAGAATTTATCTTGCCTATAATCAGAAGTGTCAGGTGGCACGAATTGAAAGATGAAGAATAGGAGAACATAGTTAGTCGTCGCACAACTAGCGAGCGCGATGGGTTCAGAGGAACAAGACATGAATTAAAATAGAGAGGCTATTGATAATGTCATGGTTTACTAAGGGGAAGTGGTATGCTAGTTGCTATGTTCGAGGTATGATCAAGGAAAAGTATTGAATACATTCCTCTAGGCTTCCTGAGGTGCTGTCTACTAATGATAAGACAATAATCTAAGTTTATAGTTCTCCAATACTATCTAACTATGAAGGTTATGTTCAGTCCTAATATTAAATTTTGGTTTTCTATTGGCTCCTCAATACTAGGGTCAAATATTATGGTAAAACTTCTAACTAACTCTAGTAGTGTCTACACTACTCTCAAGTCTTCATAATACATCAAGGGGTAATGGTAAACCAATCTATAGATAAGGAATTTTAGTATTTACTAGATATTCTAAACTTAGTGGTGTGTCAGTGCCCTAGTTATACTCTTAATAGAAAGGTTACTCTACTTTTTCATCTAACAACAGGGACTTCTATATTCTAGGAGAAGGATATACTCAAGGAACTAATAGAGAAGCACATGAATCAAACAGGATACAATTATTTAAATAGAACAGATTGAAAGGAGTGTGAATCATAGTCAATTGTGGATGAGATCCTATACTTTATTCCTAGGTGCAGGCTTGCTCGGTACAGTAACATAACCGAGACAATATGCTCTCGACCTGCATGGGCCACCACTAAAAACATGTCACACTCCAGTCCCAAAAATACGTAGGACTAGGACACGTAAGCATGCCAGCCGTATGAATATGGCACTCCAATATATGGAAACTATATCACACGTACCCTATAATATGGATAACAATTTATAAGTGGTAAACATATATATATCTCAGAGCATAACTAAATCTCATCCACATAAATCATATATAAATAAATGACTAGTATCTATGAACTAGATCTCAACATAAAGTATCTAAAGATAACAGTCGGATGGAAACAAATCCACTGCTGAATTCGAATGAAGAATAAATAAGACAAATACAATATGAGTACAACCTCTAACAATCACGAGACTCGAAGGGAAGACCTCTCACAATATAAGAAGCCCGTCCGGATCTGCGCTCCTGCAAATACTCATGAACAATACACCTGGAAAGGGACCAGGTCTTCAGAGGGACATAACAAGATACATAAAAGCATGCCATAAAGTAAATACTGTAAAAACTCCAGGGTGACCTAACCATCTAAGTGAAATGCAAGTTGAGGACAACTTTGAGTGTATGGAAAAGTGTAGGCTAGACATATGCTGACGTAATTCACCAATCATAACAACTGGCTAGTATATGCCACATATGCCCCCATAGAAGGGTGCTCAGTAATAACGTCCATCTTCGAAGAGCATGGCAGCAGTACAGTATATCGGCCATATCACTCCGAAGAACGTGGCAGCAGTGTAGTATATATCGTCCATATCACTCCGAAGAACGTGGCAGCAGTATAGTATATATCGTCCATATCACTCCGTCGAGTGTGGCAGCAGTGTAAAGGAAGTGGGGTATCCCATACGCCTACAAGTCGTCCTTTCCGCCCAATAATCTATGCATGTTGTATCCACAATACGCCTTAGCTACTACGTCGCAGCGTCGTAACTCTGGCTCATAGTCTATCGTTAGAACAGTAGTCCAACCTTCAACCAAACAAGGACAAGGATGGGACCATCGTACCACGATAGTCTATGCTCCGCCTACCAATAACTGCTAAGTCTTCTAACATGCATCACTATTAGCAGTTATACCCTATCCGTCGTACGCCTACACGTACAGGTGGCCAACCACATACGCAAATCCGTGCCCTACATGAGACTCACAATACGTGTAAGAAATGTGTCAAGGCCTGGGGAGTCAAACCAATAACTCTACAACTTTAGGTGGGTCTACTAGACACTAGGTCAGACCTAAGTCCTAACGTCAACGCATTCGTTGACTGCACCCGAGTCTCTCTCGGACGCGCACAGTTATATAATCTAAAAAAATAAACATGCAACTAACAATATAACTAAATTTAAACATTACAACAAAGGCAAGGTATACTTGCCTGCTTTGAAAAAGAATGAAGTCCCAACTCAAGGCGTCATCCGATCTACCCGTCACATAAATTAAATAAGTTAGGTTACAAAAGTGGGTGAATAGGTTCCTCCATTTTAATCTATTTTAATTCTGAATAAAATAACCTAAATAGTATTTTAATCTTATTATAATTTGATTTTATTGTTAAACTCTAATTTTGGTCCAAAAAAAGTCTACTTTACGGATTTGTGATCCATGGCACACAAATCGAGGCAATCCGTTGATCAAAAAGTCAACCAACTAAAATCCTAGATTTGTGTATGGAATCTTATAGATTTCAATGCTATATAAATGCTGGAATCGACAGTTTCATAAAATCACAAGTCGGTAAAGAGTTATGGCCACAAGGGCGCACAGATGATAGTTTTCGGTGGTTTCCTATTGACGTCTACGTTGCACAAATTTTACAGTAGACTAAACTTGCATATTAATTTCTGGAAAAATAATTTTATGTAAGTTCATCATGTCAAAATTTCGAAACTTCAAACGGCTCATAGTTCCAAGTTCGGGATCTCCCAAAATCTCGAAAGTACGAAAATGCGTCTGATTTTGGACAGTTGGCACTTTCGGAATATTCTGGAAAAATAAGTTCTGAAATTATTAAAATAATTTATATATTCAGAAAACTAACCTTGATATTGTTCTAACAAAAAAAACCGGAACTCGTTTGGAGTCCGGAGCTTGAAGATATCGTATTTTTAAGTCGTCATAACTAGTAGAAAATGAGGCTGAATTTATGATGAATTTTGACTATTTTTTGACGAAAAAGAGAGAAGTTTGAGAAAAAAAAAGATGTAGGTATTTATAATGATGGAGACTACTTAATTGAATACGACTAGGATTGGCTAATTTGGATAGGATTAGAATCAGTTTAAATAAAGATAGGATATGCATGAAATTGCTTTCCTAGTAGGCTCAGGATTTGAATTAATTTAAAATAGAGTTTGAGGTTATCTCAATAATTTATAATCTTAAATAGAATTAAAGATAATACAAATAATTTATATATAATTTTATTAATATCTATTAACTCTAAATTAGCATCTACTAATATTAAGACTATATATATCCAAATAAATCCTAAATAATTTTAAAAATCTAAATAAATTTCTTAAAATTCTAAATAAATTACAGAAAAATATAATTAAATATTTTAACCTAAAATAAATATTTGGTAGGAACAATATGCAAGTATGGTCTCATAGCAAACCATGGAAGTCCTACAAATTTATGTTTCCTAGATTTTAATTACCTAAAAATTCTAAAAAATCTCCAAAAATCTAAAATAGCCTAAAAGTAATTCTAAATAAATATTTATATAAGTAAATAAATTAAGAAATTTATTTTCTAATTAACTAAAAGAATACTCTAAAGAAATTCAACATCTATAATAAATATAATAATATAAAATATACACAAAATACCTATTTTGGGTGAGGGGGTTTACAAAGACTCGAAGAGAAGACCTGCTCGGAATATAAGTAACCATTCCGGATCTACGCTCCTGCGAATACTCAAGAACATCTACACCTGGAAAGGGACCAGGTCCTCAGAGGGACATAACAAGATACATAGAAGCATGCCATAAAGTAAATACTGAATAAATAAAAGGGGTGCGCTAACCATCTAAGTGAATGCCATTTGAGGACAACTTTGGTACGTATGGGTAGGCGTAGGCGTAGGCATAACGTCCAACGTCCTCTAGAGTGTGGTATCTGCAACGTCCATCATTCCGAATAATGAGGTATCTGTAAAATATATATAACGTCCAACACTCTAAGGAACATGGTATCTGCAAAATATATATACGTCTGTATCGCTCTGAAGAATACGGTATCTGCAATAAAGGAGGTGGGTGTCCCATACGCCTACTAGTTGTCCTCTCCGCCCAATGAACTATGCATGTTGTATCCACAGCACGCTTTAGCTACTATGCCGAAGTGCAAGTATCGGCGTCGTAACTCTGGCTCATAGTCTATCGTTAGAATAATAGCCCAACCTTACAACCAAACAAGGACAAGAATTGGACCACCGTACTACAATAGTCTATGCTCCGACTACTAATAACTGCTAAGTCTTCTAACATGCATCACTATTAGCAGTTATATCCTATCCGTCGTATGACCTACACGTACAGGTGGCTAGCCGGATACGCAAGTTCGTGCCCTACATGAGACTCATAACACGTGGAAAAAATGTGTCAAGGCCTGAGGAGTCATACCGATAACTCCACAACTTTAGGTGGGTCTACTAGATACTAGGTCAGACATAAGTCCTAACGTCAACGCCTTCGTTGACTGCACCCGAGTCTCTCTCGGACGCGCACAGTTATATAATATTAAAATAAATAAACATGCAACTAAATAATAACTGAATTTAAACAGTATAACAAGGCAAGGTATACTTGTCTGGCAAGAAAGCTGCGAAGTACCAATTACCTGCTCCTGAAATGGCATAGATAAATCCAATATCCTTGGAGCACTCGCACAGGAATAACGGTGACGACGATGAGGTTGACGACGATACAGGGTTATGATGAGGCGTTAACTACGATGATGGCGATGATTACAACTACAACGACGATGATGATGGTGATGCTCATGGTGAAGATGATGGTGATGATCTTGATGGTGATTACATGATGGTGATGACGAGGATGATGATATGGGTGATAGTAATGACGAAGATGGTAATGTGGACGATAGTGATGACGAGGACGATGATGTGGACAATGGTGATGACAAGGACGATGAATAAGTGATTAAGGTTAGTGTTGGTGATGATGATGAGATATTCATGGTGAAGAGGATGATGAGTATGATGATAGGTTGATTATGGTGATGCTGCTGACCGGAGTCCGGCCAGGGGGAGGGGAGGTCCTGCCAGGGGATATTAGTGACAGGGAGGAGAGGAGGCTGTGGTTCAGGGAAGGGAGATGGGGTGATGGGTGGAGGTTCTCAGGAAAGAGAGGAGCTGTGCAGGCGGGCTCCGGTCGAACTCCGGTGGGTGGGTCGTGTGCTCGGGGTGGAGGGGTACAGGTGGAGAGGCCACTGTGACGAGGATGCTGGGGTCGATGAAAGGAGGAGAAGGGGTGGTGATGATGCTGGAGAGGGAGGTCGAGTCCGACAAGGAGGAAGAAGATGAAGGCAATGGCGATTCGACTCCGGCACAGGCGAAGATGGCGAGTGGGGGTTCAGGACGAGGAGGAGAGGGAGGTGATGTAGGCGGTGCAGGTGGTGGAGACGGTGGCATAGAGGTGGTTGCAGTCGAGAAGGTGAGTCGGGGACGATGGAGAGAGGTCAAAAGGTGGTGCTCCGGCGGTCTCCGGTGCTGTGCAGGCGGCTGCGAGCAGAGTTCAGCGGCGTGGAGGAGATGAAGAAGGAAGATGAAGGTGGAGGCGAGGTGGTCGTCCAGGCCAGGCGGAGCTCCGGCGAGAATGGCGGCTTGCGGTGGTGAAGGGGATGAACAGGGAGAGAAGGGTGTTTGGTCGGCTGAGTATTGGGTTATGTATTAGGGAAAAAGGAAAAGGAGGAAAGGAATATTATTATATATTTATACATGTGAGCTAGGGTTTTGTTGACCTAGGAGTGGGCTTGGTCAACACCTCTTGGGTTTGGGCCTTGGGCTCACATGGGGATGTTTGGAGGGCCATAATTGTATTGTTTAAATGCAAGGATAGGTTTAAAATAAAGGGGGCGATGTTGCGCGTTGCACATTCCAAAAATAATAGAAAAATTCTTATGAAGGAGAAAATTGGATTTCTTCATGTATTGTCCAATGGTGTGGACATCTCAATGCACTTTTGCATAAAAGCGCCCAAAGATTAGAAAATTGCACAAAGACAGAAATTGGATTAAATTAATTAAAATGAGTGCCCAAGATGTTCTTGAATTAATTGGAAGTACATGGGGATAAAATTTGGTGGGACGCAAGTGTCATGGACATAGGGGACTCAGAGTAAAATTTTATCATAAATTCGGTTGTATGAAACGGGTCAAGATTGTGTCTCCAATTTCGATTGGAACGCACAAGGATACAAAGTCGTATTATTTGGAAATTAGGAAATAACGTCTGCGACGATTATTGTGCGACTAAAATACAGCACAAGAGAGCATGATTATAAGTTACACAAAGGTCATAATAGGAGGCGGTCTTGTGTAGGGCAAGAGTGTGAAGCTTGTAGGAAGGCAATGGCTAGTGAGGTGCTCCAATTATCTAAGCAACGGTAAGGTGCACTATGTGATATAAATATTGTACAAATAATTAAAATATCGTGTTCTATTTCTAATTGGATTCAACTAGCCCTAGTTTCTTTATCTATGCTAAGTAGTCCTAATTTTGGGTGAGAGGGTTTA
The DNA here is from genome assembly GCA_036927795.1 of Iris macrosiphon. Classification (NCBI taxonomy): domain Eukaryota; kingdom Viridiplantae; phylum Streptophyta; class Magnoliopsida; order Asparagales; family Iridaceae; genus Iris; species Iris macrosiphon. The sequence goes on from JAYESA010000015.1 coordinate 122,169,523, forward strand.
CAACAGTTTGCACAAATAGAGGAGACTAGACCCCAGCTGAACAACCAAGGACAAGGCCAAGCACTCATTGTCATGCCCCAGTCCCAAAATACCGAGGGACTGGACACGTGGCAATGGCCAGCAGCACGCACTGATGGACAACCCAATTTAATGGATCCATCAGGGCATACTTAAGCTGTAGTACAACAATAAATAGGTCCAATGATACAAGTCATATTCTATTCTAATCTCATCCACAACAGATAATCACAGATCAAAAGCCAGAATAAATGCAAATAAATATAATCTAACATATCTCAATAAAAGTGTCTCGGGGAACAACTCGAGAATAAGTCTGATACATCAATGAAATGGGCAGGAAATAAAGTAACTAGAAACAGAAATAACTGAGTATATGAAGCCAATACTCAGGAGAAGTCCTCTGGCACGATCTCGTCCTCGGGTTCTGGTACTGCTCCGAGAAGTGCTCATGTTCCGTACACCTCAGGATAGATATACTCTGCTAACCCTGGGGACATAATCCAGATCTAGGTCCTCAGGGGACATAGCAAGGTACAAAATAACTCATGCCAAAATAAATACAGTACAATAATAAATGAAATAAGAGGGTAAACTATGTAACCAGCTATGTGATATGCAAGTTGAGAGCATCACTAGAACTCAGGCTGAGACCACTACAAGCTCTGTGTCGGGGAGCCGGTAGCAGTTATACTATGTAGTTTACTATGTAGCGGGCCTATGGCACCATATATATATATATATATATAATCAGCCTATAGCTTGTGTGTCTCTCCCCACCCAATGTAATCACACGTCTCATGTCCATGATGCCTCATGTCCATGTCACGCAAGATCATTACTAATGCAGCAAATCTTATAATAGCTATGAATATAATGTCTATGTCACAAGTCCTGTAACCTATGCAGAATCACCATGAATATCTCAGGAAGATTCTGTCTCATGAATAGTGTCAGGTGTCCTGGGTATAACGTACTTGATAATATAAGCACGATAATGTATAGGGTCTCGATATCCATCACTAGGTGACGTTACACAACTCCGCGTACGGTGTTGGCACCCGACTATTAATCGGACGCTAAGTAAAGTCACACGGTCCTGGGTTGAACATTTATATCAAGATTATATATGTATGTACAAAGAACTCAAGGAAAGTACTATAACAGGAATTACTACGAGTTGGCAAGGTACACTTGCCTGGTGTTTGGTTTCCAACTGCTGCTCTGATATTCGTGAAATCTCCAGAAACGTCCCCGGATGCTTCAACAAACATTACCATCAGGTTCAGAAAATATTAAATAGCTAAAAATGCCTGTCCTTGAGTCCAATTTGGAGACAAGGGCAAAAATGACAAATTTGGGTCAAAGCGTGGTCCACATGTAGCCCGCTTCGCACCAAAAAATGTGTCAGGGACAAAGTTCTCCAAATTCATCAAACTTAGTGTCAACAAGTCCAGAACGATGATACGAACCCAACGGAACTTCCAGAATTAGATTCCGATGAGCCGATCACAAAACTGCCCGTCAAGTGGAGCCTATGGGTCCCACGACACACGATTTTGTCAACGTTCTCAGAATCGAACCAAACTTGGGTCACAGGACCAGCATATTGCTACGAGTCTGATGGCACAAGTTTCGTTTCAATCCGACATGTATACACAAAGTTACAATAAGTTTTAGAATAGGCAGATACGGGGCGTTATCGACGGATACGCATTAATTCTGGTGTGCACGCACATCCAAATCAACTTCTGCAAAATCTCGCACGTCCGTATCAACGTCGCGTACCTTTCGGTGAAGACCGCACGCGACCAAGTCGTCCCGTTTGGCGGGGCGCACTCAGTTCCGGGGTAAAACAAGGCGTTATTTTTTTCTGAATTTGGGTCGCAGTTCGCGATCACCACAGGACGCGACACACCGAGCGGATTGCACGGGCATCGAGAGGGTCACGCAAGCTATGCATCACAACTGACGAACGAGAAACGGGGCAACGAGGAGAGAGAAAAAGCTACCTGAACAGGGCTCCGTAAAATCGAGATTTTCTATGTCCGCAAAGCGACTCGACACTGTGCTGTATCCGGGCTGTGTCCAGGCTGTATCCGGGTTAGGGTTTCAGTCTTCACGCTGGAGACTCGCCGGAGCTGGGAGGCTACGCTGGCCGGGGCTGGGTCGTCAGGCGGAGGCGCTGCGGCTGCTGCTGCTTGGTGGGTCGGGGGAAGCTCGCCGGAACTGCTGCGGGAGGGAGAACGGCGAGGCGGAGACGACGGCGCTGGGGAAGACGATGGAGCAGGGTCGGGCGACGTTGGCGAGGCAGTGGCGGTAGTGGTCCGAGCGGTGGCAGGAGGCGGAGGGGGTTCTGGCAGTGGCTGGAGGAGGAGTGTAAACCCCCTCACCCAAAATAGATATTTTGTGTATATTTTATATTATTATAGATATTGAATTTTTTTAGAGTATTCTGTTATTTAATTAGCAAATAAATTTCTTGATATATTTACTTATATAAATATTTATTTAGAATCATTTTTAGGTTATTTTAGATTTTTGAAATTAAATAGGATTTATTTGGATATATATAGTCTTAATATTAGATAGATGCTAATTTAGTGTTAATAGATATTAATAAGATTTTATAAATTATTTGTATTATCTTTAATTATATTTAAGATTATAAATTATTGAGATAAATTCAAACTCTATTTTAAATTAATTCAAATCCTGAACCTACTAGGAAATCAACTTCATGCATATCCTATCCTTATTTAAATTCATCATAATCCTATCCAAATTAACCAATCCTATTAATTAAGTAGTCTCCACCATTATAAAAAGCTCATCCTTCATATTTTTCTTCCCCAAAATTCCTCTCTTTTTTGTCAAAAAATAGTCAAAATTTATCATAAATTCAGCCTCATTTTCTACTAGTTATGACGAATTAAAAAGACGATATCTCCTAGCTCCGGACTCCAAACGCGCTCCAGTTTTTTTTTTTGTTAAAATGATAATGAGGTTAGCTTTCTGATTATATAAATTTCTTTTCTAAATTATCAGTATTAAATTCTGGAAAATTCGTAGAGCACAGTATATCAAAAAATAGACGTGTTTCGATGTTTTTGCGATTCCGGGAGAACCAGGAATCAGAATCACGAACCGTTTAAAGTTTCGGAAAGTTAATGTCGAGATCATCGATATATATTTTTCCCAGAATTTATTTCGAAGTATTTACATACTGTTAATTCTGTAGAACTTCTAGGTTAGAATTTAACCATCGGTGCACAATACAAAATTTGTATGTGCCATAATTCCCAAACAAATTTGAATTCGGACGAGCCGTAAATTCCAGCATATTTTTGACGCTGAAATCTACAGGAAATCATGCATGAAAGTTGAGTTTGTGTCAGTTGACTTTTCAGTCAACAGATTGCCTCGATTTGCGTGCCATGAGTCTCGAGTTGATAAAATTCAGTTTCTTTGTACAAAATTTAGGAATTAACATAAAAATCAGAATAATAAGATTAAAGTAGGATTTTTAGAGTAATTATTCCAGAATTAAATAAATTAAAATAAATTATCTTTTGACGTGATAAATTTGTAATACATAGGCTATTTGGACTGTGACTTGGACTCTGATTCATACCAGCAGCAGGACCCCAGGCAAGATACCTTACCAAATTATTACAGTACTTTTGTATGCTACTTATATTTCTTTATATTTATTGTATTTTTGTTTATTCTTGCATGTGTAGTTTTCTTTCAGTCATTACTATGTATTAGATATATTGACACACACATGGCACTTAGTATCATAGAGGACAATCATTAGGCGTATGGGCTTTTAACCACTCTGGTAAACCGTAGTATATAGCTCGCACTACGGGCGTGTGTCGCGCTGGTCGCTACCCCCACGGTATGTCGATTTCTGGAGTCTCGCTGGTCGCTACCCCCGCGGTATGTCAATTTCTGATATCCATTGACGTGTGTGTGAGTTGTGAGGTAGATCGAGTAGCCTACCCTTGCCCATACGTTGAAAAGTTATCCTCATTTACATTCATATAGATTGTCTTGTACAGCGTACTTATTTATTTTCAAACAATATGCATGTTTACTGTATTCAAATTGGTTCGTATTTTCTGTATCTTGTTACGTCCCTCTGAGGACCTGGTCCGCTGCCAGGTGTATCTTTTCTTGAGTATTTGTAAGAGCGCAGATTTGGATGGTTACATATGATCCGAGGATGTCTTCTCTTCGAGCTGTGATGGATAACTGGTATTCTTATATTGTGTTGTGGTGTTGTACTCATATTGTATTTGCTCTTATATTCGAGTTGGTAGTGGATTTGTTTCCATCCAACTATCATCCTTAGATACTTCTTATTGAGATCTAGTTTCATAGATACTGGTTATTTATTTCTATATAATTTTGGTGGATGAGATTTATATTTTACCCTGTGACTTGTATTATATTTTATACCACTTGTGGATTTTGTATTCATATTACAGCGTACGTATGGATTTGGTTTCCATATATTGGAGTTGCCATATCCATGCGGCTGGCATGCTTACGTATTCCTAGTCCTACGTATTTGGGACTGGGACATGACATATTTTTGTGGTGGCCCATGCAGGTCGAGAGCATATTGTCTCGGTTACGTTACTGTACCGAACAAGCCTGCACCTAGGACTAGAGTATAGGATCTCATCCAAAATTGACTGTGATTCATCTCCTCCTATCTGTTCTATTTTGAACAATTGTATCATGCTTGATTCATGTGCTTCCCTAATAGTTCCTTGAGTATAGTCTTCTGCTAGAATATAGGAACTCCTGTTATTAGGATGATAATTAGAGTATCACACCTATGAAGAATACAACGAGAATATAGACACACCACTAAGTTTAGAATATCTAGTGAACCCTAGAATTCCTTATCTATAGATTGGTGTACTATTACCCCTTGATGTATTATGAGGACGTGAGGGTAGTATAGACGCTACTAGAGTTAGTTAGAAGTTTTACCATAATATTTGACACCTAGTATCATATAGTCTTTTGACCTATTAATTGAAGTGTAACCGAATGATATTTATCGCATGCTAGCAAAAGACGACAGTGTTTATTCAGACCATAGAATTTAGAGGTCCTTGCCCTATTTGGTCGACTAGCAACTTAGATAAGGAGGTTGTATGATAACTGTAGAGATTGTAGAGTCTTTTATTATTATTGCTTATATTATTTTTGCTTTTACGAACTTGAATTATTTTGTAACTTCTCACATCATAATCCAGCGTTATATTTTCTGTGCTGCCTTGAATTATGCTGCTATTATAGCCTAGTTTTTGCAAGCTTAATCTTATATCGAGCTTGTTCATGATATATGTGTTATTGGGGCCTGATCAACCATACTAATACAAATTGTCTAATCAGAATCAGTGTATTATGGTCTAGCTAGCCATAATGCGCTTGATTCGTCCTTCGCAATAGTATTTTACATGGATTGAGATGTATAGTGGACCAGTAGACAAATATACTTACCCTCTAGATACGACAAAGCATATCATATCAAGTACATAACTGCACCGATGTGAGCATGCGAATAGGAAATTACCAAATTAAGATTTCAATCCACAACTGTCTTGACAATTCCCATTTGAATTCTTTAAACGCTTTGATTCCCATACTTCCATTCTATTACCCCTCCTTGAACTCTTTTCCCGTTGCTTTCCGTCTTCCCTTGTTTCGGAAAGACGAAATCTCGTGCTTGGATATAAGTGATACACGGATAGTACAAGATATACCCCATAGGCCAATCATATTATTTGGTGACTATCTTTCATAATTGATTAAGGGCATATCACATATGATATAATTGGTGTTAAATTTTTGAGAATTGAATGACATGAGAAAATAAATTGAGGAATATTTTTTCCTAAATGTAAGAGCCTTATGTGATAGATGGGTAAATTCTAAGTTGGGTAGAAATTGCATTATTAAACTTGAGGAGAATTCTTTTAGATTGTGATCAAGTAGGATTAGATTGAGAGATTAAGTCATTTTAAATGTGGAGAATTTTAAAAGAAGGATTAAGATAATGAGGATTTAACGAATTTTAAAATCTTGATATTGCGGACCAAATATTTATACTTTGAGCACATGATTTAAATTTTGAATATTGAAGGATGAATCATCGATTTAAATTTTGAGGATAAATATAGAATTTTAGACTTGAACAATTGGTGAATTAGATTTAAATTTTACAATTTGATGATTTGAATTAAAAGTTCAATTTTGATTGTTGGGTCACCTATTTGAAATAGTGAGGATGTAAATTGAGTTTAAATATTTGAAGAGTACAAAAATCTTAGGTTGAGAATAGGAATAAGATTTGATTAGAATTGTTTATTATTTAAAGTCTAGAGGAGATTATGATAGTTAAAAATTGTGATATAAATTTTGATGTGGGATGTCATATAGACTTGAGTTAGATTTGAATGTTGATTATTTAAAAATCGAGAAGAGATTACGACATGTTGAATTTTGATTTAAACAGTGGTTATCTTAATTTTGAAGTGATCGCGATAGATTTGAATAGATTTTATTATTTAAATTTTTAGAAGAGATTGCGATTGACGTACCTTATGTACGAATGTGAATGATTTAACAAATTATGCCTTATTTTAATTTCGAGGACGAAATTATTTTAAGTTGGGTAGATTGCAAACCCCCTCACCCAAAATAGATATTTTGTGTATATTTTATATTATTATAGATATTGAATTTCTTTAGAGTATTCTGTTATTTAATTAGCAAATGAATTTCTTGATATATTTACTTATATAAATATTTATTTAGAATCATTTTTAGGTTATTTTAGATTTTTGAAATTAAATAGGATTTATTTGGATATATATAGTCTTAATATTAGATAGATGCTAATTTAGTGTTAATAGATAATAATAAAATTTTATAAATTATTTGTATTATCTTTAATTATATTTAAGATTATAAATTATTGAGATAAATTCAAACTCTATTTTAAATTAATTCAAATCCTGAACCTACTAGGAAATCAACTTCATGCATATCCTATCCTTATTTAAATTCATCATAATCCTATCCAAATTAACCAATCCTATTAATTAAGTAGTCTCCACCATTATAAAAAGCTCATCCTTCATATTTTTCTTCCCCAAAATTCCTCTCTTTTTCGTCAAAAAATAGTCAAAATTCGTCATAAATTCAGCCTCATTTTCTACTAGTTATGACAAATTAAAAAGACGATATCTCCTAGCTCCGGACTCCAAACGCGCTCCAATTTTTTTTGTTAAAATGATAATAAGGTTAGATTTCTGATTATATAAATTTCTTTTCTAAACAATCAGTATTAAATTCTAGAAAATTCGTAGAGCACAGTATGTCTAAAAATAGACGTGTTTCGATGTTTTCGCGATTCCGGGAGAACCAGGAACCAGAATCATGAACCGTTTAAAGTTTCGGAAACTAATATCGAGATCATCGACATATATTTTTCCCAGAATTTATTTCGAAGTATTTACATACTGTTAATTCTGTAGAACTTCTAGGTTAGAATTTAACCATCGGTGCACAATACAAAATTTGTATGTGCCATAATTCCCAAACAAATTTGAATTCGGACGAGCCGTAAATTCCAGCATGTCTTTGATGCTGAAATCTACAGGAAATCATGCATGAAAGTTGAGTTTGTGTTAGTTGACTTTTCAGTCAACAGATCGCCTCGATTTGCGTGCCATGAGTCTCGAGTTGATAAAATTTAGTTTCTCTGTACAAAATTTAGGAATTTACATAAAAATCAGAATAATAAGATTAAAGTAGGATTTTTAGAGTAATTATTCCAGAATTAAATAAATTAAAATAAATTATCTTTTGACGTGATAAATTTGTAATACATAGGCTATTTGGACTGTGACTTGGACTCTGATTCATACCAGCAGCAGGACCCCAGGCAAGATACCTTGCCAAATTATTACAGTACTTTTGCATGCTACTTATATTTCTTTATATTTATTGTATTTCTGTTTATTCTTGCATGTGTAGTTTTCTTTCAGTCATTACTATGTATTAGATATGTTGACACACACATGGCACTTATTATCATAGAGGACAATCATTAGGCGTATGGGCTTTTAACCACTCTGGTAAACCGTAGTATATAGCTCGCACTATGGGCGTGTGTCGCGCTGGTCGCTACCCCCGCGGTATATCGATTTCTGGAGTCTCGCTGGTCGCTACCCCCGCGGTATGTCGATTTCTGATGTCCATTGACGTGTGTGTGAGTTGTGAGGTAGATCGAGTAGCCTACCCTTGCCCATACGTCGAAAAATTATCCTCATTTGCATTCATATAGATTGTCTTGTACAGCGTACTTATTTATTTTCAAACCATATGCATGTTTACTGTATTCAAATTGGCTCGTATTTTCTGTATCTTGTTACGTCCCTCTGAGGACCTGGTCCGCTGCCAGGTGTATCTTTTCTTGAGTATTTGTAAGAGCGCAGATTTGGATGGTTACATGTGATCCGAGGATGTCTTCTCTTCGAGCTGTGATGGATAACTGGTATTCTTATATTGTGTTGTGGTGTTGTACTCATATTGTATTTGCTCTTATATTCGAGTTGGTAGTGGATTTGTTTCCATCCAACTATCATCCTTAGATACTTCTTATTGAGATCTAGTTTCATAGATACTGGTTATTTATTTCTATATGATTTTGGTGGATGAGATTTATATTTTACCCTGTGACTTGTATTACATTTTATACCATTTGTGGATTTTGTATTCATATTACAGCGTACGTATGGATTTGGTTTCCATATATTGGAGTTGCCATATCCATGCGGCTGGCATGCTTACGTATTCCTAGTCCTACGTATTTGGGACTGGGGCGTGACAAGGAGTCGGGGGGGGTTTATATGACGGGGCGCCGGGTGAGGCGGAGGAGAGGGGGGTCGTGGCCTGAAGAGGCGGGCCGAGGGGGATCGTGGCTGGGCGGGGCGGTTGCGTGGCCGAGCGGGGCGCCGGAAGACGCGGGCGGTACAGGATTCGTGGGTGAGGGTGAGGGGCCGGGTCGGGTCGGGTCGGGTTTGGGTAGGACCCGACCCGTTAGGGTGGGCGGTCCGGTTCGGTTGGACCGGGTTCAGGCCGGTTCAACCCGGTTTAAGCCCGGTTCAACCCAGTTTATTTGGGTTTAAATAAAATAGGGTTTTAGGTCTTTTTAAAAATATTTTCGGGGTCCAATAAATTCTAGAAAAATTACCCTAAGTCCAATATTTTATTTTACACCAAAAAATATTATTTTCATAATATTATAATATTGTGTAAAATTATTTAATTTTATTAAATGCAGAAAATACCTTATTTTTAATTACCGAAAAATCACCAAAAATTCCAGAAAAAATTCTGAAAAATCATTTTTTAAATTTGGAAAAATCAGGGGGTTTACACTCATTATGACAAATATGGGAGAGCAGACACAGGAAGTCGTAGATACAGGTACGACCTTTTAGTTATAATTGTCTTTGCATACTCATAACCCCATTGTGACACAAGATCTTAGGTGCATAGTAGACGTAGAATTATATATATGGTAGTTTAGCAGTTATGAGAATATATTTATATTTTATCCAAAGGGCATACACACGATGCTAATGGATGACGCGAGTAGCAGTAGTAGTATTGTTTCCCTATCATCATCTTGCCCTCTTGGGTGGCTCATCTTCTCTTCTATATATCCATTTCTTATCTCGTGCTTAACTCTTCATATTATAGTCATATCTTTTCGTGCCATTATGAATTGTTTGATTTACTTCAACCTTACCCTTATATTGTTAGTTAAAACATAAATGTATTAGTAATGATTGATAACTAAAGGATGAGTTCTTAATAATAACCCTTATGTATATGCACTATAGCAATATCTGTATTCTTTATTAATTTAACCCTTATGTAGCATCATTTAGCCTGATAGAAATTTGTTAGATTGTTGAAATAGATCATACTCCTAATAGTTTTATAAAGTTAGTCAAGACCTTAAGTGTTTCCCTAAAAACTTAGACTATGCCTAGTAAAGAGTTGAAGGCACTTGTTACGAACTGATGACTATGACAAATAGTTGGCAATGTAGCGACAGTTGCAGCCAGACGATTATGGTAGAGTAGTCGAATTACTTGCAGCCATACTGACCAGGTGGCATGGCAGTATTAGACTACGATACTTGACGGTTACGAGGAAAAATTATAGTTATGAGATTCTAGACAGGTATTCCAAGATTCTTGACCCAATGAATAAATTTACCTTACAACCTAGACAATAGCTCAAGAGACTTTGACTACTAGTATAATTTTTGTAAGTTGGGTAGTGTAGATGAGTTAGAAATAAAATAGTGTATGGACAATAAATGAGGAAGTGTTAGAATAACAAACCATAACTTTTAGGAAGCACTGCTAGATACCAATATAGTGTAATAGCTATAGCGATTATTATGAATATGGGTTAGTGTCAATTTCGATGACAAAATTTTTGTAAGTTAGTTAGAATTTAAAATCCCATATTTTTAAATATTTTATTTATTTAATTACTTAATTATTTAATTTATCTATATTATTTCGTAGTTATTTAGATAATATATACGTAGTGATTTAAGTACCTAGATAATTAATTATTTTGAATTGTTGCACAAAGTCCTATTATTTTATTTTTTGAGTATTTGCAGAAGAATGATAGGTTTTTCAGAATCTATTTTAGGTACTAATATATTTTTTATATATACCTTAAATATATATGTAAGTAATATATAGTTATTAGAGATAACAATAAATAGCATATTAATAATAATAATAATAATAATAATAATAATAATAATAATAATAATAATAACAATAACAATAACAATAATGATATTATTATTGTTATTAGTGTTAATAAAAAAAAAATAGAAAAGGAAAAAAGAAAAGAAAAAGAATAAGAAATAGAAAAAGAAAAAGAAAAAGAAAAAGAAAGAGATAAGAATAATAATAATAATAATAATAATAAAATAATAACAGTAACTACCTCCCACCCTAGCGCGCGGCCCGCGACCTCACACACCACTTCCGTTCCCTGCTACCTCTCCCTCTATATATAACACCTAATCCCAAAACCCTAACCCTAACCCTACCTTACCATCTCGATATCCTCGAACTGCCGCCGCCGACCCAGAGCCACCGCCGCCGTCGTTCACAGAGCCACCGACCCAGAACCCTACCCTCTATATTTATATATATTATTAAATATATAATTATATATATATTATAATTATTATATGTATATATATATATAAAGTATATATAGTATATTATTATATGTACATGTATATGTATATATATATATGTATTTTTATTTTTATTTATATATATATATATATATATATATATATATATATATATATATATATATATATATATATATATATATTTATATTTATATATTTATATATATATTGTATTATATATATTATTATTTATATATAAATATATTATATTTATATATATACCCAGAATATAATATATTATTATATATTTAATATATATATGTGTATTTTATATTTTTAGCATGTATATATATATATATATATATATATATATATATATATATATATATATATATATATATATATATATATGTATATGTATATATATATATGTATATGTATATATATATATATATATATATATATATATATATATATATATATATATATATATATATATATATATATATATATATATATATATATATATATATGTATATGTATATGTATATGTATATGTATATATGTATATATGTAAATTTATATATATATATGTATTTATATTAATTATTTATAAATATATTTCTATATATGTATATATGTATATTTATATATATATATAAGTATTAATTATTATTACGAGTACTATTATATATATATATATATATATATATATATATATATATATATATATATATATATATATATATATATATATATTTTTTGTTTACGTATCCTATTATATATAATTATATGTAATATTATATATAAAATAAGTATAAGTATTTATATTATTATATAGATATACATACATTTATATTATGTATATAAATACTATAATTATATATTTATATTATTATGCTCTAAATAAGTATATATATATTATTTATGTATTAAATTATATATATATTGTGCCTTTTCTATATATACATAAGTATAAATATATACTATACTATATAAATATTATTTAAGGTACGCATTATTTAAATGTAAATTTATGAACCCTGTACATCTTGAACAGAGTGCACCTACAACGCAGTCAGTGACCCCAGGTCATAGGACCCCTCAGACACTACTGCGGGAACAGATTTTTGGCACGCCCAGCTTGAGGACGTAGGCAAGTATACCTTGCCAAGTTTTACTGTTTAATTATTAAACTGTTGAATGTTATTTTTAGTGAATTTACATATAACAGTGTGTGTCCGAGATTGCCTCGGGTACCGTCAACGAATACGTTGACAAGTAGTGTAACTGACTTAGACTCTAGCAGACTTACCTACAGCTGCGAGGGTATCCTAATATCCTTCTAGACCCTGACACTTGTACACGCAACTCGATTGTACTTCATTTTGGGATGCGAGTTTGCGTACTCGATTAACTACCGGTGCGTGTGACGTGCATCATGGCTTAGCACAAAATTTAAAAAATTCAGAAAAGTTAGGACTTGGCATATAGTTACGTGGTTTGCACATTATGGATTCGACTTGTATAACCGCATTGGACGAAAAAGATAACTAGTAGGCGTATGGGACACCCAACTTCTTTATTGCAGATATCGCACTCTTCGGAGTGATACGGACGTTATATACTTTACAGATATCACATCCCTTAGAGTGTTGGACGTTTTATATATTCAGATACCTCATTCTTCGGAATGACGGACTTTGCAGATACCACACTCTAGAGGATGCTGGCCGTTATGCCTACGCCTACCCATACGTACCAAGGTTGTCTTTACATTGCATTCATTTAGATGGTTAGCACACCCTTTATTTATTTATTCAGTATTTACATATATGGCATATTTTTATGTATCTTGTTATGTTCCACTGAGGACCTAGTTTCCTTCCAGATTTAGATGAGGCATACTACCCCACAGTGTACGGTCCCGGACAGGAGACAAGATATGCAACTGAGGAGGAGTTAGAGGAGTTGCCATTAGAGTCTGTCTGATCATTAGTAGTAAGTGCACTTGGAGCTGGACTCTTCTGCCTGATCTTTGTGCACCCGGTGCAGAAGCATCTTTCCCACTGCTCTTTAGCAGTATATTCATCTGAAGCTGGAGCCTCATTACCTAGCTAGTCGATGCTCTAGTCTTATATTATTTCTGTACTTTTATCTTTTGTAGTGGGTTTGTTCCCACCAGACATATCTGATTTGTACTATGACATTTCAGACTTAGCACTTATATATATTTCAGCACTTATTCCAGTATTTCTTGATATTATGTGGATGAGATTAGACTTTACCTGTATTAACTTATTTGTATTTTAGGACAGCGCAGCACGTCTCTTTGGGTCCATTAAAATTCTTTAAGTGACGTGTCAGCTGGCCAATGCCACGTGGCCTGGTTCCGTATATTTTGGGACTAGGGCGTGACATCTTTTCTTCAGCGGAGTAAACTAGAAAACTATTACGTCCATATCACCTCTGATAGTATTGCATCCTGTAAAATTTGTCATTTTATACTCAGCATGAATGGTCGAGAATCGCAAGAATTGTGAAAGGGAAAGAAAGTTTGAAAATAGCCGAATTTGCAGGAGGGATCGCCATGGGTGACAAATCCACCAAATCCCCTACAAAATTATATTTTTTGCCATGTCCACATACCTCTGAGCAGATATATTCGGTGGAATCCCGTTCAAAAATAAATCATGTCCACATTACCTCTGATATTGTTTGCACTCTAACTTATTATCTATATCTAATATTAGGTACGCAATGGATAATAAAGTCAACAAAAGTCTCACTACTAGAATAAGCGGGATTAGCGACGTATTTTAGCGACTCCAAGTAAAAATGTCGCTAAATTAGCGACTCCGTAAATATCGTCGCTAGACGTCGCTAAATGGCGACATTTAGCGACGTTTAGCGACTTTTATTAAGATTTTAAATTAATCGTCGCTATAAGTTCAATTAAGGTCGCTAAACGTCGCTAATATATCTTATTTAGCGACGTTTAGCGTCGTAATTAGCGACGTATCTTTCAAAAATATTTAGCAACGTATTTAGCGACGACTTTGGAGTAGCTAGTTTTTTATTTTAGCGACGTTTTTACCATGACGTCGCTAAACGTCGCTAAATTTTGATTAATTAGGGCTCAGTTTTCTTTTCTCCATCTCTCGAAAATTTCGAAACGCTTCGATTTCCCCTGCCCCCCCCCTCTCCGGCGACCGGGTCTGCGACCGCTGCGGCTACTCCGGCATCTCCCTCCTCCTCCTCGAGCTCTAGGTAATCTCTCTCTCTCTCTCTCTCTCTCTCTCTCTCTCATGTGACACTGACACAAGACACACGCACACAGACACGACACACGCACACAGACACTGAGGAGTGGTACACGAGACACACGACACACACACACAAACGCAGACACACACACACGACACACATACACGACACACACACAGACACACAGACGCAGACACACACACGACACACACACGCAGACACACACACACACAGACGCATATTAGGGTTAGGGTTAGGTTTAGGGTTAGGGTTAGGGTTAGGTTTTTTGACCTGGGTTAGGGTTAGGGTTAGGGTTAAATTTATGGTTAGGGTTAGGATTAGGGTTAGGTTTTTTGACCTGGGGTTAGGGTTAGGTTTAGGGTTAGGGTCAGATTCATCTTCTCAAAAGCAAGTGGTCCACGAGACACACGACACACACACACAGACGCAGACACACGACACACATACACGACACACACACAGACACACAGACGCAGACACACACACGACACACACACACACGCAGACACACACACACAGACGCATATTAGGGTTAGGGTTAGGTTTTTTGACTGGGGTTAGGGTTAGGTTTTTTGACCTGGGGTTAGGGTTAGGGTTAGGGTTAGGGTCAGATTCATCGTCTCAAAAGCAAGTGGTCCACGAGACACACGACACACACACACAGACGCAGACACACGACACACATACACGACACACACACAGACACACAGACGCAGACACACACACGACACACACACACGCAAACACACACATACAGACGCATATTAGGGTTAGGGTTAGGTTTAGGGTTAGGGTTAGGTTTTTTGACTGGGGTTAGGGTTAGGTTTTTTGACCTGGGGTTAGGGTTAGGGTTAGGGTTAGGGTCAGATTCATCTTCTCAAAAGCAAGTGGTCCACGAGACACACGACACACACACACAGACGCAGACACACGACACACATACACGACACACACACAGACACACAGACACACAGACGCAGACACACACACGACACACACACACACGCAGACACACACACAGACGCATATTAGGGTTAGGGTTAGGTTTAGGGTTAGGGTTAGGTTTTTTGACTGGGGTTAGGGTTAGGTTTTTTGACCTGGGGTTAGGGTTAGGGTCAGATTCATCTTCTCAAAAGCAAGTGGTCCACGAGACACACGACACACACACACAGACGCAGACACACGACACACATACACGACACACACACAGACACACAGACGCAGACACACACACGACACACACACACACGCAGACACACACACACAGACGCATATTAGGGTTAGGGTTAGGTTTAGGGTTAGGGTTAGGTTTTTTGACTGGGGTTAGGGTTAGGTTTTTTGACCTGGGGTTAGGGTTAGGGTTAGGGTTAGGGTTAGGGTCAGATTCATCTTCTCAAAAGCAAGTGGTCCACGAGACACACGACACACACACACATACGCAGACACACGACACACATACACGACACACACACAGACACACAGACGCAGACACACACACGACACACACACACACACGCAGACACACACACACACAGACGCATATTAGGGTTAGGGTTAGGTTTAGGGTTAGGGTTAGGTTTTTTGACCTGGGGTTAGGGTTAGGGTTAGACCTGGTCAAGAGAGAACATATATTTTCTAAAGAGACACACACACACACACACAGACACAATCAAAGAGTAGCATTCCTTTTCTTTCTCAAGAAAGAACATATATTTTCTAAAAATATATTGTTAATGTTATGAATCAGAGAGTAGCATTCCTTTTCTTTCTCAATCCTACTGTGCCTTATATTCCTTCGTTTGACTCAACGTGGAATTTAGAGGAAGTTAGTGTTATTTTGGCTTGCAACCTGCTAATTAATGATATGCACACAACCTGCTAGTTAATGATATGAATATGAGTTTGGAACCTCATTGTTATATTCTAAATATGTTAAGGGTGGAGTTAAGTAATACAAAATCATTTTATTTTGTGACACGTAGGATATAAATAAGATATTATGGTATCATTATTATACTGCAACAAACAGCTAATTCTTTGTGAGTCATCTAATTATTCTGTTTCGGTCCAATAGCTAATTCTTTGTTTTCATCTATCTTACCAGATGGCACCCAAGAGAGCGACACCTACTGTTAAGGAGGAAGTGATGCCTCCTACTGTTAAGGAGGAAGAGATACCACCTGCGGGGAGTTCCAGTCACCCAGCACCTATCGCGGCTGTATCTCAGACAGGGAGTTCCAGTCACCCAGCACCCATAGCGGAGCTTGATAACATAAACGCTGTTTATGCGCAGTATTTGAGGGACTGGTATCTGCCCCGTTTTGGAAATTCTCGAGATTGATACTATGATATTTCATATACTTATATATTATGAATTTTGTGTTACTGTGATACTCTGATACTTATATATTATGTATTTTGTGATGTTGTTTATGCCCATTTTGTGTGACTGTGATACTGTGATACTTTTATGACTGTGATACTTTTATTGTCTGTCTATAATATTTGTGTGTATTAATTGTATGACTGTATACTTGTATTCATATTAAATATTGTTAATCCGGTGTTGAGTGTTCCACCGAAGGGGTCGGCGAACCCATTGAATTCAACGGAGGGTTGCTCCGGGTCCATTTTTAATTAGAAATTTTAAAATTACAGGAACAATAGCTTGGAACAATTAAGGTTTTTTTTTTACTTTTTTTGTAAATTTAGCGACGTATTTAGCGACGTCTAGCGACGTTTTAATAAGTCGCTAAAAAAGTCGCTACTTAGCGACGTGTCATTAAACGTCGCTAACGACGTCGCCAAACGTCGCTAAATATGTCGCTGTACGTCGCAAATTGGTGACATGGCAGTACTGCCAGGTCATTAAATACGTCGCTGTTACGTCGCAATATAAGTCGCTCATTAGCGACGTTTAGCGACTTTATAGAACGTCGCTATTTAGTGAACCGGAGTCGCTAAACGTCGCTAATTGTAGCGACTCATGGAAGTCGCTAAATAACGTCGGTATAGCGACGTTTAGCGACGTATTTCGGTTCAGCGACTTGGTTTCTTCCGACTACTTTAAAACGTCGCTAATGACGTCGCTAAACGATTTTAGCGACGTTTTTTTTGTCATTTAGCGACGTTTTTGGGCGTCGCTAATTTGACTTTTTTTGGTAGTGTCTTTTAAATTTGTAGAAACCAAACCTTTTCATTGATAAGAAAGCGAAAAAAATGACAACACGAATACTTAAGAAGAGAAAGAATCAGATTCTTCCAAATTATTTATAAATATTGCAAAGGCATGCAAAATACAGACATCTGAGGATGCAATCAAGTGACGGGAGACCTCGACTCTGCCTTGTTCTTCTTGTTTCCCCGAGTCGACAGAAAGATCATGAATCTTGGTCTGGGACAGAGTAGATCCACCAGTGAAGAGCCAATGAGGTCCCAAAAAGGTCCACTTTACACAGTTGGGTGGAGACTTCTCCCTTCTTCTCAAGAGGAGGCGGTACAAGAGTGGTAGAAACATGGCCGGAGTTAGCTATAACAGGAGAGAAAGTAGTTGTTTCTTCACATTTCATGTTTTCTTTGTGGGTGCATCTTGGGAAGCCATTGGCAAGTTTGGATAAGGAGTTGTAAACTGAGCGACTAACCCCATCATTTTATAAGAAGAAGGGCGACGGTTTTACTCCCGCACATGCATCATCAATGAAGAAAAATATTGGTTTATTTCCCTAACTGAAGAACCAGACGCAGAATCCCAAGAGATGCGATTGTTGGGAATCCGCAAGTTCTTTTCCCAATGGCTTTTGGCATGCATATACGGCGGAGGAAGCAGCGTAGTGCGCATAGTATCTAGTCTTCTCCGATGCACATCAAATTTTATGAAGCAAAGTGGAAATTTATATTTCAGAATATGGCAAAAATCAACATTCAGCAATACGCAGACAACAAGACAAACTCAAGCTAAAATTTTATTGATATTTAATCATGATTACATATGATGGAGATCTGTCACACCTAGATTTTTATTCTAAAAATCATGATTATAAATATGGAAATCTATTACACCTAGATTTTTTATATGATGGGGATCTATCACAAAGCCATCCCCATCTCTGTGCTACGTCTGCTCCCGATGCAGATGAATTAAGGCACAGAAGAAATGAGCTCCTAAGTGCAAACCACAATACAGGAAGAAAAAATCCATGTTGTGGACAAGCGAGGATGCTACACAGGACTGGGCCTATTTATATTAGCATGAACCCATTTCTGTCCTAACGCTGCTCCGTCGCTAGAAGTCCCGGTTGGGATTCCAATCCCAACCCTGTAATTAGCACAGCAGCCATGTTAAGAGAGTGATTCCAGTGAGATGGGTTCGAAGACAACGAACAGTCTTAGGATAATATGTTAGTTCAACATGAACAACGAACCTTATGATATCCTTCTATGCTCTATCACATGAAGAGCTCGATGGCAACGATCTCCAAACGAACCTCTCACCCATCATTGGGAAGCGTCTCCTCTTGCGTCTTCTCGGTGGCCAGCAAAGGCAATGGCACCACACTATTTCAGTCATATTCTTAGACTCACACTTAACAATAACCATACTCAAGTCTCACACCACGAAGAAGATAAGTCTGGGAGTGTTGGTAAAAATTTCCTTCTATTTATAGAAGAAAATATGCCAAGTGTAGCATAGCTCTCAAAAATCGTTCCTGAAAAGCTGCCTGCATCTCCTTAAAAAGTGTTTGCATATCCTTAAAGACCACATCAAACCAAGGAAAAAGTCAAAACTAAATTAATTAACAAGATACATGCATGTCCCGCGGTCACGTCAACAAAATTATTGGGATTCTGCCAAAGAATGCGCACACAAACATCTCAACAACTTGTATTATTCTAATTCAAAGTATTTTAAATTTTTCTGGAGGAATTCAAAAACTTTGAAGAGGGCCTTGTAGAAGCATAAAAAAATATGCTTCTAAAAGACAGCGCAGTTTCCTACAAATAAAATTAGTAGGGAAAGAATGGCGCACTTTCGCTCTGTTTCAAAGGATGGCACACTTTCAAGCTGCTTTCGTTAACAAAGACAGGCCCATAAATTGCGTGTCTACTTTTTTCCCGAACATTAAATGCGATGAATCTGACAGCTGAACAATAGTCGAGGATGTCAGAAGCCATCATTACAGCTGAGCTACGACACACAGATCCAGGTAATCGTTTAGCTGCCAGTATGAATCAGCTTCTTCAAAGTGCACCATAAGGCCAACTTCTTCAAAGTGCGCCATCACGGCCAAATTTTTCAAAAGTGCGCCATCATGGCTACTTCTTCAAAAGTGCACCATCATGGCTACTTCCTCAAAAGTGCGCCATCACAACCAAAATCTTCAAAAGTGCGCCATTACGGCTTCCTCCTCAAAAGTGCGCCTTCACGGCCAATTTCCTTAAAAGTGTATCATCACGGCTATTTCTTCAAAAGTGCGCCCATATGAACAATTTTATCAAAAGTGCGTCAGTCTCCAAACCACTTCTAAAGTGCGCCTACGATCCTAACTGACAAAGAAAAGTTACAATTATGTGTCCTATATGCCATGTTCCTCATGAAACGTACACAAATAACTATCCCATGACCTACACTTTTCTCGTATAGGAAGCCACGTGTCAAGCAGACAGCAAGTTGTGCACCCACTCACTAGATCATGGGATGTCATCCCATCAAAATTGTGCGCAGAGTGTTGATTGTCTAAAGTGTGCGCACATCATCATAACTGCTCTAAAATCCTATAAATATAGGACAATTGTGTTCGTTATAGAGGCTGGAATTTCAAGTCTTTGAAGTTCAAGAACATAAGGAGAGAAGTAGAAGTAGAAGTAGAAGCGTGTCATGTTGTTGTTGCCAAAGCTTTCTCATTGCCCAACTCTTCAAGTTTTTCACAGCATCCTTGTATTTCTTCATCGTTGTGTAGTCCAAGGAGTAAAGTGATCGTTTGCAGATCAGATCTCTACAGCTATACTTCTCCAGAATTAATTGTACTTAGATTCTTGTCTAGGATCATTTGTACTCTTTTTTCTTTTAATAGTTTGTAATACAAAGTTCATACAGCTTGTGTTCATCACAAACAGCGGTAGAAGACAAATCAGAGTAAGTGCAGCCATCCGTTAAGACATCCTGCAGGGCAGTTGAGTTCACCAAGATGCACCCACCCACGTTCAACAGGCGAGCGAAACTGGATGTGGTGATGGGATGGATCATGAAACTCGAAGGACTTTTCAACCTTGTCGGCATCAAAGAGTCCAAACGAGTGGCATGCACATCGATGCAACTAGAGCTGCGGACGCATGTTTGGTGGAAGGCAACCAAACAGGAGATTTATGATGCCAATCCCAACTGTAAAATCACTTGGGAGATATTCAAATCAGCCTTTATTGAATAGTACATTCCCAAGGCGGTACGGCAGCAAAAAGAAGACGGCTTCAGCAATCTGGTACAAGAAAGTATGTCTGTTGATGACTATGATTCAGTGTTTGTACGACTTGCCAAGTTTGTCGGATACTTCTTGCCTAACCAGCATGTGTGGTGCTATCATTTTTAGAATGGCCTGAATGACGACCTTTGTAGGGATATCATAAATCAGAAGTTCCAGACCTATCGGGGGTGTTATGAAACTGCTCTGAATAGTGAAAGGATCTTTGGGCATAATTCTCAAAAGATAAATGAACAAACTACCCGCACCAATTTCAACAAGCGATCTCATAAAGCGGGAGGGTCTGGAGCGCCAAAGTGTCCACATACGTCTGAGTATAGGGGTCCCTATCCTGGACTGCAGTGCCACAGGTGAGGCAAGGGTGGACATCATGCAACTGACTGCCGAGTCGTGGGATGTTTCAAATGTAGTCGCCTGGACCATAAGTCATTGACTGTCGAGACGGAAGGGCAATCGTCATAAACCAACCGAACCAGAATAGGGGACCTCCGGCTCATGACGCCAACGCTATACGGTGAACCCACAACACCAGGCGCCCAAGGCCGAGTCTATGCATTAACTCGGGATGAGGCATCCGACTCCGACACCAATGTGACAGGTACCTTACTTTTCAGATATTTACCCACTAGAGTGTTATTCGATTTAGGTGCTACGCATAGCTTCATATATGCTGATTTCATTATAGAGAATAAATTAGCTTCTACACCATTAAATACGAACCTGTACGTGAGTACCCCTTCAGGAGTCGACATGCCCGCCAATGCGATATGTAGGGACGGATATATTTGTATCGGAAGGAGAAAGCTTTCCTTAGATGTTATTGTTCTAGATATTAAGGAATACGATATTATTCTCGGGATGGACTGGTTGGGTGCTTTCCATGCGACGATCGAGTGCGCGGAGAAGCGAGTCATATTTCGTCTACCCGATGAGGCAGAGTTCTACTATTCGTGTAGCGCTACACCAAAGACAGCGATGGTGATATCAACAGTTATGGCAAGGTGCATGTTGTATTCGGACTGTGAAGGGTACTTAGCATCTGTTAGAGACACCCGACAGGAAGGTACAGATGTAGCTTAAGCTGATATCATGATAGATTTCTTGACGTATTTCCAGACGAGCTGCCTGGAATCCCTCCTGA
This sequence comes from Iris macrosiphon, assembly GCA_036927795.1. Lineage (NCBI taxonomy): Eukaryota > Viridiplantae > Streptophyta > Magnoliopsida > Asparagales > Iridaceae > Iris > Iris macrosiphon. The sequence continues at coordinate 122,191,724 of JAYESA010000015.1, forward strand.
TCAAGAGATCAAATTTGCTATTGACAAATTTTCGAATACGTGGCCGATATCGAAGGAACCCTACCAAATGGCCCCAGAAGAGCTGAAGAAACTGAAGGTACAGTTACAAGATTTGTTGGACTAAGGATACATTCGCCCAAGCATTTATCTGTTGGGAGCTTCGGTACTGTTCGTGAAGAAGAAGAAAAAGAAAAAGAAGAAGAAGAAGAAGGACGGATCCATGCGGCTGTACATAGACTAACGAGAACTAAATAAGGTTACCATGCGAAACAAGTACCCATTACAAAGATAGACAACATGTTTGATCAACTACAAGGAGCGATAGTATTTTATAAAATCGATCTCAGGTCGGGCTATCATCAGTTGAAGATCAAATCTGGTGACATCCCCAAGTCAGCATTTTGAACCCGATACGGGCACTATGAATTTCTTGTAATGTCGTTCTGTTTGACGAACGCTACAACAGCTTTCATAGATCTGATGAACCGCGTCTTTCGACCATTCGTAGACAAGTTTGTGGTCATGTTTATTGATGACATATTAATCTATTCCAAGGATGAGATGGAGCACAAGGAACACTTGAAGATCATGCTGCAGACATTGCGGGAACATCGGTTGTTCACAAAGCTCTGCAAGTGTAAGTTTTGGTTGAGCAACGTAGCATTCCTTGGACATATCATCTCAGCAGAAGGTTCCATTGTAGACCCGAAGAAGATCGAGGAGGTGATAGATTGGAGGCAGCCTACGTCAGCTAGTGAAGTTCGTAGCTTTCTGGGCCTAGCGGGTTACTATCGTAGGTTCGTGAAAGATTTTTCTAAATTGGCCTCACCTTTGACTCGCATTACTCAGAAAGGGATTGCATTCAAGTAGAGTGACGACTGCGAAGCTAGCCTCTAGGAGCTAAAGAAACGGCTGGTTTTAGCTCCAATACTCGAACTTCTGGATGGAGTAGATGAGTTTTAGATATACAACGACGCTTTGGGACTTGGCTTAGGGTATGTTCTTATGCAGAGGGACAAGGTGATATCGTACGCCTCAAGAGAATTGAAGCCGTACGAGAAGAACTACCCAACACATGACTTAGAATTGGCGGCAATTGTGTTCGCACTGAAGTTGTGGTGGCATTATCTATATGGTGTTGCTTACAAAATCTATACAGACCACAAAAGCCTCAATTACCTATTGACCCAACGGGAACTGAACCTCCGACAGCGGTGCTGGCTAGAACTGATAAAGGACTATGACCTGACGATCGTATATACATCGGACAAGGAAAACATCATTGCTGATGCTCTGAGTCGAAAGCACGTGGGCTCACTATCCATAAACAGTCGTCTGCTTCAGGATCTAGAGGCGATGGGCATCGAATTTCGAGTTCGACATCGAGGGATGCAGCTGGCTCCACTCCATCTTGAGCTGAGTTTGCGTGATATAATCAAGTCTACTCAGAAGGATGATCAATTCCTGTCATGACCCACACTCAAAAATTGGGCATGAGTCATGGGTACGTCCATCTTATGCCGCAACATCGACGATAGAATGTTGTCTTGGTTAATATAGTTATCTATCAATCTCACACAAATATATGATATCATAACCTGTCAATGTATCTCAACTCCAAATGGAGGACAATGAATATATATATATATATAATCATCAACTCACAATATACTCAATCACAATAACTATAAGGAAGATAAATGACACGATAAAAAATCAGGAGAGGCAAATAATATATACTCAAACAAGTCAGAGTCTAAGAGTCTAGCTATATCAACACAATATAAGTCTTAACATAATACAACTCATATTCTCAAAGTTTGGAACAATCCAATACACAAATAAACTAAGAGCTAACTAAGCAACTGCGGGTGGTATCTCCTCTATAGGGAGTGGCTCCTCCGAAAGCTTTTGGATATAACCCTCATCTACCCCAGGTCCAGAATAAGTGGGACAAAAGTTCTCGAGATCCTCTAAAAAATAGTATCCAGTCAGAAGAGGAGCGAAGCACATAAACTAACAACAGTTCCAATTATTTTGATAAAGACTATAAAATAGTGAGCAATGAATATACATGATGGAAATAAAATACTGGAATGTAAGGAGAACTAGAGAAGCATATAATCATATCATAGGGAAGTAACTAGCAATGAGCAAGCAGGTAAATGTGAATACTAGCAAATATGAACTGGAATAGAGCAATAGAAATACTAGTTAAGTGCCTTGAAATATTAGTTTATTATGTGATCGGCTTGGGACAAGATCAGGCTTGCTATATATGATTAGCTATGATACATGTAAGGTCAGGCTAACCATCTGGTTAGCTATGATACGAGTAAGAGTCAAGCTAATCATATATAACAGGCTATGATGCATGTAATATGGTCAGGCTACACCCTACGTGAGATGTGGAGTGAGCTATGATGCATGTAAGATGTGGTATTATCACATAACTTGCTAATATTTCCCCGTCCCCGGCTAGTACAATGGATCCAATCACGATTCCTCATGACAGGTATCGATAATACTAGCCCATGTATCCACTGTATCGGGAATCAAGTATACACTACAATATTAGAATCATAGTAATTATCAAAATAAAAAAAATTGTCAGAGAATGTACTCGCATGAGGTCCTGAGCAATGTGTGAGGATCACGATCCAAAAGGAAGTCACAATGACCTAAATATAAAATAATGGTGTTAAGGTGTGAAATAAAATAATAATCATAAAATACTAGTTAGGATGATGTTTCTAGGCCATTTCTAGGTCTATACAAGATTAACTAGGTCTATACTAGGTTATTACCCTTTTATACTAGGTTTTCTAGGCCCTAACAAGGTCTATTAGTCAATTATGTATCATATTAGTCTATTTAAACAATATCTAACTAGTACTAGTCATTACTAGCTATACTAACTATTAGTATCTATAGGTAATATCTATACACTAGAGGATAGTAGTATATAAATAACTTATATATGGATTTAAGTAATACTAACTTACACTTCACTTACCCATGTATATTGCTCACTGTGCTTTAGCACAATTGGCAACTGATACCAAGGTGGTATTAGTCCAACCTTGTCCCCCTTACCTACTGCACATACACATATACACTGCACTACTCTGATATAACTAGATGCACAGGCCAAACAATTGCTACTAACTTAATTAATTAGTTAGTACTAACCTAACAATAATGATACTAACTTATATGACTGATACTAGCTATATCTGTCCTGCCAACTGATAGTTGTTGTGGTCACTAACTGCTCACTTGATCATCTGATACTTTCAAGTATCAGTTCAAGTGTCAGTCACTACTCCCCTATACAACTGTTGTTGGTGTTGCTCTTATCGAGCACATGCTAAGCCAATACCTGATCATCCATTCACTATGAACTGGGCCACAGTGCACACCTAATACTTCACTGTGTCTCATCCTCGAGCATCATATCTGATACTAATTTAACACTATTGACATACACACATACATATATATAACACCACAGCACTTACTGTGGACTAATACACTTTAGTGTATCACCAACCAACCTTTCCCCTTATTACATGCCCGATTTCCCCTATCCACTGCTGTGAACACACCACAGTCCAACACAGGTACTACTGTGCTTGTCACTGCAACCCCATTACACTAATACCCAAACAATGGTTGATACCACAATATCAGCTACATGTCTGATACTCACACTTCCCCTTGACACTAATACCACACCTTACACACAGTCACTCATATATCACACACATGACACCAACATACCATTAGGTATCAGTCACCCTACTGCTAACACTTGAGTCTACACAAGCCCAAGTATCAGTTCACCACTCCACCCTTAAATCTCTGCATCCCCAAACTTGCAGACCCATCTGGAATTAGCAGTACTCCTTAGTATCATCCTCACTGCAATTGGTCCCCTACCCCTTACAATTTACCTACAACTGAACACACCACAAGGGCATACCTAACACACCCAAAATGCACTGCTACTAGTAGCAGATACACCAACACAGCAGGTTCCACATCCCAGGTTACCCGATCTCACAAGCTCTGCTAACCCAACCACTTACTGATATCCTTCATCATTGATACCTCTCAATCCAAAAACCCCACACATTGGTGCAATGTCCTATCCCTGTGCACAAGTCTGTGCACTATGGCACACTGCAGTGCTTGTGGCAGCACACAAACAGCCTCTCCTCTCCACTTTAAGTTCTTGATACTCCTCACCACAAGCCTTCCAACCCGACACCAACTGCTCCAAAGCAACACAAAGCACACCCCTTAACAGTGTTACAACTGCTATGGCACCTCTCCTTACAACACACACTTACCTAAGCATGGCACTCCTATCTTCCCAATGTACACAACACATACATGATACATAAGTATCAATACACCATGGTATCAACACTATATATATATATATATATATATATATATATATATATATATATATATATATATATATATATATATATATAGCAACTAATGAACAATATATATTTATAAATACTTACACTAATATATATACTAGGCATTTCACCATGCACTATGAGTGCACCATTGTGATACTCTATGATACACCACTAACCAATATGCCAAATTCTCTATTACTCAATCAATAATAATTATACATATTAAATACAATTATATATATCTATTATGACTAGTTATAATGAAGAATAGAGGAAAAAATACTCCAACAAGCACAAAACCCCTAATATGGACACAACACCATGTAGGAATCATAATAGAAACCAATAAAAACTCACCCCCCCCCCCCTTATGGGTATTCCTAATCCATGGTGGGATCATAATGGTCAAACTAATATTAAAAACAGAATTAAAAGAGAGAATTGAGGATGTTACCTATTGGGAGATGGATTCCCAATACAAAACCAAAGAGTTCCTAGCAAAACTCCTTCTTCTCCAATGCTCCTTGCAACCCAAGATTCTAAGCCTCTTAGATGATGGAAATGTGTGGGATTGAGATTAATTTGGTAGAATTTGGAGGAGAAATTGGTGGATTTGGGGTAGAATACTAATTAAGAAATATTGGATGAGAAATGAGAGAAGAGAGAGAACCCCCCTTCCTTAATTAGGGTCGGCCCCCTCTTTCTCCTTGTCCAAGCAATGTAAAAAGTCAAGGATGCCCCTAGTGGGTTGTCATAAAGAATTAATTAGTGAGAAAGCTTCTCCTCCTAATGAAGGTTAAGTCAAATACTTAATTTATGAGAATTGTTAGCTAATTTAGGGTTCAATGGACTAGTCTAACAAATGGATTTAGTTGTCATGTCAAGTTGGTTAGGTCCACTAGGGTCTAGTCTAATTAAATAGTCCAATCTACTAACCACTAATAATATTAGTCACAAAATATAACATGCACATTTATATAAATAAAATATAGCATAATACATATAATAATTTAAAATGACAAAAAATATCCATATTCTAGAAATGTGGTAGTGACAATTCTTAAAAAAATGCTTGAGCTGATCTCAACGGAAAAGATGTCCGACTTTGCAGAAGGCGAGGATGGGACCCTACAGATGAAAGAAATATTGTGCATTCATAACGATCCATAACTCCGAAAGGAAATTATGATTGAGGAATACTATGCAAAGTATTCCTTGCATCCGGGGAGCACCAAGATGTACAAGGACTTGTGCATGACCTTCTGGTGGCACAGTATGAAGCGGGATGTGGCGACCTTTATGTCACAGTGTATGGCCTGCCAACAGGTGAAAGCTAAACATCAGAAGCCCGACGGGGAGCTGTAGAACCTAACTATTCCCGAGTAGAAATGGGACAACAACATTATGGATTTTATCGTGGGCTTTTCGAATATACCGCGGGGGCATGATGTGATTTGGGTCATAGTTGATTGCTTGACCAAATCTGCCTACTTCCTTCCTATAAAAGTTACATAGAGCGTCGATCGACTAGCGCATATTTATATCGACGAGATTGTTCAATTACACGGAGTACCTGCCTCAATCGTCTTGGACCACAACAGACGTTTCTTATCTCGTTTCTAGACTAGCCTATAGTCTGCATTGGGCACCAAGCTAAAGTTCAGTACCACATATCACCCCCAGATTGACAGCCAGACGGAGAGGACGAATCAGATACTTGAATATATGTTATGACTGTATACGATCGATTTGAAGACTAGTTGGGACACGCACCTACAGTTAGCATAGTTCGTGTACAACAATAATTATCAATCGAGCATCCAGATATGGCACCGTACGAAGCACTCTACGGGAGAAAGTATCAATCTCCAATATGCTGGGACGAAGTCGGCGAGTGACAGGTACTCGGGCCAGAGCTATTAGAGTAGATCATTAAAAAATTTTGCTTGATTTGGGAAAGACTTCGTACTGCGCAGAGCCAATAGAAGAACTATGCCGATGCTCATCGAAGACCCTTGGAGTTTATGGTCGGGGATCACGTATTTTTGAAGATGACGCCGATGCGATGAGTATTGCGCTTCGGTGTTAAAGGCAAATTGAGTTTCAGATTTGTTGACCCCTTCGAGATACTTAAGCTAGTGGCAGATATGGCCTATCAGATTGCGCTACCCCCTACCTTGGCTGAAGTGTATGATGTCTTCTTTGTCTCTCAACTTCGGAAGTACGTGCATGATCCAAGTCACGTAGTTAATTTTGATCTGTTGGAGCTACGCACAGACTTATCATACTCAGAGGAACCTGTGTAGATCTTAGATCGAAAGAAGAAGGTGCTTCGCAACCGATCAATGTCCTTGGTTCACGTGTTATAGCAGAACCATTCGGTTGAAGAATCAACGTGGGAGATGGAGTTGGAGATGAAGGAAATGTACCCTTCATTGTTGGTTCAGTCGGAGGTAATACCTTGTTCTTAAGTTTTGGGACAATTTTTTTTCTTAGTGGTATATTATGTAGTGCCTCAAATTCTGATCCTACCGGAATGTGCACTATATAATGGGCTTGTGTCTAGTCTGTATAAGTCATAGCTTAATGTTTATAATCTTTGGCTTTCTCTTACTACGAATAAAATGTGATGATCCTTTCCAACTCATGGATAGGCCTCTATTGAAATGAGTCTAATAGTTTTCGTGTTTTGCTGCTTGGTTTTCTTGATTGAGTTTTGGGATTTTGTTTTAGTGTTGCTTTCAATTTGCTTAGTTTTTCCTGTTGGATTTATCGCTTGGAAGCTTTGGTTCTTAGGGATTTCGGGAGGAAGGATAGGCGAAATAATTCTAACTTTATGCTTGTTCTATTTTAGGTTCGCGTAACTGATGCTTGATCATCGCTAGGTAGGACTCCTTCTTTCAGTGCTTTCTTTAATCGGTGGATGGTTCAGACCCTTCTTTCCTACTTCTTCATGCCAACAACCTTAATGTTTCAAACGTTCAATCAATGATGCCTGGCTAAACGCCTAAAAAATCTTTAGCCACAATGCATGACAGTCACTAAGAAAGGAACATGGATAATTTTATTCTAACTTGTATATAAAAGTACACGATCTATAACTCGAGCTTCGCAACAAAGCGAGCAGTTGTGGTTTGAAACCAAGAAACTGTTTGATGGAATGCGCCATCTGAAAAATTGGTTGTGGGCTGGTGCCTCGGAGAGTTTGGACCCACGGGACACCAAAATCGAAATACGGGCTTTGAGAAAATATGAACTGTTGTATACGTATATATAGTTGTTTTACTTCTTCTGTTTTATCTCGTGTTGTTTGATAGTTTAACTGTTCACGCATTTGCATGGTCTAGGATAACTTGTGCACAAGGTTTGGTATTTTCTCGAAATGGTATTACAGGGCACTGGAACCGTATCAACCCGGGAAAATATTTGATCGTGATAGGGCGTGTCATGCCCCAATCTCCCGCAAGATCAATTATCCCTACTGAACGTGAATCACCACGTTGCAGCACTCCCGCAGGACAATCGTTCTCATCGAGACGTGATGCCGTACGAGCCTGGAGTTGCGCTCGCACAAGGCGATATTGTCAAACATCAAAGTTATCATCGAAATGACCAAGTTGCAGCAAAATTCAAGTATTGTGTACCAAGCACACATCAGAGTATACGCAACAAAGTTCTCGATAGGGTCCAATAAAAATGCTACAAGAGAGAATGCCATAAAGGAGAATGCCATACTCTTGCTCTTTATCTTGCCCACAAAGGTACTTATCGTTCATACATTATATCTCGTATATCCAAGCAGCGCCACTACACCTGCGTACCTGGAATAATGTCCACAAACGTGGGTCAGTACACAACCGTACTAGTGAGCGGGGTAACCTACTTGTCTAAACTGACACTAAGTAGATAGTGAATGCAAACAGTTATATGGTGATCTTTCTACTTTAATCCTAGATTCATTTCATGGCAAAGGTATGACATGTTAAAAAAAACTGTAAAGCGAGTTAAACATACAAGCATTCAACTCAAGCAAAATATACAGGCAGATATATATCCAACTCAAAAGAAAACTAGCATGCAAACCGTCCTACTCAAACCCAAGCAATGCGTGAACCTATCGAACCACAATCCAAGCCTCAATATCCATCCTTAAACAAAGCCATAATCCAAGCCTTATTAATCCAATCATCGATATGCATACTCTTGCCGAGGCAAGGTGGCCGTCGCCTACACGAAAAGTACAAACCCAACCAAAGCAAAGCAAACCAAAACTTATCTATATGAAGTCACTGGCCAAGCCATAAAGGACTGATCAACTGCAGTTCTATCCGATCCAACGCTGAGTAGCTAGCCCGCCTGGTCATATCGAACTACCGGTACCGCATCCAAGGCATGTTACCATTTGTCTCCTCCATGGCCGAAAGGTCCCGGTGCCCCGGAGCATATCCTGTTCGAGGAGATGAAACCCTGTGTGCAACAGGTTGTTCATGACCAATGCAGACACCAAGTAGGTATGACGAGAGAATCGAGCATTCTCGTCCCACCAAACGATCCTAGACTCATCCAACCAACTATCCATAACCATTCTCCAACTTATAACCCAAGGCACCATCTCAAATTATCTCCATAGGCACTATGCCGCTTCGACACAATGCTCCAATTGGTGTAATACCTCTTGCTCAAAAAACTCTATGGCATAATACCCCAACAGTGGCACATTGCCCTCACTGATGCAGTTGTCCGGTTTTGAACCTCAACTGCATGCTTTGTATGATAAAGCACCCAACTGATACTCGTGCACGGATGCACGCTCGATCGCCCGTCCAAATTGCCTCGATGTTCCAACCAAGATAATCCACTCAAGCTCCAACTGCCTACTCAACCTCCAACTGCCCAACGTAAAAACTAATTCAAGCCACAAATCATATCCAACCAAACGATGCACACTCTGTGCACGCCACAGTGTAGTGATTTCCAAGTTCCAGTCTAAGTATTCAAGCTATTTCGTGTGTCCCATATTATTAGGCATGAAGGAGTAGAGGAGAAGGGACAGAGCCCACATATCAAGTCTGATTCCGTTAAGCACCATGTCTTGCCGATACGACCGATCTCTTGAACCCGTGGTCCGATGCAAAGTACGATCAACTCAATTGGTATGATCGTGCGAGCAGGTCGTGCTCTCCAAATCATCCGATCTATCGGACTAAGAAAGACGATATTATCGCTCCAATCCTGCTATCCCAGTACTTCTCTGAACGAACATCTGATTCTATTGAACTCCGCTAGCGATCTGCATATGAAACCAACTCAATCAATACTTGTTTCCAAATCCAATAAATCAAAAAATGTAACCAAATATTGCCTCATTCAATCCGACTCAGCGTAATGCACAGTGCGGTTGCGGGGCATTATATAATATACCACTTAGAATCAGGTTCGTCTTCGAACCAAACCAATTTCCATTCCTTATCGCATGTAGCTTGCCCAATTCATAACTCTGCTCCACGCAACTCACATTCTCTTGATCGAGACTCAGCATCTCGCTTCACTCTGAATGTTCGCATAAATTTCATATTCCCACATACTACTTGCAGCTCAATACGAATTCCTCATATCGCTTAGTTTTGGATCATATACATATTTAAGGCGTCCCTAAAATACATGCAATTTAGCCGAGCTTAGCGATAGCAAATTTGGACAAGTTACAAGGGTATCTTTATGTCTGAGGTATTCATTAGCTTCACTCCCAATTGAACCAATCCTGACGTTCATTCCAACATATTCGCACAAGCGCTATTCTCAAATACGATAATTTTCTACTAACGATCTTTCTACCTGACTCAAATTAGTTCGTGTTCCAACTCAATCCATCCGACTAGTCCGAATCCACACTAGCACCGTCCAAACTCAATCAACCAAACTCTAGCATGACTCTAATTACATAATGTTCTGCAAGCACCGTCTCTAAATATTATCTCATGCTCCGAACGATCATCACAACTGATACTACCCCAGCTAGGCGACTTACCCAAATATCAAACTTTGCTCTTAGATCAGCTCAGCCCAACACCTCTTCCTCAATCACAATACCTTACTGGGTGAATATCTATATTGAGGTTCATGTGATAGATGAAGATTTTGTTGCCATGCCATAAGGATAGTGTCACCACGATTTTAACATGGACACACTCGGCACAATTTCTAGGTTGTGCATGGAATAGTTCTTCGCGCTGCTTCTACTGCCTCGAAGCACAGGATATCACCTTCGCCTTCTGTATGAGCATGCATCCCAGACTAAGTTCCAATACATCTAGTAGATCTGAGGCACATCTGTCCCTTCCAGTTGATCTGAACGAGCCGCTGCTTTAACTTCACAAGCTAGTTTCATAGTCGTCAATTCATATGAATGTTATTTTCTTCTAGGGCACGACGAGTTAGAGGCGATTCCATCTTCAAAAAAATTTGACTCCGAATCTCATTAGTTGACTTAGGCCATTCCCACCATCGCTTCGATCTTTCGGCTGCATCTTCAGTTGAAGGCTATCCCAAGGATCTCTCAAATCCAACACTCAGTCACTTAGACCGATCTCCAACACACACTACTCACATCCACCCTCGACGCATTCCTAAATGCGCCACCGCAAGGGTCATTCTATGGATCTATAATATTCATATCTGATTTGGTGGTCAAGTCGCTAGGGTCAGCTATCCCAAAGCTACGCTCGATAATTGTAAGTCATCACGATGGACAATTACTACGAAACATGCTATATCTCCTCTGCAAATCTGATCCATAATCCAACCATTCCATCCGAACAAACTTTTGACTCTGAGAAATTCATGCATTATCTCTGACGAATCTGTCAACCAAACGTCGCTTAACCACCTAGAGTCTTACTATCTATCCAAGCCACAAATCGAGAACTGCTGTAAACCCCCTCACCCAAAAATAGGTATTTTGTGTGTAATTGTATTTTGTGTATTTGTTTTAGATTAATGTTTTAAAACAAATAATACCCAATAATTTTATTAAGATATTTCACCATGGTTTGGACATTAATAATATAGGATGGCCCCAAAATCTGTATCTTCCTTCATAGGAAGTAGCCTACACAGGAGACACTACTTGTAGGATCTTTTCATGGAACAGAAATTTGACCCCTTGGTGTTAGTATGACATTAGTGTAACGACCATAGATTAATTATTAAAAATTTAGATATTTTATATATAATTTATTTGTGGTTATTTTCTAATTCTAACTTCCTATAATTAGCATCCCATAATCCTCCAAGCAAATTTTCTTTTATAGATGTGCACATTATTTACTATTATGCTATTTTGTGGATAACTATTTAATTATTTCTTAGTTAATTAGATAATATAATTATTTGACTTATATAACTAGATAAATATTTAGTTATTAATTATAAAAAAATTTCATAAAATATTTGGGTGTAGTATTTTATTAAAACTTTATAAATAATTTTCTAGAATTTATTTGGTGTGCAAATATTATTTTTGGATTTTTCTCATTTATATATTCGAATATATGTTAATAAATATAAGGTTAATAATAATAATACTGATAATAATAATATTAATAATAATAAGAATAATAATAATAATAATAGTAGTAATAGAAGTAATAATAGTAATAATAATAAAATAAAATAAAAACAAAAGAAAAAGAAAAAGAAAAGAAAAAAGAAATAGTAATAAACCTAATCACCTAAACCCTAACATATTCCCTAAACCTAAACAAATCATAATTCCTAAACTAACTACTTAACAACAACCTATTCCTAATCTCTTCCCCCCCCCCCCCCCCGCAACAAACTACCCAGTCTCCCCGCTCTCCCCATCTCTCTCTCTCTCTCTCCCTCTCTCTCTCTCTCTCGGGCTATATATATATATATATACACACACCTACACATAAAACCCAATCAAACCCTAACCCTAACCCAAGACCAACGCCGGTGACCACCCGTGCCGACCCCGCACCGACCCGTGCCGCGCCGCACCGCCGCAGGCCGCCGCCCTATGCCTTTCGCGTATGCGCACCCCGCGCGCACACAACGCAGCAGTGTCCCATCTTCACGGTACTATATCTCCTCCATCTTTGATTCTTTTTATGTACGGTTTGTTCGTGTATGTTCACAACCTAACCCACTAGGATTTTCGTTCAAGCGGGACGAGTTTTAGTTCCCTACATTGGTCAAAAAATTGACCGAGAAATGACCGAAAAACTGACCAAAATAGTCCAGAAACTTCAATCCAAACCCCCATGTTCACACCCGATTTGCTATCAACCTGTTTAATATTTTTGAAAACTAATTAAAGGGTTTTTCTTCTCCATATAACCGAGAATTTTTCTGTTCTTTTAGTTTTTGTTAATTTGTTGTATGTGTAAAATTATTCGACCTCCAAAACGACCAAAAATTTAATTTTTTAAAACTTAAATTTTATGATACGGAGCGTGCCCCACCAAACGGGACCGCCTTGTCGCGTACCAATTGCACCGAAAGGTAGGCTTTCGCATAAACTGATTCGGACGTGTGTTCGCGTCGGAATCAACATGTATCCGTAAAAAGTCCCCGTATCGCGACTTTTATAAAATACTGCACCATTTTATGTACGCTCGTCAGAATGCGACGAAATTTGCACCATTGGATTCGTGGTATCACGCTGGTCATGTGACCCAAGTTTCACGCGATTATGAGACAGTTGACCAAGCCGCCGATTTACGTGCCCCACGGTTGACTTTAAGGGAGAATTTGTGTTCGGCTCACCGGAATCCAAAATTGGATATACCGTTGAGTTCGTATCGATGTTTAGAATTTATTTGACCTATAATTTGTCCCATTTAGAGACCTTTACCTTTGGCACGCTTTTCGGTACAAAGTGGCCCACATGTGGACCCTACATTGACCCGAAATTATCGTCTTGCCCCTATGTCCAAATTGGACGAAAGGGTAGTGTTTTCTAGCTATCTTGCTTATTCTGGGAACGTTGATGATATTTATTTCAGCATCCGGAGATGTTCATTCGGAGGCCATAGTTTCTGATCCTCTATACTTGACACATGGACGTTTATATTATGCAGCTTTCTTGCCAGACAAGTATATCTAGCCATTGTACTGTGATTTATATTCCTTATGATGCATGTATTTTATTTCTATCTTTTAGTTCATATATTTTAACTGCTATATAAAGTGCGTGTCCAAGAATAACTTGGGTGCAACGACGGTAGCGTCGTATTTTTGTCTTTATTATATATTATGCATATTGACCTAGTTTTACGAGACCACCACATGATTTGGAGGCATTATTAGGTTTCATTGGTCGTGACACATCTGTTACACGAGTGTGAGTCTCATGTAGGACAGGAACTTGCGTGACAGGCTGGCCTCCTATACGTATGGGACGTACGATAGGGAATAACTGCTGATAGAATTTGCATGCTAGAGGACTTGGCAGTTATTAGAGGTATCATCGTGTCATGGATATGACATGCTTAGAGCATGGGGTGGGAAGAACAACAACTAAGGCGTTTGGGCTCCTTTGCACTTTTCTTGTGTAATCCGTACGCTCCGCCGGAGATGCGCGGTCATGATGACCCCTATATATTATCAGGAGGCCTCTGGCGTTCAAAAGATGGCATACTTTGTAGGCCCCTGATTCTCCGAGAGAATCATGCCAATCCCATTTTAGCCAGATAGTTCACTTGTTGGAAAGTTGTTCTCAAAATGCATTCACATAGATGGTTAGGCGACCCTTGGATGTTTATTTTTCAGTACTTTATTGACATGTTTCTATGTATCTTGTTACGTCCCTCTGAGGACCTGGTCCCTTTCCAGGTGTAGACGATCATGATTATTCGCAGGAGCACGGATCAGGACTTGCTACTTCATCATCTTTCGAGGAGATCTTCTCTTCGAGCCTCTCTGATCATTAGTTGATGTACTTATTTTATTTCTCTTATATTCTAGTTTGGTAGTGGATTTGTTTCCACCCAACTACTTGTTCTTATCAAGTACCTTATACTTGATTTAGTTATAAGTTGATTGGTTATTCATTTATATTTGATTATGTGGATGAGATTTAGTTATTGTAATGCCCCACAACCGCACGGTGCGTTACGCTGAGTCGGATTGAATAAAATAATAGCTGGTTACTTTTGATTTGTTGGATTTTGGGAAGAAGTATTGATTGAGTTAGTTTTATGTGCAGATGGCTTGCGGAGTTCGATGGGATTTAGGTGTTCATTCAGAGCAGTACTGAGATAGCTGGATTGGAGCGATAATGCCATCTTCCTTAGTCCGATCGGTTGGATGATTTATAGAGCACGACATGCTCGCACGGTCATACCAGTTGAGTAGATCGCGCTTTGCATCGGACCATGGGTTCAAGGGATTGGCCGTATCGGCAGGACAAGATGCTTAACGGAATCAAACATTGTGAGTGGGCTTTTTTCCTTCTCCTCTACTCCTTTATGCCTAATAATATGGAAACCACGTAAAGGCTTGAATACTTGGACTGGAACTTGGGAATCACTACACTAAGGCGTGCATAGAGCGTATGTCGTTTGCTTGGATAGGATTGTGGCTTGAATTAATTTTGCGCGTATGGATAGTTGGAGCTAGAGTTGGATTATACACTTGAGGCAGTTGGTTGAATAATTGGAATTATGCTTGAACAGTTGGAATGATACATTGAGGCATTGGGAATATCGAGAATTTGGACGAGCGAGCGTGCATCCGTGCACGAGTATCACTTGGTCGCTTTGTCTTGCAAAGCGAGCAGTTATGGTTCAAAACCGAACAACTGCATCGGCGAGGGCATTGTGCCACTGTTGGGGCATTGTGCCATGGGATTGTTTTGAGCAAGGGTGTTGCACCAATTGGAAATACTGTGTTGAGAAGCGACATTTTGCCTATGGGAATAACTTGAGATTTTGGTGCCTTGGACAATATGTTAGAAGAATGGTTATGGATGTTTTGGTTGGATATTTGGTTGAACGAGTCTAAGAGTGGGGCGAGAATGTTCGATCCTCCCGTCATACCTACTTGGTGTCTGCATGTCACGGATAACCTGTGTTGCACATGGTTTCGTTTCCTCGAACGGGATGGACTCCGGGGCACCGGGACCGTTCAACCATGGAGGAGACATGGGTATCGCGTCTTGGGCGTGGTGCCGGTAGTCCGATACCACCTGGAGGGAGTAGCTGCCCAGCCCTGGATCGGGTAGGACTGCCTATTGATTAGTCCGATCAATGTCCTTTATGGCTTGGCCAATGACTTCATATAGATAAGTATTGGCTTGCTTTTTTTTTTTTTGGTTTGGCCTCGTATAGGCGCGACCACCTTGCCTCGGCAAGAGTGTGCATATTGAGATTGGATTGTAAGTTTTGGTTGAGGATGGATATTGATGCTTGGTTGATGGTTCGATATGTTATCGTGTTGCTTGGGCTTGAGTAGGACGATTTGCATACTAGTTTCCTTCGAGTTGGTTATGTATATTGCTTGTCGATTGGTTTGAGTTGAATGCTTGCATGCTTAAACTGCTTTACAGCTTTCCTTAACATGTCATCCATATGCCATAAAATGAATCTAGGATTCAACTAGAAAGATCACCATATAACTGTTTGCATTCACTATTTTACTTAGTGTCGGCTTAGAAGAGTGGGTTACCCCATTCACCAGTACGGCTGTGTACTGACCCACCTTTGTGGGCATTATTTCAGGTATGCAGGTGTAGTGGCGCTACTTGAATATATGAGACATGATGTATGAACTGTAAGTACCTTTGTGGGCTAGAGAAAAGAGCAAGAGTATTCTATCGCCTTTAAGGAAATTGCTTTTGTGGCATTTCATTTGGACCCTATCGAGAGCTTCGCTGCGTATTACTCTGATGTGTGCTTGGTACACAATACTTATTCTTCGTTGCAACTAGGTTGTTTTGATGATAACTTTGGTGTTTGACTACATTGCCTTGTACGAGCGCAACTCCAGTCTCGTACGGCATCATATCCCGATGAGAACGATTGTCCTGCGGGAGAGCTGCAATGTGGTAATTCACGTTCAGCGGAGAATATTGGGCTTGCGGAAGATTGGGGCATGACATATTGGTATCAGAGCGCTTGATTCATTTTCTCGGACTTGGTCCTTCGCTTCATCACAAACTCTAAATAGCTTCCGCGTATCGTTTAGCTCTTGGCTCTACTCAGTGCCACATTGGATGTTTCATGCAATAAGTCTATATATTGCTGGTTGTGGCTGCATGTTGTTCTTGGTTGCGTTGCTTTTGTTGGTTTTTGTTAGATCGCTTAGTCTCGTTAGGCGTTATTGCATTCGTGCAGCAAGTTGGGTGGCGTTGTTGCATTTGTGCAACAAGTTGAGAGCTGTCGTTGGGTTGGCTTGGCTTGTCGTTCAGAAAGTTTCTGATTGCATCAGTGGTTCAGTTGGTTGGTAGACGAGATTGGTTATGTGGCATGTTGTGAGTAAAAATATTGGATTGAGAATGGATCGTTGTACGAGATAGCTCATGTAGCAAATGTGTTGGATATAAGTTTAAATTTTGGCTGGGTGTATCACAGAGAGCGTTGCATGAGTTGCTCGTATGGCGCATTGGTTGAGCAGGTTTGAGTTTAGCTTGGGAATATCAGGATAGGTTTGCACGAGTTGCTCGTACAGCAAATGTGTGGAACGGTTGGGTATTGGGTTAGATTACTTGAAAGAGATCGTTGCACGGGTTGCTCGTGTTGCGAAAGTATCGGACGGGTTGAGAATAGCTGGAAGCATTGAGAATGGAACATAGCACAAGTTGCTTAGCAAGATTGATGGAAAGAGTAAGATGGTTCACTTGTTGGTTGAGTTTTCGTGCCAGACTTGAGTTGGTAATGGCAGGATCACGCATAAGGGATGGTTCGAACGGATTTTGGATTAGTGCAAAAGAATCGTAATGCGAGTAGCAACTTTATTCGGAGTGGTATATGGGATACCACATAGTAAGGCATTGAAATATTTTGGATAGACATCGATGGGAATTGCCTGAACGGACTCGGGTAACAGGAATACAAGTTGGTTGGTGCACGTCGGTTGAGTTAGGAAGAATAAAAAATGGAGCAAGTGATTGTTGAGTTGAGCAATCGAGAACGAACTTGTGCAAATGAAAGTATCATTGAACTTGAGGGATGGACGAGATCGGAACGAGCTATGGGAATGAGTGTTTGAAAATTTGAAAGATTGAGGCGGACCAAGTATTTGAAACAAGTTGAGATAGTCAGATGGAAAGCTGAATATCAGAGTTCGCTTACACAATTTGGAAGTTCGGTAGAGCATTCATTGATGCAGAGAAAGTTGAGCATAAGGAACAAACAATTGGAATACGCTTGAGCGGAGCGATGGGTGAATCGATGTCACGCCCCAGTCCCAAAATACGTAGGACTAGGACACGTAATACGCCAGCCGTATGTATACGAACTCCAATATATGGAAACCATATACACACGTACGCTGTACATGAATATCAATCCACAAGTGGTATGAAATGTAATACAAGTCACAGGGTAAAATCTAAATCTCATCCATAAAAATCAAATATAAATAAATAACCAGCATCTATGAAACTAGACCTCAATATAGGTATCTAAGGATGATAGTTGGATGGAAACAAATCCACTACCAACTCGAATATAAGAGCAAATACAATATGAGTATAACACCACAACACAATATAAGAATACCAACTATCCATCACAGCTCGAAGAGAAGACATCCTCGGATCACATGTAACCATCCAAATCTGCGCTCCTGCAAATACTCAAGAAAAGATACACCTGGCAGCGGACCAGGTCTTCAGAGGGACGTAACAAGATACAGAAAATACGAGCCAATTTGAATACAGTAAACATGCATATGGTTTGAAAATAAATAAGTACGCTGTACAAGACAATCTATATGAATGCAAATGAGGACAACTTTTGACGTATGGGCAAGGGTAGGCTACTCGATCTATCTCACAACTCACACACACGTCAATGGACATCAGAAATCGACATACCGCGGAGGTAGCGACCAGCGCGACACACGCCCGTAGTGCGAGCTATATATTATGGTTTACCAGAGTGGTTAAAAGCCCATACGCCTAATAATTGTCCTCTATGATACTAGGTGTCATGTGTGTGTCAACATATCTAATACATAGTAATGACTAGAGAAAAACTACACATGCAAGAACTATACAGAAATGAAATAAATAAACAGAAATATAAATAGCATGCAAAGTACTATAAACAATTTGGCAAGGTATCTTGCCTGGGGTCCTGCTGCTGGTATGAATCAGAGTCCAAGTCACAGTCCAAATAGCCTATGTATTACAAATTTATCACGTCAAAAGATAATTTATTTTAATTTATTTAATTCTGGAATAATTACTCTAAAATTCTATTTTAATCTTATTATTCTGATTTTTATGTTAATTCCTAAATTTTGTCCAAAAAACTAAATTTTATCAACTCGAGACTCATGGCACGCAAATCGAGGCGACCTGTTGACCAAAAAGTCAACCGACACAAACTCAACTTTCATGCATGATTTTCTGTAGATTTTAGCTTCAAAAATATACTAGAATTTATGGCTCGTTCGAATTCAAATTCGTTTGGGAATTATGGCACATACAAATTTTGTATTGTGCACCGATTGTTAAATTCTAACCTAAAAGTTCTACAGAATTAACAGTATGTAAATACTTCGAATTAAATTCTAGAAAAAATATATGTCGATGATCTCGACATTAGCTTTCCGAAACTTTAAATGGTTCGTAATTCTGATTCCGGGTTCTTCCAAAATTATGAAAACATCAAAATACGTCTATTTTCGGACATGCTGTGCTCTACAAATTTTCCAGAATTTAATACTAATAATTTAGAAAAAAATTTATATAATCAGAAAGCTAACCTCATTATCGTTCTAACAAAAAAAACTGGAGCGCATTTGGAGTCCGGAGCTAGGAGATATCGTCTTTTTAATTCATCATAACTAGTAGAAAATGAGACTGAATTTATGACGAATTTTGACTGATTTTGGACGAAAAAGAGAGGAATTTTGGGGAAGAAAAATATGAATGATGAGGTATTTATAATGGTGGACACTACTTAATTAAATACGACTAGGATTGGTTAATTTGGATAGGATTATGATGAATTTAAATAAGGATAGGATATGCATGAAGTTGATTTCCTAGTAGGTTCAGGATTTGAATTAATTTAAAATAGAGTTTGAATTTATCTCAATAATTTCTAATCTTAAATATAATTAAAGATAATACAAATAATTTATAAAATCTTATTAATATCTATTAACACTAAATTAGCATATATCTAATACTACGACTATATATATCCAAATAAATCATAAATAATTTTAAAATCTAAATAAATTTCTTAAAATTCTAAATAAATTACAAAATATATAATTAAATATTTTAAACTAAAATAAATATTTAGTAGGAATGACATGCAAGTATGGTCGTATAGTAAATCATAGAAGTCCTAGAAATTTATGTTTTCTAAGTTTTAATTATCAAAAATTCTAGAAAAATCTCCAAAAATCTAAAATAACCTAAAATAATTCTAAATAAATATTTATATAAGTAAATATACTAAAAAAAATTATTTTCTAATTAACTAAGAGAATACTCTAAATAAATTCAACATATATAATAAATATAATAATATAAAATATACACAAATACCTATTTTGGGTGAGGGAGTTTACAATCGAAGGATAGCGAGCACGAACTACGATTTGGGCAACACATTTGAGTTGTTGGTTGAGTAATGAAACACAATCTGGTTTGGAGGGGCAATGCGATGGATTCGCTCGAACTTGAAGGATTTTGGATATTGGCACTCGAGAAGTTTGACTCAGGTTTAACAAAAGTGAAATTTTGGGCAAAATGGTGCAACGATGGAGACGGATTCTCCAGAAAGACGTGAACGGATTGAGGCAACAACTGAGGGCAAGGATTGTGGCGGACAAACTTTTGAAGATAGCTAAACATGGGAGCAACGTCGGAGCAAATCACTGTGCTGCTCGAGAAAGTTGGACGTACATTGTGGAACGCGGCAATGGGATAAGAATTTGAGCAAGTCTTTAGTTTCGGGAATAATTGCAAGTGGTAGTGCGAGAAGTCGAACCTGGCAGTTCAGAAAAAATTGATAGAATTCAGGACAGAACGACGGATTGATGGAAATACGGTTTCAACGAGCGCAGTTCTCGAATTGTGGCTTGGATAGATAGCAAGACTCTAGGTGGTTAAGCGACATTGGTTGACAGATCGTCAGAGGTAGTGCATGAAATGCTCGGATTCGAAAGTTTGTTCGGATGGAATGGTTGGATTATGGTTTGGATTTGCAAAGGAGATATAGCATGGTTTATAGTAACTGTCCATCGTGATGACTTATAATTATCGAGCGTAGCTTCGGAACAGCTGACCCTAGCGACTTGACCGCCAAATCAGAGATGAATATTGTAGACCCATAGAATGACCCTTGTGGCGGCACATTTGGGAATGCATCGAGGGCAGATGTGAGTAGTGTGTGTTAGAGATTTGGCTTATTGACTGAGTGTTGGATTTGAGAGATCCTTGGAATAGCCTTCAGCTGAAGATGCAGCCGGAAGACCGAAGCGATGGTGGGATTGGCCTAAGTCAACTGATGAGATTCAGAGTCGCAGATTTTTGTAGATGGCATCGCCTCTGACTCATCGTGCCCTGGAAGGGAATAGCATTCATATGAATTGATGACTATGAAACTAGCTCATGAAGTTAAAGCAGCGGCTCGTTTAGATCAAATCTTTGCGAATACTGGAAGGGACATATTTGCCTCAGATTTATAAGATGCATCAGAACTTAGTCTGGGAAGCGTGCTCGTTCAGAAGGCAAAGGTGATATTCTATGCTTCGAGGTAGTAGAAGCAGCGCGAAGAACTATTCCATGCACAACCTAAGAATTGTGGCGAGTGTGTCTACGTTGAAATTGTGGCGGCACTATCCCTTTGGCGTGGCAGCGAAATCTTCGTGGATCACACGAACCTCAATATAGATGTTCACCCAGCGAGGTATTGAGATTTGAGGAAAAGGTGTTGGACTAAAATGATCAAAGCAAAGTTTGATATTTGGGTAAGTGGCCTAGTTGGGGTAGTATCAGTTGAGATGATCGTTCGGTGTATGAGATATATTTGGAGATGTTGCTAGTGCGGATTCAGAAATAGTTGGATGGATTGAGTTGAACACGAACTGATTGAGTTAGTGAAAAATCATCATATTTGAGAATAGTGCTCAAGCGAATATGCTGGAATGGAAATCAGAATTTGGTTCAATTGGAAGTAAAGCAAATGGATGCCTCGAACATAAAGATACCCTTGTAACCTGTTCAAATTTGCTATCGCAAAGCTCGGCTGAAATACATGTATTTTAGGGACGCCTTAAATATGTGTACGATCCAAAACTAAGCGATACGAAGAATTCGTATTGAGCTGCAAGGAGGATGTAGGAATATAAAATTTGTACGAGCGTTCAGCAGAGCAAGATGCTGAGTCAGGATCGTGAGTATGAGAGTTGCATAGAGCAGAGTTATGAATTGGACAAGCGGTATTTGATAATGAATGAGTACCAGCATGGTTCGTAGACGAACTTGATTCTAAGTGGTATATTATGTAATGCCCCGCAATCGCACGATGCGTTACGCTAAGTCGGATTGAATAAAACAATAGCTGGTTACTTTTGATTTGTTGGATTTTAGGAAGGAGTATTGATTGAGTTGGTTTTATGTGCAGATGGCTAGCCGAGTTCGATGGGATTCAGGTGTTCGTTCAGAGCAGTACTGAGATAGCTGGATTGGAGCGATAATGTCGTCTTCCTTAGTCCGATCGGTCGAATGATTTATAGAGCACGGCCTGCTCGCACGGTCATACCAGTTGAGTAGATCGCACTTTACATCGGACCACGGGTTCAAAGGATTGGCCGTATCGGCAGGATATGATGCTTAACGAAATCAAACATTGTAAGTGGGCTCTTTCCCTTCTCCTCTACTCCTTTATGCCTAATAATTTAGAAAACACGTAAAGGCTTGAACACTTGGATTGGAACTTAGGAATCACTACACTGAGGCGTGCATAGAGCGTACATCGTTTGCTTGGATAGAATTGTGGCTTGAATTGATTTTGCGCGTATGGATAGTTGGAGCTAGAGTTGGATTATACACTTGAGGCAGTTGGTTGAATAATTGGGATTATGCTTGAACAGTTGGAATGATACATTGAGGCATTGGGAATATCGAGAATTTGGGCGAGCGAGCGTGCATCCGTGCACGAGTATCACTTGGTCGCTTTGTCTTGCAAAGCGAGCAGTTGTAGTTCGAAACCGAACAACTGCATCGGCGAGGGCATTATGCCACTGTTAGGGCATTGTGCCATGGGATTGTTTTGAGCAAGGGTGTTGCACCAATTGGAAATACTGTGTTGAGAAGCGGCATTTTGCCTATGGGAATAACTTGAGATTTTGGTGCCTTGGGCAATATGTTGGAAGAATGGTTATGGATGTTTTGGTTGGATATTTGGTTGAACGAGTCTAAGAGTGGGGCGAGAATGTTCGATCCTCTCGTCATACCTACTTGGTGTCTGCATGTCACGGACAACCTGTGTTGCACAGGGTTTCGTTTCCTCGAACGGGATGGACTCCGGGGCACCAGGACCGTTCGGCCATGGAGGAGACATGGGTATCGCATCTTGGGAGTGGTGTCGGTAGTCCGATACCACCAGGATGGAGTAGCTGCCCAGCCCTGGATCGGGTAGGACTGCCTATTGATTAGTCCGATCAATGTCCTTTATGGCTTGGCCAGTGACTTCATATAGATAAGTGTTGGCTTAATTTTTTTTTGTTGGTTTGGCTTCGTGTAGGCGCGGCCACCTTGCCTCGGCAAGAGTGTGCATATTGAGATTAGATTGTAAGTTTTGGTTGAGGATGGATATTGAGGCTTGGTTGATGGTTCGATATGTTATCGTGTTGCTTGGGCTTGAGTAGGATGATTTGCATGCTAGTTTCCTTCGAGTTGGTTATGTATATTGCTTGTCGATTGGTTTGAGTTGAATGCTTGCATGCTTAAACTGCTTTACAGCTTTCCTTAACATGTCATCCCTATGCTATAAAATGAATCTAGGATTCAACTAGAAAGATCACCATATAACTGTTTGCATTCACTATTTTACTTAGTATCGGCTTAGACGAGTGGGTTACCCCGCTCACCAGTACGGCTGTGTACTGACCCACCTTTGTGGGCATTATTTTAGGTACGCAGGTGTAGTGGCACTGCTTGGATATACGAGATATGATGTATGAACTGTAAGTACCTTTGTGGGCTAGAGAAAAGAGCAAGAGTATTCCATCGCCTTTGAGGAAATTGCCTTTGTGGCATTTTATTTGGACCCTATCGAGAGCTTCGCTGCGTATTACTCTGATGTGTGCTTGGTACACAATA
This sequence comes from Iris macrosiphon, assembly GCA_036927795.1. Taxonomy (NCBI): domain Eukaryota; kingdom Viridiplantae; phylum Streptophyta; class Magnoliopsida; order Asparagales; family Iridaceae; genus Iris; species Iris macrosiphon. The sequence goes on from JAYESA010000015.1 coordinate 122,215,700, forward strand.
CTTGTTCTTCGTTGCAACTTGGTCGTTTTGATGATAACTTTGGTGTTTGACAACATTGCCTTGTACGAGCGCAACTCCAGGCTCGTACGGCATCACGTCCTGATGAGAACGATTGTTCTGCGGAAGAGCTGCAACGTGGTGATTCACGTTCAGCGAGGACTATTGGGCTTGCGGGAGATTGGGGCGTGACAGTTATGCTCTGTGACTTGTGATAAATATATACCACTTGTGAATTATTATTCATATTACAACATACGTATGTGTTATGGATTCCATATATTGGAGTCTCCATATACATATGGCTGGCATGCTTACGTATTCCTAGTAATATGTATTTTGGGACTGGGGCGTGACAACTGCGCTCGTTGAAATCGTCTTCCATCAATCCGTCATTCTGTCATGAATCCATCAAATTTTCTAAACTGCCATGTTCGACTTCTCGCACTACCACTTGCAACAATTTCCGAAACCAAAGACTTGCTCCAATTCTTATCCGTATGCCATATTTTACAATGCACGTCCAACTTGCTCGAGCAGCACAATATTTTGCTCCAAAGTTGCTCTTTCGTTTAGCTATCTTCAAAAGTCCATTCGCCACAATCATTTAATTAATTTTTTAGTTAATTAGATAATATAATTATTTGACTTATATAACTAGATAAATATTTAATTATTAATTATAAAATATTTTCATAAAATATTTGGTTGTAGTATTTTAATAAAACTTTATAAAATAATTTTCTAGAATTTATTTGGTGTGCAAATATTATTTTTGAATTTTTTTCATTTATATATTCGAATATATGTTAATAAATATAAGGTTAATAATAATACTGATAATAATAATACTAATACTAATAATAATAATAATAATAATAATAATAATAATAATAATAGTAATAGTAATAGTAATAGAAGTAATAATAGTAATAATAATAAAATAAAATAAAAATAAAACAAAAGAAAAAGAAAACAAAAGAAAAAAGAAATAGTAATAAACCTAATCACCTAAACCCTAACATATTCCCTAAACCTAAACAAATCATAATTCCTAAACTAACTACTTAACAACAACCTATTCCTAATCTCCCCCCACCCCCCGCAACAAACTACCCAGGCTCCCCGCTCTCCCCATATCTCTCTCTCTCTCTCTCTCTCTCTCTCTCTCTCTCTCTCTCTCGACCTATATATATATACACACACCTACACATAAAACCCAAACAAACCCTAACCCTAGCCCTAACTCTAAACCCTAACCCAAGACCAACGCCGGCGACCACCCACGCCGACCCTGCACCGACCAGCACCGCCGCACCGCCGCGGGTCGTCGCTTCACCATCGCGGGCTGCCTCCCCATGCCTTCCGCATATGCGCACCCCGTGTGTGCACAGCGTAGCAGTATCCCATCTTCACGGTACTGTATCTCCTCCATCTTTGATTCTTTTTACGTGTGGTTTGTTCGTGTATGTTCATAACCTAACCCTCTAGGATTTTCGTTCAAGCGGGATGAGTTTTAGTTCCCTAGATTGGTCAAAAAGTTGACCGGAAAATGACCAAAAAACTGACCAAAAACAGTCCAGAAACTTTAATCCAAACCCCCATGTTCACACCCGAGTTGCCATCAACCTGTTTAATATTTTTGAAAACTAATTAAAGGGTTTTTTTCTCCATATAACCGAAAAAATTTTGTTCTTTTAGTTTTTGTTAATTTGTTGTATGTGTAAAATTATTCGACCTCCAAAATAATCAAAAACTTAAATTTTTTAAAACTTAAATTTTGCGCCATAATCCTTGCTCTCGTTTTATTCCCTAGCCCATCTTAATTTTTTCTATGTTTCGATTAGTCCACACACTCTCAATGACTCGTGCACGATTCCACCATAAATCTCAAATCTATATTGCCTTTACTTGTTGCCTTAATCCGTCTCAGTACTGCAAGTGTTAACTTCTAACCTGACTTAACATCAACTAGACTTGCCTCATGCCCGTTTATGTCTTCCAAAGAATCCGTCTACCATCGTTGTACCATTTCGCCAAATTTTACTTCCGCTAAACCATGAGTCCAACTTCTCGAGCGCCAATATCCAAAATCCTTCAAGTCCATACGAATCTATCGCATTTCCCCTCCAAACCAGATTATGTTTCATTACTCAACCAACAGCTCCATTGTGTTACCAAAATTCGTTGTCCATGCTCGCTATCATTCGATTTACCCATCGCTCGCTCAAGCGTATCCCAATTGTTCGTTCCTCATACTTAACTCTCTCTCTTTGCATCCATGAATGCTCCACTGAACTTTTAAATCGTGCAAGCGAACTCTGATATTCAGCTTTTCATCTGATCGATCTCCACTTGTTTCCAATACTTGGTCCGCATCAATCCTTCAAATTCCAAACACTCTTTCCATTGCTTGTTTTTGTTCTCATCCATCACTCAAGTCCAACGATACTTCCATTTGCACAAGTCTGTTCTTGATTTCTCAAGTCTAATGTATCGAAGAATACCCGAGTCAAATTCTATTGTACCATATACCACTTGAAAATAGAGTCGCTCTAGCGCTTACTCTATGTCGACGAACGTCCATTCCAAACCGACTTATTCTGGGGTGATCATGTCGATCATAACTCAACATTCGCTTGCTCCATGATCCATTTCCTAACTCAACCGATGTGCACCAACCAACTTATATTCCTGTTACCCTTGTCCATTGAGGCAATTTTTTTGAGGTCTATCCAACATATTACAATGCCACTTAACTATGTGATATACCATATACCACTCAGAATCAAGTCACTCCTCACGTCACCCTTCTTTGCACTGATCCAAGATCTGTTTGAACCATCCATTATGCGTGTTCCTGCCATCCCCAAATCAAGTCTGACACGAAACTCAGCCAATGCATGAACCATCTAACTCTTTTTATCAATCTCGCTATGCAACTTATGCCATTTTCCATTCTCAATACTTCCAACTATTCTCGAATCGTCCGATATTTTTGCTACACGAGCAACCCATGCAACGATCTCTTCCAAGTAATCCAACCCAATACCCAATTGTTCCTCACATTTACTGTACGAGCAACTCGTACAACACTATCCTGATAACCCAAGCTAACTCAAACCTGCTCAGCCAATGCTCTATGTGATATACCCAGCCAAAATTTAAACTCCATCCAACACATTCGCTACACGAGCAACTCGTTCAATGATCCATTCTCATTCGATTATTCTACTCATAATATGCCACATAACCAATCTTGTCTGCCAACCAACTGCTCCACTGATGCAACCAGAATCTCCTGAACGATAAGCCAAACCAACGCAATGATACCCCTCAACTTGCTGCATAAATGCAACACCGCCACATAACTTGCTGCACGAATGCAACAACGCCCAACGATGCTAAGTGATCTACCGAAAACCAATGAAAGCAACGCATGAAGGACAACATGCAACCACAACCAGCAATATATAAACTTATTGCATGAAACATCCAATACGGCACCGAGTAGAGCCAAGAGCTAAACGACACGTGAAAGCTATTTAGAGTTTGTGATAACGTGAAGGACCAAGTCCGAGGAAATGAACCGGACGCTCTAATACCAATATGTCATGCCCCAATCTCCTGCAAGCTCAATCGTCCCCGCTGAACGTGAATCACCATGTTGTAGCGCTCCCGCAGGACAATCGTTCTCATCGGGACGTGATACCGTACGAGTCTGGAGTTGCACTCGCACAAGGCGATATTGTCAAACATCAAAGTTATCATCGAAATGACCAAGTTACAGTGAAAGTCAAGTATTGTGTACCAAGCACACATCAGAGTATACACAGCGAAGCTCTCGATAGGGTCCAATAAAAATACCACAAGGGAGAATGCCATACTCTTGATCTTTCTCTTGCCCACAAAGGTACTTACCGTTCATACATTATGTCCCGTATATCCAAGCAGTGCCACTACACCTGCGTACCTAAAATAATGCCCACAAACGTGGGTCAGTATACAGCCGTACTGGTGAGCGGGATAACCCACTCGTTTAAACCGACACTAAGTAGATAGTTAATGCAAACAGTTATATGGTGATATTTCTACTTGAATCCTAGATTCATTTCATGGCAAAGGTATGACATGTTAAGAAAAACTGTAAAGCAGGTTAAACATGTAAGCATTCAACTCAAGCAAAATATACAAGCAGATATATATCCAACTCAAAAGAAACTAGCATGCAAACCGTCCTACTCAAACCTAAGCAACGCGTGAACCTATCAAACCACAATCCAAGCCTCAATATTCATCCTCAAACAAAGCCACAATCCAAGCCTTATTAATCCAATCATCGATATGCACACTCTTGCCGATGCAAGGTGGCCGCCGCCTACACGAAAAGCACAAACCAAACCAAACTAAAGCAAACCAACTCTTATCTATATGAAGTCACTGGCCAAGCCATAAAGGACTGATCAACTACAGTTCTACCCGATCCAGCGGTGAGTAGCTAGCCCGCTTGGTCGTATCGAACTACCGGCACCGCGCCCAAGGCACGTTACCATTTGTCTCCTCCATGGCCGAACGGTCCCGGTGCCCCGGAGCATATCCCGTTCGAGGAGACAAAACTCTGTGTGCAACAGGTTGTCCGTGACCAATGCAGACACCAAGTAGGTATGACGAGAGAATCGAGCATTCTTGTCCCACCAAACGATCCTAGACTTATCTAACCAACTATCCATAACCATTCTCCAACTTATAACCCAAGGCACTATCTCAAATTATCCCCATAGGCACTATGCCACTTCGACACAATGCTCCAATTGGTGCAACACCCCTCGCTCAGAAAACTCTGTGGCACAATGCCCCAACAATGACACAATGCCCTCACCGATACAGTTGTTCGATTTTGAACCATAACTGCATGCTTTGTATGACAAAGCGTCCAACTGATACTCGTGCATAAATGCACGCTCGATCGCCCATCCGAATTGCCTCGATGTTCCAACCAAAATGATCCACTCAAGCTCCAACTGCCTACTCAAGCTCCAAATGCCCAAAGCAAAAACTAACTCAAGCCATAAATTATATCCAACCAAACGATGCACACTCTATGCATGCCACAGTATAATAATTTCCATGTTCCAGTCCAAAGTGTTTAAGCCATTTCGTGTGTCCCATATTATTAGGCATGAAGGAGTAGATAAGAAGGGACAGAGCCCACTCACCAAGTCTGATTCCGTTAAGCACCCTGCCTTGCCGATACGTCCGATCTCTTGAACCCGTGGTCCAATGCAAAGCACGATCTACTCAATTGGTATGACCGTGCGAGCAGGCCGTGTTCTCCAAATTATCCGACCGATCGGACTAAGGAAGACGACATTATCGCTCCAATCCTGCTATCCCAGTACTGCTTTGAACGAACATCTGATTCCATCAAACTCCGATAACGATCTGCACATGAAACCAACTCAATCAATACTTGTTCCCAAATCCAACAAATCAAAAATGTAACCAGCTATTGCCTCATTCAATCCGACTCAGCATAATGTACCATACGGTTGCGGGGCATTACAGGGCGTGCCACAATGCCTTGGATAAGTCTCCATGGTATCGATCATACCGATGACCGCATATAGATAGAACACATGCTAATATATTGTCTTGTGCGGATGATAAGTATACTTGTGTTTCAGTGTAGGGAATGGTCACATCGGTTGAGTAAAAGATCGATGGGCTATATGATTTCTATGTTATTTTTTCTCTAAGAACATGCAACTGATATAAACTGAATTCACTTAGTGCTTAATAGCAAGATCATTTTAATGCATGCTCGTCCCTAATAAGCAAGTGTTGATTTAGGCGAATGGGTTCATCCCGCTCACCAGTACAACTAAGTACTGACCGACGTTTATGGAGCAAATATTTCAGGCACTCAGGGTGTACAACGCTAGTGGGTAGACGAGGATGCGTTATACGCTTTTCTATTTTGAAGAATAGTTGAAACTAGTTTATTTTGGAGGCGTGAATTTTTAATCTATACAAGGACATAATGTACGGACGGCTAAGCTTATCAGATAGAATGCGCCCTGCCGTTTGAGTTTTCTTTTGTAATGCAATCAATGTAGCCGAGAAGCGCATTAAATGTAAACTCTATGTAAATTACTCTGATTTTAATCAATGAAAAGCATATTTTCTTCCTTTACTCTATGTTCAACTCTCTGTGAATGTGTTTTGTAACTTGTGTTTCAAATGGATTATTATCACTGCACATTCTTGCCTTGTGCGAGCACAACTCTAAGCTCGCACAACATCACGTCCAAGCGAGGACGATCGGTTCTACAAAGGATCCAAGCGAGGACGATCGACCCTTGCGGGATCGGGGCGTGCGTGACAGGGTCCATACCCAATACATATATATATATATATATATATATATATATATATATATATCATTTAATTAATACTAAATTGTTTTGGGGGATTACAATTTATTCTCTCTACCAAATTAAAAATATTCAATATATCTTCTTTCTTCTACATATCTGATGCCTAGCACCATATATTGTTGGAGGTTGGTATCATAGAAAACATAGTATCAAAGTCCTTAAAAACAATAATAATCATGCTTAGTATGGAAGAGATAACTATTACAATTGAGGTGATTATGTAAGTTGCATTGAGTTTTAGATATGATAGACATCTTACGTTAGTATTCAGTTACATTTTTGCATCATAATTTTCTCATGTTAAATATGCTTAATAGTCGAGCCTTACCCAACAATAACGTTATATGTTTATCAAAGTCAACAAGTGTTTCTCTCATTTTACATTAACTTAGGTATTTTCCTTCTCTTTACCTTTCTGATGTAGTTTAATTACTAGGATCTAAAGTCCTAATTTTCTTTCCTAAGAACAAGGATTTGCAAAAGGATTGTGGAGTAGTTAGGTCGAAGCACAATTTAAGCCCCTTTTTGATCCAAAGCTCCTAACTTCTTTCATTTCAAGGAAGTTGGGGAGAGAGCAAGATCAAGAAAATTGTGATCCTGGTGTCATCTTGATTTATGGAGTCATTTGAAGATAAATGTTGCACCATGGGAGAGGCCACTCTACCAGGGAGATTCTTAAAGATACCGTACAATGATCAAAGAGGAGTTGAGATTGTTGATCGGAGAAAAGAGACGAGAACTTTTTGATGTTTGTGAAGGGGAGGTTGATCCAAGGAGAGCGGACAATGCTTTGAAGTTAGAAGAGGAGAAGTTTGGGGGGTACAAAAGAAGGGGCATGGATGTAAGTGTGAGGTTTGCCATGCGTAGGATTGCAATGGGAATTGGCTAGTTGTAATATTTTGGATGAGAAGACGGTCCAAGTCCGATGACTACAATGAAAATGAATTGGATCCATTGCCTCTACTTGCTAATCGTTTCAGCTATATCGTCCTCTAAAATTCTACTTCACGTTGTTTTTTCGAGTGTTTACTGAAGGAACAATCAAATTCTGTTATGGAATATATAACATTGGAGTTGCATGTAGTTATTGCGCCTTTTTTGGCAGATACTACATAAATATTTGATTATATTGTTGTAAATTCTATGAACAAATCCCATTAAAATTTGTTTGGCTACAATAAACTAAAAATTTAAGGAAAAAAACTTTAAATTGGGAAAAAAAAAAAAAATTTGTCTTCAAAATTTTATGGTTGGAAGAATCAACATTCATTACGTGTCGATGTTGATTGAAACAAAAAGGAAAAGGAAAAGGAAAAAGAGAGTAGAATTTGGACTTTCTTTGTGAAAACTCAGAACTGTCAATAAATATGTTAATTTAGTGAAACCCTAATTTGATGAACAAACCCAGTCGGAGAACCCGAGCACTGCTGTCGGGCCTCCATCCCGACGACCCCCTTCGCCTATCGATGCAACCGCGTTCATCCCCGAACCGTCGGGCCGTTCTTCAGCTGGGAGGAGAACCCTCGCTGGCCGAGCTCCATCGGGAAGGAGCTCTTCACACGCTGAGATTTGAAAAAATGGAATTTTTCTTCTCAATTGTTAATTAATAATAATAGTAGTAGTAGTAGTTAGCAATAATAATTAATAAATGATATTAATGGAAAATAATAAATTTGTGAGAAATAATTAATAAATATAATATTAATAATGAGAAGCTCCAGAGAAATGTCCGGTTTTGTTTTATTATTAATTGCTAATAATAACAATAACAATAACAATAACAATAATAAATGATATTAGTAATAATAATAATAATAATGATTAGTATTAGTATTAAATAATAATAATAATTATTATTATTATTATTATTACTTAATTTTTTTAATTCATACAAAATAATAAGAATAGCAATGAATAATAATAATTGGAGGTAATCTCACCATATTCAAAAATGGAAAACTATATCACTTCTCAACTACCACTTCCAACTACCATCAAAACGAAGAAACTATAAAAAGTTAACTTTCAACTCACTTTCAACAACCATCCAAATAAAAAAACTCATAAATATACATACTCATGATGCGCATACGCAATAGTACGCACACACAATACGTACGTAAATTTTCTACTTCCAAATTTTTTATTTCGTTCTACTTTCACGAACCAAACATCCCCAAAGTCCTTCCCATTTTGTGTTTATTGGGTTGGGTTGGTGGGCTTTTAACTTTTCAGCGCTTTGGGACTCGCGCCTTCCACTTTTTGAGTTTTGAATCGCTCATTTCGTCGAACACCATGTGTGCGTGTAAGAGCGGGAGGAGGAAGAGAAATGGCGAAGGGAGGAGCCGACGAGAGCTAAGAGGCGGCTGCGGCTGCGGTGGAGGAGCTGCCGAAGTCTATTGTGCGCCGGGTGGTGAAGGAGATGCTCTCCCAGCTCTCCTTTTCCTCTTATTCCCGCCAAAATTCCAAAGCCAAATCGAATGGAGACGTAGTCGAAGGAGAGGACGTTATGGTGCATAAAGACGCTCTCTTGGCCCTCGGCGAGGGCGCAAGGATTTTCAGCCACTACCTCTCCGCCACGTAAAAGTCCCTTTTTTTTTTCCAAGAATGATTGCTCTTATTTCTAGGGTTCCTGGTGTTCTTATTATTTCCATAGAAAATATTTCTATCACAAATTTTCCACCAATTGTAGTGTTTGATAGCTTATATTTTTCATAAAATTGTTTTCCAAAACATTATAATTTTCCATATTTTCCTCCAAAATGGTCCAACCCATAAGTAAATATTATTTTCCATGAAAAATAATATTTTTTCGTTGAAAATAGTGACATCAAACACCAAATTAAGTTTTCTATAAAAAAATTTCAAAATTTTATAGAATATTTTCCTAAGAAAATAATTCTGTAGAATTAAATTTTTTTTCACATATTTTCCACCAAACGCACCCGAGCGGAACACTGTTGGCTGAACAAAAAGTCTAATTAGTGATTTAGCTTTATTTTGGAAACAATTCATTTTCTACATGAAATTGGAGAGGATTTTGAGTAAATTATGTTTTTAAGAGGAATTTCTTTAGAACGTGATTTTAACTAACTTGGGTTCTGGAAATGCTATTTCTTGTTAAAAAGAAAGTAAAGTTTGTTATGAAAATGCTAAAAAGAACGTGACTTTGGAAACGACAGTATTTTGGTAATGTTTCTCTGGACTAAAGTGTTTTAAGAATATAGTTCCTTAAAAATTCCTTCTTCTATCAAAAAACCAAGTTTGAGATTTAATGCTCAAATGAAAATTGAAGAAGAAGTGGAAAGTTACAAAGCCATCTTTTTCAGGCTGATATAAAAGACGGATGAAATTTGGAAGATTTATTTATTATTTAGTACGTTTGACCACTAAAATAGGGATTTTGGAGTAAAACAGGTTTTTAGTTTAAAAATACATTATAAAAATTGTACTTTTTTGGTTCAGCATTGCGCGCCTTTGACCCATGCTGCAAACAGATTCAACATGACACTATAAGGGTGAATTTCAAAGTGTTCTTGTTTCTTAGCATAGTATCTTAGTTTAAAAAAAATTATAAAAACATGTACTTTTTTGAGTAAACATTATCTAGACGATGCACCTTTCTCCGGACGCGCCTTTCAGCAAAGGCACAACCAAGAAAAGGCACGTCTTTTTTTTTTTTTTTAAACTTCGATGCAGGGAGATGCTCTTACCTCATACAAGTGGGAGGGAGGTAGCATATTTCCAAGGTTGCCAAAGTTGGCTATAATTAAACTAAAAAAATAAAATATACTAAAAGCATGGTAGGGAGAAAAAAAATTATTGTTAGTTTTATTGGCTGTTACTGCTATTGATGCTCTGCCAGTTTACTTGGTTATGTTTAACATGTTTTTGTCGATTTAATATGTTATTTGGTTTTATTTCTTACATTACTAGTTATCTACGTATATTTTTATTATTTCTGCGTCTCACTTTGCTTGAGTACGCGTCTTAAGTTCGCTTTGGACAATACGGACCATTTGTGTCTCGAATGCGTCTTGCGTCTTTGACTACCTTGGTTTATAGTATTGTCCAATACCGATACAGTTTGACATGTCCCGATTTGAGATAGTGACGTTGGAGGTCTCTTTCCTAGTCAATCTAGCATAGACAAAAAGACCAATCAACAATGGTGTAAAAGCATGATAAGGCTGTAAAAGCATGTAAATGGAGAGAACTTATATATCACAGATAAACAAATCAGCAAGGGTAAGGTTGTAAAAGCATGTAAATGGAGAAAACTTATTTATTGCACACAGCAAGGGTGACCAATATTTCATTCAATTCCTAAACTACTAAGAAACAACACAAAAAAATACTTAAAATTACGCCTAAAGGTATAAAATATTTGTTCCTAAATTTTTAATAATTATTTGCTTTCCGATACAAAAAAAAAAAAAAAAATTCAGTGGGATGTTGTGATGGCCTTCTTGATGAAAGTATCACACCTTGCCTTCTAAATATAACATGCCATTTTTCTGCATGATGTACGAAACCAGCATGTCACTACTCCAAAAGGTGTGTCCGTGTTGCTTCTTGCTGGACATGTATCAGACACGGCCCCGACACTCAGAATTCTCTGGACAGGTCAAAATCGTTGTCGTATTTGTGTTTCTGCGACCATATTGTGGTGTGTTGTATTTGTATCTGTGCAACATGGGCATCAAGGATACAAGCCATACAGCTTCAATATCATTTAAGCATGTAAGGGAAAAAACAGATTCAGATTTTGTAGATCTTTTTACATGAGAACAATCAATTGGTAGATGAGGCCCAACCAACCTTCAAATTGTACGAGTAGTTTTGGCAATCTATCCACACTTCAACCCTAATCTACGAGACCAATTGCTTTTTCCATTGTCGCGGATAGTGTCAACTGTTGGATGCTAGGATACTATTGGTTATGGTCTCTGTTATTAAGTCAAAAGAAATCTATGGAGCTTGGACATATGTTCGGTCATCTTATAGCTGGCTTTTAGAGCAGTTTGCACTGCCATAGCTGCATAGCACAAGGTTATCTTCAACAATATGGGTTAATTTGCTAGAGATAATATGCATGCTTTTGTCATGGCCTTGAACTTGGCATGTAAGATGAGTTTATTACTATCTAACCTCGTTACTGTTTTTTGCACCCTTGCCATTGCAATACACTTCTTGTGGATCTTGCCAGAGACTCGAATAAATTCAATGGAGATGATAGTCAGACTTTAACATCATATGTTATCAATATAAGATGGTATATCAAAACAATCATTATACTAAATGATAGAAAGGTAATGAAGTTTCTTAGATAGATCTAATTAGTGAAAACAAGATGCTTTAATTGCCATTCTCTTAGTTACATTTATTCTGGGTTATATATTAAAATTACAAAAGGATATATAACTTACTATAGGATCAAAGAACTATTAGTTAAGGGATTATATGTATACATGTATATCATGGTTATGTGGAAAGCTTCACAGGGCGGAACGGAAACGGGAACACTGTACACGGGGGGTCCTGATACATGGTAGGAGGAGTAGGTTATTTTGGAAAACTTATTCCGAAAGCAGTAGGTTTAGCAGAACATGGAACGTTTTTAAGAAACAGATATGTGATATAATACATAATGTATATCTATGTTACCTGGACTCGGCACTTTAGGCCGATGTACCAAGGTCGACACGATCGAACACGGGTACGGGTACAGGTACGGAATCCGGGTCGGACTCGTCAAGGTGACCAACCAACACTGCAAAATGAAGAAGAACTTCGGGGGAGAAGGCATGCTCAAACAAATAAAAATAAGATCGAAAATCATACATGATAACTCACAAAATATGAAGGAATACAAACTTTCATCTTGATTTGGTTTTGGATTCTCCATCCTTATAAGGAGACTGAAAAATTCGTAAATGTTTCATCTATCCTCTCTGCCCAAAAAATGAGAGAGGGCAGATGAAAGGTTTGCGAATTTCTGTAAATGACAAAAGAGTGTCGGAGACTAGATGATGTTGATATGCAAGAGAGAGGGCAGTGGAAACGTTTTTAAGCTAGAGAGAGGAGAAAGAGGAATGGTTTTGAGACTTTTTAAAAGAAAATTATGACTATTCAGATTTTGCTTGGGTGGAGAGAAGTCATAATAATGAAGTGCATTGGTGTACTCAACCACCTTTCTTGAGCATAGAAATTTACTCTGAAAATAGAGGTACTAAACCAACTCTTCTAGGGTGCAATATTTTATTTAATACTCCATACTCTTTATAATTGTATTTTAATTAATCAACACACCAATATCGAAATTAAATGAAGTAATCAAATTATGAGATCAAATAGATATTTCTTTTACGTCATATTTATTTAGCAATAAATATATTTCAACAGTGTATCCCCGTATTCGTACCTAATTTTTGTATCATTTTCAGCCAAGTCCACATATCTTTTAGTTATGAGTTTGAAGGGCATGACTCTTGAATATGTACCCGTACCCGACACCCGTATCCGAGTCGAGGTAACGTAGATGTATATTCAAGATTCAAAATTAATCGAGTACCATAATGTAGTAGCATAAAAAGTTCATAAATAAACAAAGATTCATAAGTTCCTGACAATCCTAGCAATAATATGTTTTCAAAGGGAATTCCCAAGTTCTGTAGTACTTGATGGTGAATAGGCATTCTTTGCTTCTCTCTGAATTTGTGTCAGCTCTGTATACATTCATGCATGAACTGTTCTTTCTCTCTATACAATCTTTGTAATTTGTTTTGAAGTGATAGTTAAAGACAAATAAATACGCAAAAAGAATTCCATCTTCTGATAGATGCCGATATTCACCTTCTCCATCTAGAGTTTGTAATTGAAGTTCACTAGTTAATAATTTGCTTGAAATTTCTTTATATACTTTGTGACTTTTTTCTCCCCAAGCACAGATGATTAGTGTGTAGACACCGATATAGGACTCGACTTGCGGGGACGTGTTGGCAAGAGCGGAGCTATTGGTTGGCTTAGGTGGGCTGCAGTCCATATTATATACTTTGTCCACCACATCACTTAGCCCACCAAACCACTAAGACTATATACTTGGGATTGGGCTGATGCAACTGCTGGATTTGGTTTCTTTAATCCTGAATCACTTCAGCAGCTCATCGAGACTTCCCTATTCGGCTTCGCCCTTCGGAACTTCGGAATCCCATCTCCACTTGTTTTTTAATGATTCTTTCTAGGTTGCTGTTTAATTTACAGTAAAAGGACAATATTTTTTTGGGTTCTTGTACATATTTCTTTTGAATGGGTTCTATTTAAAACGTATACATAATGACAATGTTCTGTAATGGAGTTTGAGGCTTTGAACTCTAATTTTATGGATTGATTTCAGGGATTGTCTAAATTTGAATTTGTGTTTTACTCTTTTGTACAAATTCAAGATAGAATAGTAGATGCTATATGAAAATTGGAATTAATTTGTGTGCTTGAGTTACCATATTAGAGGAAAGTTCTTTATAGGTTTTCATCATCTATTTTTTTTTATTCTCTAAGAGTTTTTTTTTTCTTTCTTATATATGAAGATGATGTTTTGATTTTTCCCTAATTGTCTTAAGTAACATGTCTACTTCTTCATTCTATGTCATTTTGACAACTATTTTTCCTTGAAAAATGATATTTGATACACACATTTAGATTATGATGGCATTCCAAGAAATTAAGTGTTTAACGTTTAGTTTAACTTATTATTAAGTAAATAATTTTTTTTGTGTTAAAAAAAAATCATGACGTTTTAAGTTTATTTCGGGGTAAACTAAAATTCTGGCGCCGCCCTTGCGTGTTGGAATAATATAAATATTTACCCTCAACCCTAATTACATATTCACATCTTTATAGTTTTGGTGTAGCCAGTGTTCTAAATGGCGGTCGAGGCGGGGCTGCCGCTCTTCGCACCGCTTTTGCCCTTGGCGGTGGAGTAGGCGGTCGGAGGTGGTTTGGCGGCGTAGGCGAATGTGAGGCGGCGGAGGCAGAGGTGAGGGATGTAGGCGGGCGTCTAGGCGGAGCAATACGTGACTAGGTGTTTTGGCAAAACAGTTATGCAAGCATTATGGACCTATGGTTCACTTTTACAAGACTGAAATTTCATAAATCTTTGTTCTACAACTTAGTTATGCATAAAATACCCTTAAAATATGCATATTATGCAAAAAAAAAAAACGATAAAATAGTAAAAATTTCAAAATATATCAAGTGCCTAGGCGGCGGTAGGCGGATCCTCTCCGCCGCGCACCCGTCTACCGCCGTTTAGAATCTTGGATTTAGTGGCAGGGTCCTTTACATGGTATAATGGACCTTGCAAATACACCTAAACCCTAGATTTATGGTGAGGGTTGAAGATTAAATAATTTTATTAGTCCAACAGTGTGCTTCTTTATAAATGACAAGGTTGATATTGATGCTCCTTTTTCTCTTTCTTGACGAATATAAATGGATATATTTCCTATCATCAGGAGTATTTTTCTCTTGTGATATAATTCTGCTTCTCATCATAGAGTTCTTTTTTTTGTGAAAAATATAAGACTTCTTAATATCTCCAAGTATTTCACTTATTATACAGTATATCTGGTTTCATTTCAACTCCTTTCCCTCGCTAATTTTTGTTAATATATTTTATAGCAGTTTACATTACTGTTTTCCTGGAAAATATTGTAAAGCATCTTCTTTGGATTATTTTCATGATGTCAAGATTTTCTTCACCCGGATTCACCTGATTAAGTGTTTAGTTAACAGCAATAATGATTTTCTGTAACTTCTATTGAAGTATTCAAAAATACATGAGAAAGCATGCTCTTGATTTAGCCATTGCTTGAACCTGCTTTGAAAGAAACATGATGAGGGATCATGATATAACTGACATAGATTAGCTGAGACTGTGATGTGTAAACTTGATACTGGTTGCTAGGTTGGACTACAAAGTCGTGACAGAGAAACATGATTCCTTATTTCCAACGAAGCCACTCAAATAGAGTACTCTATTCAACAACTCACCCCTCTAAGTATGACTCAATTGACTTCATCACTGACAACGCAATAGTGTGCAAATCAGCCAGTGGAAAAATGCCTCAAAACCTACAAGGCTACAAATTTTTTAATTCCATGTACTAATGGATATTTTAATTCAGTCTTCAATTTATGTGCTGCAAGGACTAGCAAGCCCATGAGATAACACTTGATGAGTGCAATTGGTCACGAAGATTGCAACAAATGTATTGGTCATTTTCATTATGAATCACTGTGAGGTTGTTTAGGGTTTTGTTTGGATAGTCTTTCTGAAATTTTATTCTGAAAATAGTTTTCTGAAAATAAGTTATAAAGTTATTTTCGGAGTATAGAGATTCTGAGTTTGCGTTTGGTTACTTTTATCTGGAAAACAATTTTCTGAATTTTTTTCTATGAGATTTTCTTTGGTAATTTTTTTTGGCTTTTGATAAGGGCACTGCACATATTACTTGGGGCTAGCCCAGGATTGGGGCTAGCCCAGGATTGAGCAAAATTTACTCACACTAGCCCATTATTTTACTTGGGGCTAGCCCACTTTCCCAAACCCTTCTCCCAAACCCTCCCCACCCCACCGGAGCCCTCCCCCCTCGCGCCGGCGGAACTCTCCAACTCTCCGAGACTTCGTCCTCCTTGTCGATGGCTCTCAAAGTCGACAATGTTGAGAATCGAACACGATTTTAGGTCATAATATGTCGAGAATCGTCGACAATGTCGAGCAGTATCGGGCGGGACTGTAGATTTTCCTATAGTCCTATATAGATTTAGGACTGTAGGAAAATCGACAGTCCTATGTATATTAAGGACTGTAGAATTTTCTACAGTCCTAAATTTATATAGGACTGTAGGCATTTCAACAGTCCTAAAAATTTAGGACTGTGGAAAATTCTGCAGTCCTGTATACTTATAGGACTGTAGACATTTATACAGTCATGAATGTTAAATTCTGCACTGGGTAAAGTTTAGGACTGTCACTATTGTGACAGTCCTAGTAAATACTAGGACTGTCAAAATTGTGACAGTCCTAAACTTACATATAACTGTGCTTACAGACAGTGGGTAAAGTTTAGGACTGTCACAATTTTGACAGTCCTACTTTATACTAGGACTGTCACAATTTTGACAGTCCTAAAAATATATGTCAAAATTTTTAGGACTGTCAAAATTTTGACGGTCCTTCCAATCGAAATTTCAAAATTAACAAAAAATTAAAATAAATTAACTCAGTTGTCGATATATATCAAAATCCCAAATTTCTATCCTTAAAATTTATTAAAGTATTCTGTTATTTAAAATAGTAAATTTATTATTGGTACATAAAATATTTTGTAAAAAAAAAAAAAAATTTACCAAAAGTAAGATTTGGAGGTCGAAACATCGTTTTTTGGCGATTCTAAAAATTTGGGAAGTCCGTCAAACGGTGAAACGGTTTATCCCGAAGTACTTTTTCATACGGTCATTTTGGCTCAAACTGGAGCTTGTTTCGATCTCCCAGTCAAAAGTTATGATACTTTAAAGTTTTATATTTTATATTTTTGCCTGTAATATGTACGTCTTACTTCAGATGAAAATTCTCTCTACACGAATTGTGTTACTCTCGTCGAAAACATACAAATCGACCTATTGTGTGACGAAAAACGATTTGAAAACAAATAGTTATGGCCGTTCGAAGTCTGATCGACGGCAGACGTAATATTCGTACGGTAGATATATATTTTATTTTTTTGGGTTCAATGATAACATATTTTATTTTGGATGTTAAACTAAATAAAAAAAATCAAAATCCAAAACTAACTAAATAGAAATAAACTAAAAAAGAAAATCCTGACAATTAAAATGAGGACTGTCAAAATTTTGACAGTCCTCATTGTTTGTGGGACTGTCAAAATCATGACAGTCCTAGTTTTATATAAAATTTTCAGTGGGTTAAAATTAGGACTGTCAAAATTTTGACAGTCCTACAAATTGTTAGGACTGTCAAAATTTTGACAGTCCATACAAATTGTAGGACTGTCAAATTTTTGACAGTCCATACAAGTGGTAGGACTGTCAAAATTTTGACAGTACTGATTATAACAGTCCCGACTTTGGGCTAGCCCCAAGTAACTTTTAGGATGGTGGACTGTCAAAATTTTGACAGTCCATCCAAGTGGTAGGACTGTCAAAATTTTAACAGTCCTAATTATAACAGTCCCGAGTTTGGGCTAGCCCCAAGTAACTTTTAGGATGGCAAACTTGTAATTTTTTGTAATTTTTCAATGGGCTAGCCCCGAGTAAAATGTGCAGTGCCCTTATAATTTGCCTTTTTTTTACATCCTCTGTGTCTAGACCGCCACCGCCACCGCTCGATCCGAGCTCTTCCTCCGCCACCGCCGTTCGTGTCCGGATCGAAGTGACGACGACGACGACGAGGCTCTGCTTGAGAAAAATCCTAACCCTGGGATGCAGCTCCCCGACGATGACGATGAGACCGAGCTCGAGGAGAACCTACAACGCCGACGAAGACGAGGCCGAGCTCCCCGACGACGAGATCGAACCTAACCGGACGAGCTCCGAGGCGGTGGGGATCCTGATGTGGTCCGTCGGCTTTAGGACGAGCTCGAGGCGGTGGCGGGACGAGCTCAATGCAGTGGGGATTTTGTCGGTTAAAGAAAACGAGTTGACCGCTGGCTCACAGTCGAATCCTCGTCAAGCCACCGTCCTCGACCGACCTCGTCAAGCCCCATGGCGCGTCGACGACCGTCCTCGACTGTCGACCATGGCGTTGACCTCGAGCTCAGCTCCGACGAAGGGGCTAGGTTTAGGGTCATCGACCACGGGCTAGACCGTCGACCTCTAGCTCATCTCTGGAGAGGTCGTCGAGCACAGCTTATGGAGGAGCCGCCGCTGCCTCTGCGTATGGAGGAGCCGCTCTCCACAAAAAAAATTTCATTCAGAGAATGAGGAGAGAGAGTGAGTTTGGGGGGGAGGGGGTGGGGCCCGCTCTCCGCAAAAAAATTCCATTCAGAAAGTAACTTTTATTTACTTTCGGAAAGCTGAGTTTAAAAGAGGATTTTGGAACATTGTTTTATGGAATGAGTGCATGTAACCAAACGTTGTTCATTCAACGTTAGCAACGCTTTAAATCCTATCCAAACACTGCCTTTAACATTGCTAATAGATGTATTTTGGTTATTACTAATAAGTGCATCGATCAAAAACTCGTGCTTTGGCATTATTAAAAACTCGGGTAGTTACAAGGAAAATACAATAATTTTTCCTTTTCTTTCCATGGTAATAAATCTCTCCCGTGACTCATGTGACAGGTACACACAACCATTGCGACTGTCTTTCCTCTTTGAGATTTTCGGTCTAATCGATTTCCATTTAGGAATCGGAGGGATGCCCGACCAAGCACCTCATCCGGTCATTTTAGCCAACTCAACTGGCAAACGATCTACCACCAAAGGACAGTCGGGTCGGTCAATTCGTTCGATCGGCCCACCGGACCATAGACAATGTGACGCGGGACGGGAACTTCAGTTCAACTAATATACTAGGTTTATAGGATATTCCTAATTTTGAACAAAGTTATTGATATAATTTTACAAAAATTATCACAAGATGCAAAGATTTATCAATGAACTTATATACGAGTTTTGGAATATACCGAAGATCCCAGAATCCAATGTGGAAGAGGTGTTGATGAACTGCGCACAGGAGAAGATTGTTGTAGATGGAACAAGTTTTGAATATTGAGTTTAATTTACTTAGGCATCGCACTAACATATATAAACTCAATTTTCAATTCTTTTTATTCATCTCTGTGTGTCCCTTCTACAATTCCCTAACTTTTTTTAGAGCCATACATTCAACCGTAAGATAACACAAGATAACTTCAAAAATAAATAAAATAATCCTAAGGAAGATAAGCTTCATATCCAAACTAACTTCTCAATAACAACAAATAAAGAATCTCACTCCTCAACTAAAATATCATCCAGACTACTTTTTCAACAAAATGTTCATACCGAGGAAGAATGACAAAGAGGTGAATCTGGTCGGCTCGCCAACCAAGAAGCCAAAGAAGTAAGAAAGCCTATCACTACGAAAACCTGAAGGACCTTAAGTTCCTCATAGCGACCCCATATGGCATTCTTTATGGTCAACAACATTGACGTGCGAAGGGTGCTTCTTGACATCAGGAGATCACCGACTTCATCCCAACATATCGGTTGTCGACACTTCCTCTCGTGGAGTGTCTCATACGGGACTATTTGAATACTCGATTGATAAGTATTGTTGTATGCAAACTCCGCCAACAGCAAGTAGGTGTCCCAACTTGTCTTTAAATATATTGCACAAAGAGTAACATGTCTTCCAGAATCTGATTCACTATTTCCGTCTGATCATCAGTTTGAGAATGATATGCAGAACTAAACTTCAACTTTGTTCCCATCGTAGACTGGAGACTACTCCAGAAAGGCGACAGAAATCGCCCATCTCGATCTGAAACTATTAAAATTGGGATTCCGTGCAATCGAACAATCTCGTCGATATAAGTCTGAGCTAACCGATCGACGCTTCATGAGACTTTGATTTTGATGAAATGCACTAACTTGGTCAATCGATCAACGATGACCCAAATCACATTATTTTCTGATGCGTCTTTGATAAACTCATTATGAAATCTATCACAATGCGATCCCATTTCCACTCTGGAATTACGATGTTTTGTCTCTTCCTGCCATGCCTCTGATGCTCTGTTTTTACTCTTCGACGAGCCATGCATTGTGACACAAAGAGAGCCACGTCCTTCTTCCTACCAAAAGATTGTGCTATGTTCTTATACATCTTCGTGGCAGTCAAATAACGACGACTTCCTACAAAACTTTTGAAGCGCGCAGGGTACATTAGTTGACCTTGCGCTCTTTGGCTTGAGCTTCACCCCTTTCTCAACCTGTGTGATCTTGCTTCAATCCATATAGTGCTTTTTTCAACCGATAAAATTCCTTCTTGACCTTTTTGTACATATCCGACTGGCTGTTCTACGCACACTTCCTCTTCAAGAACTCCATTGAGAAAGGCCTAATTTGATGTTCATTTGAGGAATCTTCCATTTGTTTGGCACAACTAATGCAAACATCAAGCAAATCGACTCCAATCTCGCAAATGGCGCAAATGCATCTTGGTAGTTGATGGTGGGCTTTTTTTCGTAACCTTTAATAACGAGCCTTGCTTTGTATCGATCGATCAATCCATCTTGCTTGTACTTGGTCTTATATACCCACTTGATGCCAATAGCTTCATGCCGTCGTGGAAGTTTGGTCAACTTCCATGTATCGTTCTTCTCAATTGCTTTAATCTCCAAGTCCACAGCTTTCGTCCACTTTGTTTCTTTGATAGCATCTTCAAACTTAATAGGATCACAATCCGTAAATAGAATTTGGTACTAATTCACCATCATCATTATGGGTAACGAAATCGTTGAAGCATGCATGTAACGGAACTGCTTTAGGTGGATTCCTCTGAACTTCTGTAGTCGATGATGAAGTGAGCATAGATGATTTTGGTGACTGCCATGGAGTGCTAGGATGACTTGCAACATGAGGTTCTTCTCGATCTTCTTCTTTGAACTCAACCTTAATATTTTCCTTTTTCTTTTTTCCTTTTAGCTTCTAATCACATGTGCTTACTTCGTCGAATTTTACATTCTGTGCTATTTATGGCTTTGTTTGAAACTGAATCATAAAGTTTGTAGGTCTTTCATATGCTCATTGTAGCCAAGAAAATGCACTTCGTAGCTTTCTCATCTATGCTTCTTCATTGTCGCTTCGGCACATTCGTTGCTACTTCAATTGCATAAACTACATGATCATTTTTGTGGAAAAGAATAGAAGCGATTAAGGAACCACTTTTCCAAACAAAACTCCCCGCATCAAAACCAACTTCTCTGTATATTAAAAACCCTTTGTTTCAATATAATACTTCATACTTTCTATTGTGTTCTCTCCGCTACTTTTTCTCATCCAAGAGTTGATTTTACAAGCAGACCATAGTGCTCCTTATATGGGAGCTAACATACCAACTTGAAGTGTTCCTACTAGGAAACCAACTTGAATTTTGAAGCCGACTATACTCGTGTCCTTGTAAGGAATCTCATTTGAATAATACATAGATACTTGATGAGGACATCAGATCTCTAATTACGAAAACCTACCAACGTAGAAGACGACGAGACATGACCTCGATATGGATTAGCCTTTAAATCTGAATTTGAATTTTGAATTCAGATTTTATTTTGTTATTCTGTTTTTTACCTAGTCTCTAGGAGGAGGTTGTGTGGTTGTTGGATTATTTTTTGGTGGGTTTTTTTTTTTTTGCTACTTGCGTATTCATTAGGAATTGGTTAGTTGTTGGTTGTTTTGAGAGCCTATTAATATCTTTGCTTGACAAAGGAAAAAAGGGCAATGAATAATAAAAGAAATGAATTTTTCTTTGAACTCTACCTTCCCTATGGCTGAGATAGCCTCTCCCTCCTCCCTCTCCTAAACCTCTCTCAGCCCCCCCACCCCTTCCACCTCCAGACAGGAGCAGCAGCACTAATAGCGACAGCAGCAGCAGTACACATCAGCAGCAGAACAACAGCAGTAAAAGCATAAGCAGGAAGCAGAAGCAGAAGCAGCCGTTCCCCCACTCCCCCCCCCCCCCCCCTTTTCTCCCTTGTGGTAATTATTCAATCTTCCAATTCTAGCCTCCTTCATTTTAACTCAAGTAATTAGGACAATTGCATCTACCATCCAATATTCTATTAGTAGGCTGCTGATCCACCAATAACTTGAGTGCTTCCTAATTTACTGGTAACTTAATTCAATTTCTTGTAAAATTCTAAGGTTTGCACGATAGCTTATGACCCCTTGCCTAATATAACCATTAATTTTTGCAACCTAGAAATTATTTGATAATTAGTAGAGACTTAAAATGAATTTACTTTAATTCAAATTAATTTGCTAATTTTAAGCCGCATCCATTCCGTATCAATACTATTATTACTCCTAATTCCAAAATTATTCATATAAGGATTGCTTTGCTTTTCAACATTTAATAGTTTCCAGATGTGGGGGAAGCTAGTGATTCGCTGATAAAGTATAAGTTACACTGTTGAGTTTGTATGCTTGTTTTATCTTTCGTGTTATCTCAAAGTAATCTCCTTTTGTTGGGACTTGTTTTGAAATGTGGAGATTTATTCCTCCCGTTCTACCTCAAAAAAATAAAAAGAACGGGATTATTTTGTTACTACTAGAATTGAATTATTGTAGAGATTTATTCATGGGTTGATGTCACATTGCATTGGAAAAATCACTTCATTTGTTTAAGTCCGTTTGTATAATAATGCAGTAGCGGTGTATGAAATATAATTTTTTTTTTTTTTTTTTTTTTGCTGTATCATATCCTAGAAGTTTTCAGATTTATTGTGTCAACCTATGCGTATTGTGTCATTGTATCCTTGTATCTGGTAATCCATGTAATGCATAGGCTAAAATGAAGAGAGTAATGTACTAATCACATAACTCATAAGTCTCCACAGCAAGCTTTCACTGGATTCGAGACTGGAAAGTTGTTCCCTTGCTCCCATTGAAAACTTGTTACAGACTTTGTACAAGAAACTCCACATATAAGTTTGTGAGTGGAGTACTAATAATGCAATCTCTTCCACTTTTTTTGTCATTAAATGTTTTACTTGTTTTCTCGTATAAATGTGGAATTTGTTTTACCAATCTTCTAGCTGATGTTTGTGGAAGTTTCTTTTCCAATCTTGCGTTCCATAAGCTAAGAAAAGAGTCTTTAGACAAGGTGAGATGAGAAAATTTTGCCGAAAGGAATTATATTTGTTTCCGTGAGCCAAACAAAAGAATAGGAAAGACATTCCCACGTCACAACATTTCCGAGGTCCAAACCATGTATGTCTTTCCAGTACAAATAAAAGACTAGGAAAGACATACAACAATGTCCATATCACAACAATTGCATTGAAAATAACACAAACCTACTTCTCTTCGGAGGCGTTTGGATGAATGTTTTGTTTGATTTGATTAGGTTGAAAATATGTCAAAAAATCTTAATTTATTTAGCTTTTCATAAGTATTCATTCATTAATTTTATAATGCTTCTATTACCTAAATTCACATGTTTGGGATAGAAGTTGAAATTTTGAAAGTAAAAGGAGTGAATTATTGTTCAAACAACATTTCTAGAAAAGTAAAATTATTTCCCGGGAGGGGGGGGGACCTTGCATTTTACTTTCCCACAACAATGAAAATATGAAGCCCGACCTATCTCCCCCTCCCCAACCCTCCACAATTTTCAATCGTAGACATTCCAAATAAGGATAAGGAATCTAAAATCCATTATCAAGCCTCTAAAATTTGAACCAAACGTCCCTAAAGGTGATACTGTCCCAGCACAACCAACTAATTCAACTAGCAGATATTTCTATATCGGGGTAATAAAGAAGCTGAAAATTCATCAAAGATCCATAAATCACCCAAAAGAACTTCACTAAGCATGCCTGGTTATTACTAAACAAGAAATGGATGAGACAAACACTACCAAAATAAATCCGAAACAACAATAATATTAGTGACTCCAACAGACGGCGTCGCTATATGCGACATTTTTAGCAACACCATATGTTGGAGTCGCTTGCTGGTTGCGACGAAATTGTGTCCATTGACATAACCTGAAGATAGGTGTCGCTATTAGTCACAGTACGTCGCTACTAGTCTTCTGGTCATACCATATTTCAAAGCACAAACTCTGAACCTTATTAGTACAAGTCACTAGAAATATATTACGACTAAACAAAGCAAACAAAGACTGATACCTGTATTGTCCATTTCGATAGTGGTACACGCAATTTGCACCAATTACACATAGGGGTGCAACTCGGACGGACTAAACCCGAGTGCGATCGGATAAAATCGTTAATGGATTGGATTAGGGTTGAAAATACTAGGATTTGGGTTAAAATATTTGAACCCGATCAAAAATCGGGTTGGACTCGGGTTAATGTGTCGGTGTACCCAAAAAATCCAAAATCCAAACTCTTCATCCTAAATCTCATTTCAGTTTGTATTTTGTAAAACTTGAGACTTGATTGCTATTTGATTATGTGTTTAAGATTACTTTTGTTCAAAATTATTTTAAATATCATATTAGTGTCCGATAAATCCGATGGCCCCGACCCAACCCGAGTCCAACCCGATCCTCCAGACTTGGTATTGGGCTACATATGTTGAACTTGAGGTCGGGTCGGACTTGGGCTCGGACTAGACTTATGATTCATTGGGCTGGACTCGGATTGAGCTCAAGCCCGACCCAATCCGTCCGAGTTGCACCCCTAATTACACATTTCTTAGTTTTGCATAGAACTGCCGGGTATTGTAGGGTTGTCATAGACAAAAATCAGCTACTAAAAGAGAGGGAAACGAAAAATATGTGACCATATAGGAAGGTTTAACTGAAGAAAAAGCCCCTGCTTTAGTCCAATTAATTGGTCGATGGAGATTTTCATTATATGAGCTTGAAGTTGGTATGAGTTTGCATTTTGTTTCATATGAAGACTGATATAATTATAGTAATCTAAACCTGAAATATTCCGTATTGTTTTCTGAAAAGTAAGCTTGATTGAAATAGTCATAGTTGGCAATGGTCTGGTGGGACTAAAATTATCAGTAGTAAGAAAATAATTTTCTATTTAGTTTTTGATATTCATCAACGTCAACTATAGAAACTCAAATAAAAACTCACAATAATAACTTTCAATAAAATTATGACGAGCGTACAAAATTTTTCTATTTAGATCCTTGATTTTGTTTTGTTTTTGTTTAGACCTCTAAAAAGAAAATGGCGGTGCGAGGCCATTGGACAAGATTGATTCGGAACAAAATTTTCTATTTAGATCCTTGATCCTTGATATTTAAAGGAGGAGCGAGCGAGGCCATTGGCCAAGAATCAAAGTTGTCATCGGCTTGGTTAGCAAATGAGGATTTATTGCGAGCAACTACATCACATATATAATTATGCATATATGTGTCGATCAATGTTGTGGATAATATGAAGAGTTTCATATTTTCATTGTTGTGGGAAAGTAATTCTCAAGGTTCCTGTAAATGTTGTTCGAATATTTTGTTTAGACAATAAAACCCTCATTTTACTTTTGAAATTTCAAATTCTAAAACAAACATGAAAGGATATTTATAAAAAACAAAATAAATTAAGATTTTTTTTCCATATTTTCAACCTAACCTAACCTAACGTAGGTACGAGAATGTAAAATTTCTTTTCCATAAAAAATGAATAGAAAATGGATTCCTATAAATACAAAATTTTCATCCAAACTATCCCTCAATGATGGAGTCAACAAACAAAAGCTGATATACTAAAAGTCTGAAAATTAGTCTGAAGACGAGAGCATATACCTCGAATTTGTGTCACAAGGTTCTATTAGAACTGTACCAGAATGACATACTTCACTTTTTTAGAAATTTAATAATTATCAATGTAACTGATTTATGGCTAATGATGATGCCATACTTGATGGGCCGTTTAGGCCTATGGACTTATGGGATGGTGTTAAATTGATCTAACGATTTAGAAAATAAATAAAAGAAATTATAGATCAAGGATATATAACAAAAAAAAGATAAAAAAAAAGTTGTTGTTTATTGTGGACATTTGTAACAACGGGTGAGTCAAGTCAAGGATAAGTGGATAACCATCCATAACTACGCCTGGTGGATACAAATTCTATTATAAAAATAACGTATCAATATAATAAAATACTCTTGCTTTTACGGGTTGTTTGGTTCGACAAAGTGGAACGAAGTAAAAAAATTCAGGATAACAGTCACCGCGAAATGAGCTCCCTAACGATCGCTTTTGGACGCCTCTATTCCAAACTGACATCAATATAGAAGGATGATCACACGCTTATCAAAAGAAAATCTTCCTACCGGGTCGGTTGATTCAATCCATGCTTACTCCCTAACAGTCGCCTTACTCTGCTCGCCTGAAAACTCGCTCTTGGGAGGTTAGCTTCCCGTGGTTCTCCATCGAAGTCTGATTCTGAGGAGTCTCCATTTCTCCATTGGTTGTACTCAAACATGTATCTTATGGATCAGTCCATGTGAAGGTTGCCCTGTCAAAGTCGTTGTAGCTTCTGTCACAGTTGTTTGAGCTGGGCTTGGGGGATTCATATTAATTAAGTGAAATCGATTCAAATTGGACAAAATTCTTTTTTTCTTTTTTGCATACCGGTGTATACAACAAGATATATTGGAGGTACAAAAAAATTCTTTCTTTCCAATCGTATCCCCTGTCATAAAAAAGTGTCAGCGCAGGCGATCCGTGAATCCCACATATCTGAATTGTAGAGGAGTTACAGCTTGAGCGCGTGGCTTCAGCTCGTAATGCAGTATGCCCGAACACTCTCCTCTCGCTCGCTAGGCTCCAATAAACCGGTACAGGAAGAGGAAGTACTATCCTATAAGAGGCTCGACTGTGCTTTGCTTATAGACTCACATTCTGAATCAAATGTTCCTACAAATAAAGACGATGAAATCACTTTCTTTGGATGTAGCAAAATCGGCCGTCGATACGAGTAGCAAATTGTTGTGTGGAGGAATCAATATCTCAACATAAGCCAAGAGGCAGATCTTGTGCCACTCCACCAGGTCGTATGAAACTGGCATACATCCTGGCTCCCGGGACTCTTTTATAGAATTCCAACAATTTCTTCCGCTCCTCAAAAGCCCAAAGGAACGGAGTTGATGCTCCCACACATCCATAGCATGAGTACTCCACCTATTTTCATTGTGTGTTTACTCCCCTTCTAAATATTTATATCCCTCATAAAGTAAGGAATGGCGGGACGGTAAACCACTATCTCAATAGATATATTATCAAACTTATTCCTCAATTATAATCATATAATAACCGGTGAAAGCGTACTGTCTCCTTTCAAAAGGGAATGCAAACAAGCTCAAAGGAAGAAAAATCTTTGATTCAAGGGGTCGACCATCTTAATAGAAAAATAAAATTATTTTTCAGGAAGAAACCCATCTCCTCTTTAACCTTTTTCTTCTTCTTGAATTATTTGGAGATGTAGCTGGTTGTCTCGAATAGGCAGCGGAAAGAGACCTTACAGATTGAGGATATCCAAGAGAGGTAAAGAAGGTGATGTAATAAATGGAGCTTATAAGAATAAGGCATCCCAGGTGGTTGGAACTAAGAAAGAGGCTTGTTCTGCAGGAGCCATCTATACTGGGTTGAAGAAGGCAGATCCTGAACCTAATTAAGAAGAATGGTTGGTCCACCATATCACTGGGTACTGCTCGGCCAGTTTACCATAAAAAAAGACTCAATCGAATTGGGAAACTTTCAACGCTTTCATTGGATCTTTCTTTCCCGATCAATAGGCTATTAGGATATTTTGCGTACGCATTGCGGTTAAGTGTAGCAAAGTAAAAAAAAATGGCGTTTGGGTGATTTGAATAAGTTTAGGTTATAAGTGAAAAATCCTAAAGTTTGGTTGGTTGTTGAAGTGAGTGAAAAAGTATAATTTTTTGTTGAAGTGACATAAATAATAGATCTTTATTTTGTTAAATTATAGAGAAAGTGGTCCTCCAATCAAACGCGCGAAGTGAAAATGAGATTTTTTTACTTCCTCGCTTCACTTTGAAGAGAAAAATCCGATGTCACAACTTTAATTTCGTGGCAGACAAGATTTATTGTTCATATCCATAGTAAATCTTGTCTGCAAATTCTTTAACCAAATACGTAAAGTGATCTAAAATATAATTTTTGGCCACTTCCGTGCTTCAAAACTGTGAACTAAACATTCCCTTAACGAAAAAGGACAAAGGGAGAAAGAAGTGCCCATATTAGCCAATAGGACTTTTTTTTGACAAAATAGGAAGTGTCGCGATTAAAACGATAATTAAAACAGAATAGTCTTTTCCCGACAGAACGTACTTGTCGTGATTCAATATTATAAGAATGACTAAGAATATGATGCTTATATGTATAAATGAGAAGTAATATCAAACACTGAATTATCGGGTAGTGCCAACGACACGAGATTTACTAGTCTAAAATAAAATTTTAAGTCATTATCCAATACTTATTCCTATTTTTGGAGGTTTTATCCTATATATCGAGCCATTTAAAGAAGATTTCTATGACTATTTGTCATTTATTCATATAGAAATCAAACTATAAAAAATGTCTCCGATGGTGGTCTTTATATATATTCCTACTCTAACAATAAAAAATATTATGGGTCTATTTTCTTATGCCACCTATTCAAGGCATTTAAAAAAATTGAAAGTAGAGCACTCTTGTTGTAGTATTTGAGGAATCATTTAGGATTTGGTGAAGTCAAATTTTATAGGCGTTTAGTGGACCATAATTGGTAAAATTATATATTTTGCCCATCTGCGGCCTACCAAGGGCAATTCCCGTAGTTAGTACAAACAACATGTGCAATATAAGAATATCAAGACCTTGCTTTTTTTTTATTCTTCTCCACTCTCATTGTATTTCAGTAATTGAATTCTTGAACAAAACTTCTGCACATGTTATAGTCATGCCATTCTAACTTGGATAACTTTGGCATTTTGAACCCAAGAGACAAAGCGATAATTTGTAATCTATGAATAAATATAGAATTCGCTATATCTAGATAATCTTCTAAACTTGTGTATTGTTCTCCTTTGTAGGTAGCAATACAAAAAGAAATGACTTGATGATAGAGCTGGGTAGGGATGGGAAGAATAACTACTATCAACAACTAGAAATTGGCGTTCACCCCCTAAATCCTCCTTTCTCTAGTAGTAGGGAAATAATTTGGATCTTTTTATGTTGTAGAGGAGAGAGTAGGTGATTGACAAATTTTCTCTACTAGGTAGTGTTAGGTGCATCTCAATGAAGCCAACAGTGTAAGAATTATTGTCCCACATGATGAAAAAAATTGACATGTTGGTTAATAATATAAGTCATTAATTGTTTTTTCTTTATGGGTAGAATAAAAAAAGTCCCCTCTCTCACCTCTACAAATAGACACACACTCATTTGTTGTCTAGAACCTTTTGGGAAGAGTTACAATCCTTATGAATGGACACAATGAATCATTGTAATGAAAAGACACACCGTTTAGATGTGTATATAATAAGTCTTGTTGTTCCAAACATCATCATCAAAATATACAGTTGTCTTCTTCCCAAATTAAGGAGTTGGTGAGAGAGAAACGATTTTCAAAGATCAAATATCTCGCATAAAGTTCATCTTCATATCAAGAATTACGAAATAGAGAAAGGTACATTTTTACGTTTTCGCATTAAGATTTATGATTAGTGAAAACATGATTCTCAAAATAATTGTTAACATGTGGTATAAGAGCTAAATTGAGGAATCATATTTTTTCTAACCTTATATATATCCGAAAGATAAAGGTCGATATCGGTTTCTCTCCTAATTGCATTATATTTATGAAGGGTAAAAATGCAAAAAAATTCTCCTTAGATTTGCATTTTTTTATTTAAACCCTCCCAGATTTAAAAAATCCACACTTTTTATATTTGATGTATTTTGCACCCAATTTTGGTTCTGGCGTTAACGACCGTCAAAATAGACGTGAATTGACTAAAATATCCAACCCTAATTCTAACATTAATCATAATTCAAATCCTAATTTTAATCCTAACCCTAACCTAACTCTAACTCTCTCCCTCTCTCTCTCGCAGTCAGGCCCCCCTCCTTCTTAGGTGGCGGTGACACAACGGTGACAGAAGTGGTGTAGCAGTGGCGGCAGCGGCACAACAGCGCGTTGGGGGTAGGAGGGAAGGAGGAGGATGTGCGGTGGGATGGGGGGAGGGGGGAGGCGGCCAACTCGGGGGAGGAGGCCGGCGGTGCAGGGGAGAAGGCTGCCCCCTCCCTCTTTCTTGGGCAGCGCAGCAGTGCCCGCGCGGGGGAGGAGGCTAGTGGCGCGGGGGAGAAGGAGGAGGGGAGGATGATGATGTGGGGTGGGGGGGACGCGGCCAGCTCGGGGAAGGGGCCGACAACGCGGGAGAGGAAGGGGTAGAAGGAGGTGGGGAGGAGGAGGTGGTGGGGTAGGGGGACGCGGCCAGCTCAGGAGAGGAGGAGAAGGCGGCGACGGGAGGAGGGGGAAGCTGGCAGCGCGGGAAGGAGGGGAGAAGGAGGAGGAGGAGGAGCTGGAGGAGGCAGAGAAGTAGGCACGAGAGGAGGAGGAGGAGGAGGAGGAGGGGGTAGGAGGACGAGGTGGAGTTGGAAGGGGGAGGAAGAGGAGGAGGAGGGAGGGAGAGGAGGAGACGGGTTCCCGGGGGGGGGGGGGGAGTTTGTGCTGGTGGGGGAGGGGGAGGGGTTGAAGGGGAAGGGTAGTTTAGGGTTTACAATTTTTTTTAAGATTGTCAATAACGTTTTTTTAACAGAAACTAAATGGGAGGGGCTATTTCGATCTATGATATTTTACGGGTGGGTTAAATTAAAAAATATATTTATGGGATCTTAATTTGCCAACAAGGCAAATTACAGGAGGTTTTTTTTGCACTTTTTCCTATTTATGAAAGAAAATGTTTACGGCTACATGTAATACTACACTTTGGTGGATTGTCATCTAGTCCATCATCATTATTCTTTAAGACACTTTGCTAGCTATAGAATATAGTTAATCAAGATGGTCCTTTCTTTCTTTACTAGAGAATCTTTACAAAGTCACCATTGCCTTTGTCACTCATACCAGAAAAGCCTATATGTTGATAAGTGGAATAAGATGTAACCTAATAAGCTTGCAGCACAAGTGGAGTCTGTTCGGTTAAAGTGAGAGATATTTATTAGATATTATCATGACCCGCATCCGGAGAATTGGGTACGAATACGTGGGCACGCCCATCCTACGCCTCAGTGTCGGCGGTGAACAATATCCAATATCTAGTAGTATCACTGTAATATCGAACATCTCACACAATATAAAGTGAAATAGGTATCATACTCAACCATAAAAACTAAGGTAGACAGAAATAATATATATATATATATATATATATATATATATATATATATATATATATGAGTTACAAATAAATATTAAGTTTAAACTTTTTTAGCATACAATAAAAACAAAAGTCTTCGGAAGACAGCTTCCGCAAAACTATAGCTTATGAGCTAATCTTAATTGTCACGAGTAGGTTTCCTGATGTAGCACTTTTCATTCCTCCTGAGGCCAGTATTAGGCTCTAGACTATTCATTGGCTTCCCATAATAGGTTGGGCATGTGTCTTCATAATTGTCATATAAAATATTCTCCAGTCAGGATTGCAGCGAAATACGTACTTGACAAACTATTCATAACATGATAGAACTATAAAATCGAAAAATAGAATGAATACATGATGATCAAGTAAACTAAATTATGGTGGAATAGGTATGAGTATAGTAAACATAATAAAGCATGGTATGACAATATGTGAAACAAGTAAATACAGAAAATCATGAAAAGATAACAAGTAACAGGTGGAACAAGAGAACTGCACCTATCTAAGTGTTTTAAAATACCATGTTCATTACGTGATCGGCTAGGGGTAATCTGGCACATCTCGTCAGGTGGCTACTCACAGGACGTAAAGGGTCTGGCTCAATCATACATGAGGTGTATGATTGAGATATTCACATGAATAAAGTAAAATATGATTGATCACATATCTACTTAGTATGTCCCCTCCCAACTAGTATTGATGGATTCGGGGCACATTACGTAGAATCACGCAATACTAAAATCATGAAATCATAATATACTATGAATCCATCAAACACTAATCACGTGTATCAGGTGTGCCAATAATCAAGTACTGCATATCTAAATCTTATAATAGAGAAACCATCAAGAAATGAAAGTAAATCAAGTAATGCACTTGCATGTGGTCCTGAGCTGAAAACACAAGTCGGAGTCTGTGACAAAGTTTGGATGTCCTATAACATAAATATGTATGTCAATTAGTGAAATATAATCCGGATAAATTTATTTTACTAGGTTATGGGTTTTCTAGGTCTTTATCTATACCCACTCTACTATCTTGGTATTAAGATATTCACACACACACACACACACACACACACACACTCTTGGCACTTTACCACACTCTCACTTAATATACATATTAACACACACACATACACACACACACACACTGGTACACATAACTGTGTACAGCACAGACACTCCCTCTACACATCACACACACCCCCGCATTTGCATATAGCACAGTCCCCTGCTCCCTACTGCTGTTGCAGCTGCCCCTGCTCCCTGCTACTACCGCAACAGTTCCCCCTCTCCCTCCTAACATCCCCATATATATATATATATATATATATATATATATATATATATATATATATATATATATATATCCTAGTTATAAGTATAATAAAAATTGAAGAGAATTAAGGGTTACCTTGTGAGAGAAGATTTAGAGTTTAGTTGGATGGTTATGAAAAGGGTGTAGAGGTGCATTTATAGAGGGAAAGAAGAGAGAAAGGGTTGGGGGTCATATGAAAGGAGTTTGGGTCTATAAGAGAGGGGAAGAAGGGAGAGTTCTGGGGAGTGGTGTCATGTAAGGAGGGGATTGGATGTGGTCATATGAGGGGGCTAGGTGTTCATGTGAGGTGATGAGGTGTATGAAAATTGATGGAGGGAGGCATGTGAGGGTGTTTGGGGAGGTATGGTATCATGAGAAATGTGTAGAGAAGAAGTGTGTAGTAAAAGAAGTGTGTAAGGAAGGGTGATGTCATGGGTGAGGTCATAGGGTTAGGTGATGTCATGGGTGAGGTTATAGAAAAGTGTGTAGAAATGATGTTGTCATGGGTGATGTCATATAGAGAAGTGTATAGAAGGATGATGTAAGCGATGATGTCATTATCTAAATTAACTCTTAATTAGATGTTTTAACTTATTAATTATACTTAGTAATAATTTTATGGTTATTGAAAAAAATAAAGATTACAAATCTACCTCCCTTAGAAAAATTTTGTCCTCGAAATGTAAGATAGAACATGCGTGAAGGAAGAAAAAAGAATACCTTATGGCTCGAAGAGATATGGGTATCTTTCACGCATTTCATCCTCTCTTTCTCAGGTAGATTAACCCATGGAGTGATGCCTCCAAGCGACAAAAAAAAAAAAAAATTCGTCCGGTTACGCAACACATTTTCTCTGTGATCCAAAATTCCCACGGGCTGCTCCTGGTAATAGAGACTTGGTCCTACTTTAATCTCTGAATGATCCAATACATGGCTAGGGTCACCCACGTATTGTCTCAGCTAGGACACATGGAACACGTTGTGCACCCCCTCTAATGTAGGCGGCAAGGCTAGTCTGTAGGCTACGACACCGGCCTTTTTGAGAATACTGAAAGGTCCGATAAATCTTGGACTGAGCTTCCCGCTTCTACCGAAATATATCTTAACACATGTTGGAGAAATCCGTAAGAACACCAAATCTCCAACATCAATTTCTAGTGGTCTCCGGCGACATTGGACCGGTGCTTCTGCCTATCCTGTGTCATAAGAAGTTTCTCCCTGATCTGCTTTACCTTCTCTGCAGCATCTACTACCATCTCGGGTCCTAAAAGTTCTCTCTCGCCTACGTCATCCCAAGATAATGGGGTATGACATCTTCGACCGTATAGAGCCTCGAAAGGAGATATTTTAATACTGGCCTGGTAACTGTTATTGTATGCAAACACTACCAGATGAAGATAATCCTCCTACGAACCACCAAAGTCTAAAACACATGCTCAAAGCATATCCTCAAGTATCTGAATTATCCTCTCGGACTGTCCATCCATCTGAGGGTGGTATGCTGTACTAAATTTGAGTTAGGTGCCCAAGCTAGCCTATAAAATCCGCTAAAAATGAGATATAAATCGACTATCCTGATCGGAGATGATACTCATTGGAACCCCGTGCAACCTGACGACCTACTTCATATATAATCCAGCGAGCTTCTTTGTAGACAATCCCACCTTGAATGGCAAAAAGTGGACTAATTTGGTCAACCTATCAACGATAAGCCAAATTACGTCTTTTTCTCCTGGAGTGAGTGGAAGTCCAAAAACAAAATCCATTGTGATATATTCCCATTTCTACTCTGGAATCGGTAGTGGTTGAAGCAACCGTCATGGTCTATAGATTTCGACTTTGACCTGATAGCACACTAGACATCTGGAAATAAAGTGTTCCACCTCTCGCTTCATATCATATAACCACACGTTAACTCCCAGATCCTTGTACATTTTGGTAGCTCCCAGATGCACATAATACTGATAGCGATAAGCTTTATGCATGACTTCTTCCCCTATATCTCCATTAGGAACACATAGCCTAGCTCTGTGTCGCAACGAGCTATCCTCTACAATGGTAAAATTTTCTAGCAATGTGGCCTGCACCTGAGCTCTGATACTTCTCAGACTCTCATTATGATATTGTGTTTCCCAGATCTTGTTCATCAATTCAGACTGAACCTGCATACCCATCATCTACATCTCAACTCCAGGGATTATCACTTCAATACACAAACTCTCCAAGTTTGCTAACAAGTGATGGTCCATCGTTAGATACATAGCTACTGGATACCTGCTCAAGGCATTCGCAACTACGTTGGCCTTTCTTGGATGATACTACAAGAAAATATCAAAGTCCTTTATAAGCTCTAGCCAACTGCGTTGTCTCATGTTCAGCTCATTTTGTGTGAAAACGTACTTCAAGCTCATGTGGCCAGTGAATATTTCAGTATGCTCTCCGTATAGATAATATTTCCACATCTTCAAAGCAAAGATGACAGCTACTAGCTCTAAGTTGTAGGTGGAATAGTTCTTCTCGTGTGGCCGTAGCTGCCTAGATGCATAAGCCACCACCTTATTGTTCTGTTCTAAAACACATCCCAGACCTTTCCCTGAAGCATCACTATAAATGGTAAATCCTCTTGATCCTGATGGCAATGTCAGAATAGGATCTGTGGTCAACCTCTTCTTTAACTCATCAAATGCAACCTGGTAGTCCTCAGACCATAAAAACTATACATCCTTCTGAGTGAGTCTAGTTAGAGGTTCTACAACTCGAGAGAAATCCTTCACAAACTTCTTGTAATATCCAGCCAATCCTAAGAAGCTTCTGATCTCTGCAACAAAGCTTATAGTAGCCCAAGACTCTACGACAGTAACCTTCTTCAATCAACTAATATTCCATCTCCAGTCACCACGTGCTTGAGAAACTCCACTTTGTCCAAAAAAAACATTTGGAGAGTTTTTTATAGAGATTTTCCTTCCAGAAAGTCTCAAGCATTATCCTTAAATGCTCATCATGCTCCTCTAGTATCTTCGAATATATAAGAATATCATCTATGAACACTACCATGAACTTATCCAGGTAATGATGGAATACCTTGTTCATCAAGTTCATAAAAACTGTCGGGGCATTAGTCAACCTAAACGGCATCAACAAGAACTCATATTGGCTATATCGCGTCCAGAATGTTGTCTTTGAAATATCCTCCTTTTTTACCTTTATTTGATGGTATCCGGACCTCAAGTCAGTCTTTGAAATATCTTTGTACCACTCAACTGATCGAAGAGATCATCTAACCTCGGTAGCGGGTATTTTTTCTTGATTGTGAGGTTGTTCAAGGCCCTATGATCGATGCACATTGGCACCGAACCATCCTTCTTTGGTACAAATAATATTGGAGCTCCCCAGGACGATAAACTCGATCTGCTGAATCATTTGTCCTCCAACTCATTAATTGGCTTCTTCAGTTCCACCAGCTCACTATTGTTGATCCTATAAACACGCTGGAAAATTGGCTCTCTCCTGGCACTAGATCAATAGAGAACTCAACATCTTTATCTGGCGGCAAACCTGACAACTCATCGGGAAATACATCTAAGAATTTAGCAATAATGGGATAAGATAGCTCTTTCTTCTCTATCATAGCCCCACAGAGAATTCCATTATCCTGCTTCTCGGCTCCCCCGAGAAATTTAAACTCCGGCTCTCCTGGAGGTCGAAACAGCACACGACCTCCGCGACAGTCAATGCTAGCATAATGTATACTCAACAAATCCATCCCGAGGATAATGTCAAAACTTAAAAGTGGCATTACAAGTAAGCTAGCAGACAGAATGCGACCTCCCAAGGTAATACGACGCCACTTGCAAGCATCACTGATAAGGACAATGCCTCCTCAAGTCATGATCTTGCAATTCCTACCCAATGGTTCTGATTCTAAGCTATGCTTAAGCACAAAGGACACATATATGAAACTATGAGATGCAACAGAATCAAATAAAGCTACAGTTGGAATATAATCGAGAAGAATGAAACTTGTTATAACATCACCAGTGGGCTTGGTCTGTAAAACCCCTAATTTTAAAAATCGTATTAATTAATTAATTAATTTAAATTAATTATTAGCTAATTAAAAGAAATAGAATTTATTTTATTTTTAATTCTAGGTATTTGCGCATTTAGGAATTTATGGAGCCATTATAAATTTTTTCTAATTAATTCAATATAGGAGACCCTATGGACAGTTGATAGATTAATTGTATGCACTAATACCAATTTCTAGAATTTTTTACATATATATATATATATATATATATATATATATATATATATGCAATGAGTTATTAAAAGGAAATTAGAAAAGAAAAGAAATTAGAAAAGGAATAAAGAAAGAAAAAAATAAATAAATTCATAATGGATCCCTACCCAATATCCTAAACTATCCCAAACTGGAATTAAGAGAGCAGCAGCAGCCGCTCCCTTTCACCCCCGCGCGTATACAACCCCCCTTCCTTATACTTATATATACATCTCTTCGTTCCAAAACCCTAACCCTAATTTATTCCCCATCCTCCTCGACCAAGCGACCGCCGCCGACCCACGCGACCACCGCCGCCTCCAGCCGCCTGGACCACCGCACGGCCGACAGCGACCCCGCGTACAACCCCGCGACCGCAGTTTTGAACAGCGACGTACCTGTGTTCACGTGCTGTTTTCCGTCTCCTCGCTCTACCAAACTCGACCCCGTCTTCACCGGTACGTTCACCACTTAACCCCCTTCAATATCTGTATATTAGTTGACCTCGAACATTGCGTAAACCTAGGCAAAAACAGTGACCAAGTTGGCAAAAAATGATAACTTTTGGGTAACGCAGAAAACTGCGATAACTACCTATGTTCACGGATTCGTATCTCTAACCACAGAGATCCGAATTCGGTTTTTTCTTTTGGTATGCGAAGACCACTTAACCTAGTTTATTTTCTGTCAAATACAATAATTTATTAACTGCTGTGTGTAGAATTAAATTAGTTAGAAAACCCCAAAAATCTACTTTTTCCTAAATTCTAGAAATTACGATACGGAGCGCGTTCCGCCAAACGGGACTGCCCCGTCGTGTACCAAGTGTACCACAAGGTGTGCACAGTATACCCAGACTTGTAAGATTTCATGAAAACTGATTTGGACGCGTGTGGCGTCAAAATTAGCCCATATCCGCAGAAAATCTCCCGTGTCGTAATTTTTGTAAAAGTCCTGCGCATTTAGTACACGTTCGTCAGAATGCGACGAAACTTACAGCACTTGACTCATGGTATCACGCTGGTCCTGTGACCCAATTTTCAAGTAATTCTGAGATAGTTGACCAAGTCGTCATTGGGCGGGCCCCACGGTTGACTTTTTGGGCAAAATTGTGTTTGCTCACCGGAATTCACATTTGAACATACCATTGAGTTCGTACTGACATTTAGAATTGGTTTGACCTATAATTTGTCCCATTTAGAGACCTTTACCCCTAGCATGCTTTTCGGTGCAAGGTGGCCCACATGTGGAGCCCGCTTTGACCTGAAATTACCGTTTTGCCCCTGTATCCAAATTGGACGAAAGGGTAGTATTTTCTAGCTATCTCGCTTATTCTGGGAATATTGATGATATTTATTTCAGTATCCGGAGACGTTCATTCTGAGGCCGTAGCTTCTGATCCTGTGTGCTTGACTTCTGGACGTTTCACTTTGCAGCTTTCTTACCAGGCAAGATACCTTACCAAATTGCTTACAGTACTTTGCATATTTATTATATTTCTATATATTTATTATATTTCTGTATATTCATTGCATGTGTAGTTTTTTTCAGTCATTACTATATATTAGATATGTTGACACACACATGACACTTAGTATCATGAGAGGACAATCAGTAGGCGTATGGGCTATAACCACTCAGATGAACCGTAGTAACTAGCACGCACTATGGTAGTCGTGTCCGATGGTCGCTACCCCCGTGGTATGTCGGCTGATGATGTTCCCTGACGTGTGTGTGAGTTGTGAGGCTTAGATCGAGTAGCCTACCCTTGCCCATACGTCGAAAAGTTGTCCTCATTTGCATTCATATAGATTGTCCTGTACAACGTACTTATATATTTTCAAATATTATGCATGTTTACTGTATTCAAATTGGCATGCTTCTATATTCTTGTTACATCCCTCTGAGGACCTGGTCCCTTTCCAGGTGTAGATGTTCATGACTATTCGCAGGAGCACGGATCAGGACTTACTACTTATCTCTTCCGAGGAGGTCTTACCTTCGGAGCATCTTTGATTATCTCTAGTGATGGATCGCTTCGCTGATACCTTTATATCATCATCTTACTTATATTGGGGATTTATCCTTCTCCCTCATTTTAGTATTGTTATAGTCATTAGTAGTGGATTTGTCTCCACCCGACTATTATTTTGGATTATTCAGACTCATTATTCTAGTTTAGTTATTTTCTTTTTGTGTGGATGAGATTTAGTATATCTGTGACTTGTGACTATATATATACCACATATGAGTTTATATTCATATCACAGCGTACGTGTGTATTATGGTATCCATATATTGGAGTTGCCATATACATACGACTAGCATGCTTACGTGTTCCTAGTCCTACATATTTTGGGACTGGGGCGTGACATATTTTTATGGTGGCCCATACAGGTCGAGAGCATATTGTCTCGGTTATGATACTGTACCGAGCAAGCCTGCGCATAGGATTAGAATATAGGATCTCATCCACTTATTTATCACCTCCCTTTATTTTGTTTCGCATTCTCATTTGATTGCTTGCATTGCATCTTGCTTGATCCCTTCTCAACGTCAATCTTCTCTCGTGCTTGATAGAGGTTAGGAAGGTAACTTGTACTAGGTATATACACTCTAGTATTCAATAACACTATTAGTTAAATTTTTATAAGTTGGATAGTATGTCTCATAACCTAGTAACACATAGTCCTGTTGACTCATTAATGAAGTATAAATGAATGAAGCCAACTACAGACTTGCAAAAAAAAGATAGTGTTTACCCAGACTGTAGAACTTAGAGGCCCATACACCCATTTGTCGACTAGAGACCTTGACAAGGAGTTATTATGAAAACTGTAGAGGCACAAGACCGATCTTCTTGGTGAACTTAGATTATTCTGTACATTCCTCCATCATAATCAAGCGTACTTATATTTTTACTACCTCGACTTATGCTGCTATTATAGCCTAGTTTTGTAACTTATTCTTTTATTGAGCTTGTTCATGACATATGTATTATTGGGGGCCCACACTAATACATTGTCTAAATCAGAATCGGTGTATTACGGTCTGATCAACCGTAGTGCGCTTGGTTCACTCCTTGTATCACTACTTTATGTGGATTGAGATATAGTTGACTTAACTTGTTAGACAAATATACTTGCCCTCTAGACTGGTCAGAGCATATCATGTCAGGTACATAACTGTTCTGATATGAACATACGAATAGGAATTTACCAAAATAAGATTTCAATCCACAACTGCCTCGGCAATTTCCTTCAAATTCTCTAATCCCTTTGAATTCCGTACTTGTATTACATCACCTCCTCCTTGAACTCTTTATTGTTGTTTTCTGTCTTCCCCTATTTCGGAAAGACGAACGTTCGTGCTTAGTATAAGTTTGATACACGGAGAGTACTAGATATACCCCATAGGCCAAGCACCCATGATGACAAATAAGGAGCGCTGGCACAGGAAGTCGTAGATACAGGTACGACCTTAGTTATATGTGTCATTTCATACTCATAACCCTATTGTGACACGAAATCTTAGGTGCATAGTAGGTGTAGAATTATGTATATGGTGGTTTAGCAGTTATGAGGATGTATTGATATTCTACCCAGATGGCATACACGCGATGCTAATGGGTGACATGCGTATCACTAGTAGTATTCTCTTTCTATCACCATATCGCCCCCTTGCGTGACTCATATTCTCTTCTATATCCATTCCTTATATCGTGCTTAACTCTTCCTATTATAGTCATATCTCTTCGTGCCATTATGAATTGTTTGATTATTATTAACCTCACCCTTATTTTGTTAGTTAAAACATAAATGTGTTGGTAATGATTGATAACTAAATGATGATTTCTTAATAATAAGCCTTATGTATATGCATTATAGTAGTATATATATTCTTTATTAATTTAACCCTTAAGTAGCATCGTTTAGCCTAATAGAAATTTGTTAATTATTTGAAATAGGTCATACTCCTAATAGTTTTATAAAGTTAGTCAAGACCTAAAGTGTTGCCCTAAAACTTAGACTATGCCTAGGAAA
Source organism: Iris macrosiphon (assembly GCA_036927795.1). Lineage (NCBI taxonomy): Eukaryota > Viridiplantae > Streptophyta > Magnoliopsida > Asparagales > Iridaceae > Iris > Iris macrosiphon. Next base: position 122,256,930 of record JAYESA010000015.1, read on the forward strand.
GAATTGAAGGCACTTGTTACGAATTGACAACTATGATAAATTGCTGACAAGTAGCGACAGCTGCAGCTAGACCGTTGTAGTAGAGTAGTCGAAGTATTTGCAGACATATTGGTCAGGTGGCATGGCAGTATTAGACTATGATACTTGACGGTTACAAAAAAAATTCATGGTTGTGAGATTCAAGACAAGTACCCCAAGATTCTTGACCCAATAAATATATTCTCTTATAACCTAGACAATAGCCTCAAAAGACTTGACTACTAGTAGAATTCTTGTAAGTTGGGTAGTATAGACAAGTTAAAGGATGGTAGAATAGTGTATGGACAATAAATGAGAAAGTGTTAGAATGGCAGACCATGACTTTATGAAGTACTGCTAGCTAGTAATGTAGTGTAATAGCTACAGTGATTATTATGAATATGGGTTAGTGTCAATTTCGAGGACAAATTTTTTGTAAGTTGGGTAGAATGTAAAACCCCTAATTTTGAAAACCTTATTAATTATTTAATTAATTAATTTATAGTAATTATTAGCTAATTAAAAGAAATAGAATTTATTTGATTTTTAATTCTAGGTATTTGCGCATTTAGGGATTTATGGAGCCATTATAAATTTTTCCTAATTAATTCCATGTAGGAGACCCTATGGACAGTTGATAGATTAATTATACGCACTAATACCAATTTTTAGAATTTTCTATATATATATATATATATATATATATATATATATATATATATATATATATATATATATATATATATATATATATGCAATGAGTTATTAAAAAGAAATTAGAAAAGAAAAGAAACTAGAAAATAAAATAAAAAAGGAATAAAGAAAGAAAAAGAAATAAATTTCTAATGGATCCCTACCCAATATCCTAAACTATCCCAAACCGAAATTAAGAGAGCAGCAGCAGCCGCTCCCTTTCACCCCCGCGCGTATACAACCCCCCTTCCTTATACTTATATATACATCTCTTCGTTCCAAACCCTAACCCTAATTTATTCCCCATCCTCCTCGACCTAGCGACCTCCGCCGAGCCACACGACCTCCGTCGCCTCCAGCCACCTGGACCGCCGCACGGCGACAACGACCTCGCGCACAACCCCGCGACTGCAGTTTTGAATAGCGACGTACCTGTGTTCATGTGCTGTTTTCCGTCTCCTCGCTCGACCAAACTCGACCCCGTCTTCACCGGTACGTTCACCACTTAATCCCCTTCAATATATGTATGTTAGTTGACCTCGAACATCATGTAAACCTAGGCGAAAACAGCGACCAAGTTGGCAAAAAATGACAACTTTTGGATAACGCAGAAAACTGTGGTAACTACCTATGTTCACGGATTCGTATCGCCCACCACAGAGATCCGAATTTAGTTTTTTCTTTTGGTATACGAAGACCACTTAACCTAGTTTATTTTCTATCAAATATAATAATTTATTAATTGCTGTGTATAGAAATAAATCAGTTAGAAAATTCTGAAAACCTATTTTTTTCAAAATTTAAAAATTGCGATACGGAGCGCGCCCCGCCCAACTGGACTGCCCCGTCATGTACCATGTATACCAAAAGGTACGTACAGTATACCCGGATGTGTAAAATTTTGCTGAAACTGATTTGGACGCGTGTGCGCGTCGGAATCAGCCCGTATCCGTAAAAAATCTCCCGTGTCGCAACTTTTATAAAAGTCCTGTGCATTTAGTGCACGCTCGTCAGAATACGACGAAACTTGTGCCACTGGACTCGTAGTATCGTGCTGGTCCTGTGACCTAATTTTTACGCAATTCTGAGATAGTTGACCAAGTCGCCAATGGGCAGGCCCCACGGTTGACTTTTTGGGCGAAATTGTGTTCGGCTCACCGGAATCTACATTTGGACATACCGTAGAGTTCGTACTGATGTTTAGAATTGGTTTGACCTATAATTTGTCTCATTTAGAGACCTTTACCCCTGGGACACTTTTCGGTGCAAGGTGGCCCACATGTGGAACCCGCTTTGACCCGAAATTATCGTTTTGCCCCTTTGTCCAAATTGGACGAAAGGGTAGTGTTTTCTAGCTATCTCGCTTATTATGGGAACGTTGGTGATGTTTATTTCAGTATCCGGAGATGTTTATTCTGAGACCGTAGCTTCCGATCCCGTGTGCTTGACTTCTGGATGTTACACTTTGCAGCTTTCTTACCAGGCAAGATACCTTACCAAATTGCTTACAGTACTTTGCATGTTTATTATATTTCTGTATATTTATTATATTTCTGTATATTTATTGCATGTGTAGTTTCTTTTAGTCATTACTATATATTAGATATGTTGATATACACATGACACTTAATATCATGAGAGGACAATCAGTAGGCGTATGGGCTATAACCACTCTGGTGAACTGTAGTAACTAGCACACACTATGGTAGTCGTATCCAATGGTCACTAGCCCCGCGGTATGTCGGCTGATGATGTCCCTAACGTGTGTGTGAGTTGTGAGGCTTAGATCGAGTAGCCTACCCTTGCCCATACGTCGAAGAGTTGTCATTATTTGCATTCATATAGATTGTCCTGTACAGCGTACTTATATATTTTCAAATATTATGCATGTTTACTGTATTCAAATTGGCATACTTTTATGTATCTTATTACGTCCCTCTGAGGACCTGGTCCCTTTCCAGGTGTAGATGTTCATGACTATTCGCAGGAGCACAGATCATGACTTACTACTTATCTCTTCCGAGGAGGTCTTACCTTCGGAGCATCTTTGATTATCTCTAGCGATGGATTGCTTCGCTGATACCTATATATCATCATCTTACTTATATTGGGGATTTACCCTTCTCCCTCATTTTAGTATTGTTATAGTCATTGGTAGTGGATTTGTCTCCACCCGACTATTATTTTGGATTATTCAGACTCATTATTCTAGTTTAGTTATTTTCTTTTTGTGACTTGTTGTGTGGATGAGATTTAGTATATTTGTGACTTGTGACCATATATATACCACATGTGAGTTTATATTCATATTACATAGTACGTGTGTATTATGGTATCCATATATTGGAGTTGCCATATACATACGGCTGGCATGCTTACGTGTTCCTAGTCCTACGTATTTTGGGACTGGGGCGTGACATTGTCTCCTTAACGGTCATAGTGAAAGCTCTGCCCAATTGAGGAGCTCCCCTTTGTTGATGGTGATCAAAACGTTGTTGTTGAGTGGGAAGTGCGGATCCATTTTGCTGCTGTGCCACAGGTGGCCTAGCCGGTTTCCTCTGAACAGCTGTACCCTGAGCTGGATGTTTAGGATACATAGGGCAATCCCTCATCATATGTCTTGTAGAACCATAATATAGACATACTCCAAGCCTCTTCCTATACATCGCCCAGGTATATCCTGGTTTCTTACAAAAATGGCAAAGAGGGGCCTGCTGAATCTGTCTCTGAGGTTGTTGCTGAACCGAAATCCTAGTTAGAGGATAATGCTGCTGTTGAGGCTGGAAAGTCCTCTGCTGAATTTGTGGTCGCTTTGCTGGTCCAACACTATTGCAGCCATAAATTGAGTCAAGATCCCTCTTGGGCCTTGTAGAAGCATGAAAAATTTCTATCATGCGCAAACAGTAATCAAAGGCCATGCGCTGCAGTGATCAAGTCCCTTACGCCATAATGATCCAGTATTATGCGTCGACCATTTCATAACTACTGTTCCCATGTGCCAGCAGTACCATGCGTCACTAAGTAACTAGTATTACCATACGCCAACAGTTCCATGCGCCACTAAGTAACTAGTGTCCGCATGCGCCAGCAGTGCCATATACTATTACTCCCTCAAGCATCCCCATGCGCCAAGCGGAAGGATACTTTACAGATGCGCCATTGCAGTTCCTGCTATTATCTCCTCCATGCTTCTGTTCAAAGTATTCTGAACTTAAAAAAACTTACAAAGTTTAGAAAATTTGATAGGGATCTTGTAGAAGCATGAAAGTCGTGCAGGATGCATAGAGCTCATGCCCCTTCAAAATGAAAGCATACCACAAAAGGAGCCACATGCGGCCTGATCAACCAAAGAGATGGAAGCTGCTTAGTACACCCTATGCGGCCTAAACAACTACTGTCACGCCCCAGTCCCAAATGCCGAGGGACTGGAGATACGTGGCAATGGCCAGCAGCACGCACCGATGGATAACCCAATTTAATGGAACCATCAGGGCGTACTTAAGCTGTAAATAAGGTCTACTACACAAGTCACACTAATCTCATCCATAAAGATAAAGAAATAAACTGCATACTGAATGGAAATAAGTAGCAACAACAAATCACAGCAAGTCAGTCAGAGCAACAATCCGACTTAAGTCTGAAATAACTGGCTCTATAGGCCAGGAACAAAAGATATAAACATGAATTAAATAAATGAGTACTGGGACAGGCACTCAGGAGAAGTCTTCGGCAGTCACCTCGTCTTCAGTGTTCGGTTCAGCTCCAGCAATAGCTTCAGCTCCGGTCCCGTATATCTCGGGATACTGCTCCTCAGCTAAACCTGGGGACATAATCCATTCCAGGTCCTCAGTGGACATAGCAAGGCACAAGATAAAACAAGCCAAATAAAAGCAGTGCAATTTAATTAAATGAACAGCAGGGTAAACTATGTAACCATCTATGTGATATGCAAATGAGAGCAACACTAGTACTCAGGCTGAGACCGCTACAAGCTCTGTGTCGGGGAGCCGGTAGCAGTAATAACACGTAAAGGGTCTAGCTCTGCTGGAGAGTCTACAACCTCACAATAATAGTAGATATATATATAGAACAGCCTGTAGCCTATGTGTCTCTCCCCACCCAATGTAATCACGCAAGCCATGACCATAACGTCTCATGTCCATGTCAGCGGGATTATAACTAATGCAACAAGTCATACTGTCTATAATAAATGTCTCTATCAAGTCCTGTATCCTATACAGAATTACCACGAATATCTCAGGAGAATTCTGTCCATGATAGTGTCAAGTGTCCTGGGTTGTAGGGTACTTGATAGGTCAAGTACAAAGTAAGGGAATCGTAAATCCATCTCTAAATGATGAACCCAACACCGCGTACGGTATCGGTACCCGACTATGATCGGACACTAGGTACGTCATACGTTCCCTAGGTTAAGCAGTTTAAATCAGTTTATATGAATTTGCACAAGAAATCCAGCAGAGTATTTTTACAGAAAATATGAAAATAATGACTGCAAGTTTGGCAAGGTGCACTTGCCTGATGTTTGAATTCCACTTAGGTCCTGGTTTCGGAAATTTCCAGAGATGTCTTCGAAAGCTGAAATAAACAGTACCATCACACTCAGAAGGTGTCAAACAGCTAGGATCGCCTGTCCTTGGGTCCAATTTGGAGACAAGGGCAAAAACGGCAATTTTGGCCCAAAACGGGGTCCACTGGTAGGCCCGCTTTGCACCAAAAAATGTGTCAGGGTCAACGGTCTCCAAATTCACCAAACTTAGTGTCAACAGGTCAGGAACGCTGATACGAACCCAATGAAACTTTCAGATTTGAATTCCGATGAGCCGATCACAAAATCGCCCGTCGAGCGGGGCCTGTGGGGCCCACGACATGCGATTTCGTCAACGTTCTCAGAATCAGACCAAACTTGACCCACAGGACCAGCGTATCGCTACGAGTCTGATGGCGCAAGTTTCGTCTCGATCCGACGTGTGTGCAGGAAGTTAGGATGAAATGCAGTAAAAGCGGATACGGGGCGATGTCCGCGGATACGCGTTGATTCCGGTGTGCACGCACACCCGAATCAGCTTCCGCGAAATCCCACACGTCCGTATCAACGAGGCACACGTATCTGTGAAGGCCGCACGCGACCAAGTTATCCCGTTTGGCGGGGCGTACTCAGTTCCGGGGTAAAACAGGGTCTGGTTTTTCCTGTTTTTGGATCGCGGTGTGCGATCACCACAGGACGCGATGCCCCGAGCGGTTTGTCCGGGCACCGAGAGGGTCATACAGGCTTCGCGTAAAAATTTACAGAATCGAAAACAGAGATCCGAGGTGCAAGTTACGAGTACCTGAAGGGGACCCGAGAAACCGGGTTTTGAACTGTGTCCGACACGCGAGTTTGTGTCCTGGGTTGTGTCCGGCCTAGGGCTAGGCTGTGTCCGCATGTCCGGGGCTGCGCTGGAGGACTGGCCGACGGTCGGCGAAGGAGGGTGGCTCGGGATGCAGGCGGCGCCGGCAGTGGGTTGCCGGAGGCGGCTCGACAAGGGTGGCCGAGATAGGGAGGAGGCGGAGGAGGTTCTGGAGAGGGCTACCGGGGAGGGTGCTCGCTGGGGCGGCTTACGGTGGAGCTCCGAGAGCGCTGGAGGGTGGTGGTCGGCGGCTAGGGAGGGGACGGCGGTCGCCGGAGTAGGGTGGTTAGGGTTAGGGTTCGGGTTTGGGGGGAAGAGAGGCGGAGGTGACGGGTTTAAATAGGGGGCTCGGGTGAGGGTTGGCCGGGGCGTCGTGGGCGAAGGGTTCGGAGGGGGAGGCGACGTGGAGGAGGGCGTGGCCGGCCGAAAAATGCGGCGGGCGGCGGGGATTTCGGGCGGTCGTGGGGTGACAGGGGAGAGGGGATGAAGAAGCGGGTCGGGTCGGGCGGCGGGCTCCGGGTGAGCGGACCCGCCCGACCCGCTAGGGTGTGTGAGGCTGGGCTGGGCTGGGTTCAACGGGCTCGGCCCACTGGGCCGGGCCGGGCCCAAGAAAAACAGAAAAATATTAAAAATAAAACAGTAAATTTACTAAAAAAATCATTTAATTAATTAAATTAATTAGAAAAATAGTTTTTAGGCTTTTAAAAATAGGTCTGAGGCCCAATAAAATCCCAGAAAATTACCCTAAGTCCGGTTTTCTATTTTACACCATAAAATCATATTTTCATTTCATTTTAATGTTATTTATTAGCAATTAAAAATCACAAACTCACTACAGGGCCTATGTAAATTCCTGAAAAAATTGCATATTAATTCCAAAAAAATTGATTTTAAAAATCTCTGAAAATTTAGGGTGTTTACAATCTACCCCCTTAAGAGGATTGCGTCCTCGCAATCGAAGGGTAAACTATAAAGGCAAGATTTACAGAATTAAAGAATGCTTAGGTTCTACCTGATTCTGCAAATAGGTGTGGATAACGCTGCCGCATAACATCTTCTCGCTCCCAAGTCGATTCGCCAGGAGAGTGCTGCTTCCAAGCTACTCGAACCAGCATGATTGTCTGCCCTCGCAGTGTCTTCTCGCTGGTGTCGAGTATACCCACTGGCTGTTCTTCGTATCTCAGGCTAGGTCCCACCGAAATCTCAGAATGATCAACTATATGGCTTGGGTCCGTCACATATCTCCTCAGTTGTGAGACGTGGAATACATCATGCACTCCCTCTAAGGATGGAGGTAATGTAAGACGGTAAACCACCTCACCAATGCGCTCCAAGATATCAAATGGCCCAATGTACCTTGGGCTTAACTTGCCTCTGCTGCCAAATCTGATAGTACCTCTAGTGGGCGAGATCCTCAAAAATATATGCTCTCCTTCCTTGAACTCCAGGGGTCGTCTGTGTGCATCGGCCCAATGCTTCTGTCTATACTGGGCTCCACGGAGATGGTTCTGAATCTGTTTTACTTTCTCTACTGTCTCTGTTACCAACTCTGGACCCAGTATTTGACGTTCGCCAACGTCGCTCCAGCATATTGGAGATCTGTACTTCCTTCTGTACAACGCCTCGAAAGGTGCCATCTGAATGCTTGCCTGATAGCTGTTGTTGTAGAAGAACTCCACTAAATGCAGGTGATCTTCCCAAGATCCTCCAAAGTCCAGTATACAAGATCGCAGCATATCTTCTAGGATCTGAATTGTGCGCTCTGATTGGCCGTCTGTCTGAGGATGATAGGTAGTACTGAACTTGAGCCTGGTGCCGAGACTCTCTTGCATGCTTCGCCAGAAGTGAGATGTAAATCTCGAGTCTCGATCTGATACAATACTAACCGGCACTCCATGTAATTTTACGATCTGACGCATATACATGTCGGCTAGTACTTCCGTGGATTGTCCAACTCTGAACGGCAAGAAGTGAGCCGACTTAGTGAGCCGATCCACGATGACCCATACTGCATCCTTTCCACTAGGGCTTCTTGGAAATCCAGTGACGAAGTCCATGGTAATATGCTCCCACTTTCATTCAGGGATGGGAAGCGGCTGCAACATACCTGCAGTCCTTTGGTGCTCGGCCTTCACCTGCTGGCAGACTAAGCATTTTGCCACGAATCGGGCAATCTCCCTTTTCATTCCATGCCACCAGTAATATTGTCTTAGGTCCCGGTACATCTTGGTTCCTCCTGGATGAACCGAGTATATGGAGCTATGGGCTTCTGTCATCAATTCTTGCCTTAATTCTCTATTTGGAACACATAGGCGATTTTCGCACCTTAATGTTCCGTCCTCGTGGATGCGAAGTCCCGTCTGCAGGCCTGCTTCTGTTCTCTCTTTCAGCCTTCAGAATCTGGCATCATTAGGCAAAGCTTCTTTGATTCTCTCCACCAGCGATGACTTTACTTCGAGGTTAGCCAGCAAACCATTTTGTCCAGGTAGAACAACCTCTATCTGAAGATCTTGCAAGTCTTGTAATAGCTGAGGCTGCTCCGTTAAGAAATAAGCCGAGAGTTTTCTGCTGAGGGCGTCGGCTACAACATTTGCTTTCCCCGGGTGGTACTGCAGATCTATGTTAAAGTCCACTATCAACTCAAGCCAACGCCTTTGCCTCATGTTGAGCTCCTTCTGTGTATAAACATACTTCAAGCTCTTATGATCAGTGAATATCTCGACCTTCTCTCCATACAGATAATGTCTCCAGATCTTCAATGCAAAAATTACTGTAGCTAGCTCCAGGTCGTGTGTTGGGTAGTTCTTCTCGTGGACCTTCAGCTGCCTCGATGCATAAGCGATAACCTTGCCATGTTGCATCAAGACACAACCTAGTCTACTACCGGACGCATCACTATAAACAACAAAACCTCCTGACCCTGAGGGAAGAGTCAAGACTGGTGCTGTTGTTAGACGCCTCTTTAATTCTTCAAAGGCATTCTGGCATTCTTCCGTCCATATGTACTCCTGATCCTTCCGTGTCAGCTTAGTCATCGGCTCTGCGATTCTTAAAAAATTTTCTACGAACCGCCGGTAATACCCAGCAAGTCCAAGAAAACTTCTCACTTCTGCAACAGAGGTAGGGGTAGGCCAGGTCTCTATAGCAGTGACCTTTTCTGGGTCTACAGACAGTCCTTCACCCGAGATAATATGCCCTAAGAATGGCACCTTGTCTATACAGAACTCACATTTGCTGAGTTTGGCATACAGCTTCTCCCTTCTCAAAGTTTCTAGCACAATCCGGAGGTGTTCCTCGTGCTCTTCGTAGTTCTTGGAGTAGACTAGGATATCATCAATGAATACCACCACGAACTTATCCAAGTACTGATGGAAGACCCCGTTCATCAAACTCATAAATACGGCGGGTGCGTTGGTTAAACCAAACGGCATAACTAGGAACTCATAATGCCCATACTTAGTTCTGAAGGCCGTCTTTGGGATATCTTCCTTCTTCACCCTAATCTGGTGATAACCGGATCTAAGGTCAATCTTTGAGAATATCTTAGCACCACTCAATTGGTCAAATAAATCATCAATGCGTGGTAATGGGTACCGGTTCTTAATAGTTACAGCATTAAGGGCTCTGTAATCGAAGCACAACCGTACAGATCCGTCCTTCTTGGGTACAAAAAGTATAGGTGCTCCCCATGGTGAAACACTGGGCCGGATAAATCCTTTCTCTAGAAGGTCGTCAACTTGTGTTTTCAGCTCCACTAACTCCTTAGGTGCTAGCCGATATACCGATGAAGTGATAGGTTCGGCTCCTGGAGTTAGGTCTATTATGAATTCTATCTCCCGATCAGGTGGTAAACCTGGAAGATCATCGGAAAACACATCCACAAATTCCGTTATGACTCTTGGGTAACTTGAATCTTCTTCTACAGTCAATACCCTAAGAGTTGGCTGGACCCCTTGTTCTACAGCTCCTCGTAGAAATTCAAACTCAGGAAGGCTAGGGGGTCTAAATATCACTTTTCCAAGCCGGCAATCCAGTGTCGCATGGTACTGACTTAACCAGTCCATACCAAGTACAACATCGTAATCAGGCATAGAAAAGATCAGGAATTGGGCTCGCATCTCTCGGCCACAGACTATTACCGAACATGATCTACAAGTATCACTAACCGGGATAATTCCACCTCCCGTTAGAATTCTCTTCATCTTCGAGAGAGGTGCGGTAGCTATTCTATGGGTGGCTACGAAGCTAGCAACAATAAATGAATGCGAAGCTCCAGAATCAAATAATGCTACAGCAGAAATTGAACCTACTAATATGGTACCTGCTATCACTTCGCCTGCAGTAGCTTCCTCAGTGACTGCTAGTGCATATGCCTGACCTCGTCCCTGAGCGGGACCCCTTTGCTGACGAGCTTGCTGGAACAATGCTGCCTGAGGTGGTAGAGGTGGCCTGGCTCCTCCAGGCCCTGTCTGTGTTGCTCCCCCAGCTGGAAGAGCTGCAGGTGGAGCTGGTCGATTCGGAACTCCCTCTCGACGTTCCGAGCAGTCCTTTGAGAAGTGTTGTCAAGATCCGCAAACCAGGCAGAGTCCCAGCTTGCGTCGACATTCCTTTTCAATATGTCCTACCTTGCTGCAGTAATGGCAAGTAGGCAAGTTCTTAGTTGCTGCTCTTGGAGGCGGGCTCTTCTGGGGCCGTTTAGCAGATTCCCCTGGTGATGACTTGGACTGTGCTGAGGAGAAGGGACGTTTCAGGCTTGATTCCCTCCGAGTAACGCACTCCAACCGACGTGCTGCAGCTAGGACGTCGGTGTAAGAGGTGGGCGCGACCGATCCGATTAACTTCTGAAGCTCGAACCTGAGCCCATCAAAGAACTTTTCTGCCTTCTCCTCTTCGGTAGGAATTAGCGAAGGGGCGAAGCGGCTCAGGCGAATGAATTCGACGTTATATTCCTCCACCGTCATGTTGCCCTGGATCAGACGGTTGAATCTGTCTCAGAGTTCTGACCGAGCCACAGCGGGGATGTACATTTCCTGGAAGAATCTGGAGAACTCCTCCCAGGTAACCTAATCATGTCCGAGCCTTCTTTCTTCGGACAGCCACCAATGATGCGCGTTGTCCGTCAGTTGCATCCTGACGGCAGTCATCCATTTGTCCCTGGGTAGTTCGGCGGCCTCCAACTGATGCTGTGTGTTCGTAAGCCATTCATGCACTTCAGTTGGTCCTTCCTTGCCTGAGAAGGTACGGGGCTTGAGTTGGCTGAAATCTGTAATAGATCCCGTCGCTGGCCGCCTATTTGGTGGATTTGCATGCTCCAATGCTGCGACTAGGCTGTTCCTTAGGTTCTCGGCCTCTCGGCGTTGGGTCTCCTGTTGAATCTGTTGTTGTGCCTGCATCATGGCGTAGAACATCTGGAATATTTGCTGGCCGGCCATTGCCTGTGTAATAGATCCCGTCGCTGGCCGTCTATTTGGTGGATTTGCATGCTCCAATGCTGCGACTAGGCTGTTCCTTAGGTTCTCGGCCTCTCGGCGTTGGGTCTCCTGTTGAATCTGTTGTTGTGCCTGCATCATGGCGTAGAACATCTGGAATATTTGCTGGCCGTCCATTGCCTGTCCTGGAGGAAAGACAGGCATCGCAGGAGGGAACTGGGGAGGAGGCGGGATGTCATCACGCCTGAACCTGGAACTTGGCTGGCCAGTTTGATTGCTCTGAGAGGATTGTCCTCTGGTATCTGGCGTCGTTCCAGCTTTGCAGGTAAACCCTGCTTCAGTCGGTGTACCCAAGGGGGTCTCATCACCACTTATGGGATCCATAACTCTGCACCAAAAGGAAACAATGAGAACGCACAGAGGAATCAAAACAGGATGCAATTCAAGCAATTAAATTGAATTCGACATAGAGTTCAAAAATAATTCAATCAATGGATGAGATCCTATAAATTATCCTATCTTATTGCAGGCCTGTTCGGTCCCTAAGTTAAAACCGAACAATTTAGTTAAGACCTGCATGGGCCACCACAAAAATATGTCACGCCCCAGTCCCAAAATGCCGAGGGACTGGAGATACGTGGCAATGGCCAGCAGCACGCACCGATGGATAACCCAATTTAATGGAACCATCAGGGCGTACTTAAACTGTAAATAAGGTCTACTACACAAGTCACACTAATCTTATCCATAAAGATAAAGAAATAAACTGCATACTGAATGGAAATAAGTAGCAACAACAAATCACAGCAAGTCAGTCGGAGCAACAATCCGACTTAAGTCTGAAATAACTGGCTCTATAGGCCAGGAACAAAAGATATAAACATGAATTAAATAAATGAGTACTGGGACAGGCACTCAGGAGAAGTCCTCGGCAGTCACCTCGTCTTCAGTGTTCGGTTCAGCTCCAGCAATAGCTTCAGCTCCGGTCCCGAATATCTCGGGATACTGCTCCTCAGCTAAACCTGGGGACATAATCCATTCCAGGTTCTCAGTGGACATAGCAAGGCACACGATAAAACAAGCCAAATAAAAGCAGTACAATTTAATTAAATAAACAGCAGGGTAAACTATGTAACCATCTATGTGATATGCAAATGAGAGCAACACTAGTACTCAGGCTGAGACCGCTACAAGCTCTGTGTCGGGGAGCCGGTAGCAGTAATAACACGTAAAGGGTCTAGCTCTGCTGGAGAGTCTACAACCTCACAATAATAGTAGATATATATATAGAACAGCCTGTAGCCTGTGTGTCTCTCCCCACCCAATGTAATCACATAATCCATGACCATAACGTCTCATGTCCATGTCAGCGGGATTATAACTAATGCAACAAGTCATACTGTCTATAATAAATGTCTCTATCAAGTCCTGTATCCTATACAGAATCACCACGAATATCTCAAGAGGATTCTGTCCATGATAGTGTCAAGTGTCCTGGGTTGTAGGGTACTTGATAGGTCAAGTACAAAGTAAGGGAATCGTAAATCCATCTCTAAATGACGAACCCAACACCGCGTACGGTGTCGGTACCCGACTATGATCGGACACTAGGTACGTCATACGTTCCCTAGGTTAAGCAGTTTAAATCAGTTTATATGAATTTGCACAAGAAATCCAGCAGAGTATTTTTACAGAAAATATGAAAATAATGACTGCAAGTTGGGCAAGGTGCACTTGCCTGATGTTTGAATTCCACTTAGGTCCTGGTTTCGGAAATTTCTAGAGATGTCTCCGAAAGCTGAAATAAACAGTATCATCACGCTCAGAAGGTGTCAAACAGCTAGGATCGCCTGTCCTTGGGTCCAATTTGGAGACAAGGGCAAAAACGGCAATTTCTGCCCAAAACGGGGTCCACCGGTGGGCCCACTTTGCACCAAAAAATGTGTCAGGGTCAACGGTCTCCAAATTCACCAAACTTAGTGTCAACAGGTCAGGAACGCTGATACGAACCCAACGAAACTTTCAGATTTGAATTCCGATGAGCCGATCACAAAATCGCCCGTCGAACGGGGCCTATGGGGCCCACGACACGCGATTTCGTCAACGTTCTCAGAATCGGACCAAACTTGACCCACAGGACCAGTGTATCGCTACGAGTCCGATGGCGCAAGTTTCGTCTCGATCCGACGTGTGTGCACAAAGTTAGGGTAAAATACAGAAAAGACAGATACGGGGCAATGTCCGCGGATACGCGTTGATTTCGGTGTGCACGCACACCCGAATCAGCTTTCGCGAAATCCCACACGTCCGTATCAACGAGGCGCACGTATCTGTGAAGACCGCACGCGACCAAGTCGTCCCGTTTGGCGGGGCGTACTCAGTTCCGGGGTGAAACAGGGTCTGGTTTTTCCTGTTTTTGGATCGCGGTGTGCGATCACCACAGGACGCGATGCCCCGAGCGGTTTATCCGGGCACCGAGAGGGTCATACAGGCTTCGCGTAGAAATTTACAGAATCGAAAACAGAGATCCGAGGTGCAAGTTACGAGTACCTGAAGGGGACCCGAGAAACCGGGTTTTGAACTGTGTCCGACACGCGAGTTCGTGTCCTGGGTTGTGTCCGGCCTAGGGCTGGGCTGTGTCCGCGTGTCCGGGGCTGCGCTGGAGGACTGGCCGACGGTCGGCGAAGGAGGGTGGCTCGGGATGCAGGCGGCGCCGGCAGTGGGTTGTTGGAGGCGGCTCGGCAAGGGTGGCCGAGATGGGGAGGAGGCGGAGGAGGTTCTGGAGAGGGCTGCCGGGGAGGGTGCTCGCTGGGGCGGCTCACGGTGGATCTCCGAGAGCGCTGGAGGGTGGTGGTCGGCGGCTAGGGAGGGGACGGCGGTCGCCGGAGTAGGGTGGTTAGGGTTAGGGTTCGGGTTTGGGGGGAAGAGAGGCGGAGGTGACGGGTTTAAATAGGGGGCTCGGGTGAGGGTTGGCCGGGGCGTCGTGGGCGAGGGGTTCGGAGGGGGAGGCGACGTGGAGGAGGGCGTGGCCGGCCGAAAAACACGACGGGTGGCGGGGATTTCGGGCGGTCGTGGGGTGACAGGGGAGAGGGGATGAAGAAGCGGGTCGGGTCGGGCGGCGGGCTCCGGGTGAGCGGACCCGCCCGACCCGCTAGGGTGTGTGAGGCTGGGCTGGGCTGGGTTCAACGGGCTCGGCCCACTGGGCCGGGCCGGGCCCAAGAAAAACAGAAAAATATTAAAAATAAAACAGTAAATTTACTTAAAAAATTATTTAATTAATTAAATTAATTAAAAAAATAGTTTTTAGGCTTTTAAAAATAGGTCTGAGGCCCAATAAAATCCCAGAAAATTACCCTAAGTCCGGTTTTCTATTTTACACCATAAAATCATATTTTTATTTCATTTTAATGTTATTTATTGGCAATTAAAAATCTCAAACTCACTACAGGGCCTATGTAAATTCCTGAAAAAATTGCATATTAATTCCAAAAAAATTGATTTTAAAAATCTCTGAAAATTTAGGGTGTTTACAACTACAGAGCATGGGGGCCACATAAAACCCCCTTGACACGATATTCAATGCCTGACAGACTCTCTGACACATCACTCATTACACTGATACACTTCGAGACTCGTAAAGATGGCGGCTCAAAAAAAGAAAAAAAGTCATATCAACTCATTAATGGCCTCATCAGACGTTCCATGCTACATGTTCACTCATATGCGGCTACATACACATGCGACCTCGTTATCACGAGGCCAGAGTGTCCATCCAACCAAGGCCAAATGAGAGAACATATGCGGCCACAATATCGTACGGTCAGAGTATCCATCCGACAAAGGCCAAACGAGAGCACGTATGTAGCCTCGTCATCATGCAGACAGAGTGTCCATTCGAACATGGTCAAACGAGAGCACTTATGTGGCCACAATACCATGTGACCAGAGTGTCCATCCGACCAAGGCCAAACGAGAGCACGTATACGGCCACTATGCCGTGTGGCCAGAGTGCCCATTCGACCAAGGCCAAGCGAGAGCATATATGCGGCCACAATGCTATGCGGCCAAGATGTTATGCAGATATCGACTTATAGGATCTTTCCGTTACAACCAAAAAAGATTTCTCGCACGATCAATTCTGACTACGAGTCCAGCTAACCAAGTCACGCATACAATGGGTTAAAAATAACCTCGATATCTCATTAATAATATATCTTAACCAAGACCCACGTGGCAGTCTGTCTGTGGCATGTGACTACAGTTATGTCACGCCCCAGTCCCTAAATATATGGAACCAGGCCACGTGGCATTGGCCAGCTGACACATCTTCGAGGATATCCCAATTTAATGGATCCTAACGAAGCATACTATGATGTCCTAAATCTAACAAGTCTAATATCAACAACAGGCAGAGTCTAATCTCATCCACAAATAACAAGTAAAATACTGAAATGAAAGACTGGAATATAAGAACATAGTCGAATGACATAGTACAAACCGAAAATGTCCGGTGGGAACAAACCCACTAGAAATGATGGAAATAAAGTACTGAAGACTGAAATAAGAGTATGACTAAAATAACTGCTAACTAGATAAGAAGCTCTAGTCCTAGGCGGAAGGCCTACCAAGATGATCAGGGGTACTCCGATGGTAAAACCTCAAGCTCCTCGTCAAGAGCGTATCTTGTCTCCACACCTGGTCCGTACACAGTGGGGTAATAGGCCTCGTCCAGATCTTGAAGATAACCAGGTCCTCAGAGGGACGCAATAAGATACAAAATGCATGCCAGATATAGTACTGAATAAAATAAAAGGGTGTGCTAACCATATAAGTGAATGCAATGTAAGGACAACCTCGGAACGTATAGGTAGGTGTAGGCATAACGTCCAACGTCCTCTAGAGTGTGGTATCTGCAACGTCCATCATTCCGAAGAATGAGGTATCTGTATATATATAACGTCCAATACTCTAAGGGACGTGGTATCTGCAATGTATATACGTCCGTAACACTCCGAAGAGCGCGATATCTGAATATAGGAAGTCATCGGGTCTGTGGTTCCTTTGGATACCACAGAGTCCGATGTGTGTATGCCATACGTTTATCAGTTGTCCTCCCCGTCCAATGTAGGTACACAAGTCGAATACACGACGTGTGTATCCCGTATCCATATGCCAAGTCACATCTAATTATATTACTCTAGATTATGTGCTAGTCCGTGATGCATATCGTACGCACCGATACCGAATCGGGTACGCGGACCCGCATTCCAATATGAATGTACCATCGTGATACGTGTAAAGTGTCACGGTCTAGGAAGATATCAAAATATTCTTACAGTGGTAGGTGAGTCAGCTAGCAACTAGGTCAAGTATACTACTCATCGACGCATTCGTCGACTGCACCCGAGTCAATCTCGGACACGCACAGTTTATGTATATTGCAACATTTAATATTTAATTTAAACAGTAATCCAGCAAGGTATACTTGCCTGTCCCGGGTAGTTGTGAAAGCCAATGTCCTGCTCCTGATGCCTCGGCTGTACGGTCCAGCAGTCCTATATATGATATAATAATGACAATATTAGTCGCTACAATAGCATGACTAAGACACACTACTTGCTGCTATAGCTGACACAGGGTCTGGACTGTACAATTTGTGGGACCCTTTAGTACATAAATTTATATATAGCTATCACATATATATATATATGTACACTAATACATATTTAAATATATTAAAGTAATATGTATGTTTACTAGTACATTTAAAATAGCACCTTAATATTATTTAATAACACACCAATACATATGTATACATACACATATTAATAATTACATATATATGTATATAATAAATAAATACATAATATCTTATATTTATACATATACATATATTTAGATACTATATATGTACACAAATAAATATACACAACATTATTTATATGTATTTAAAAAGTAATTTTATGTACCTAAGTAAATATACATAACATATTTATATATATTTAAATATATATATATATATATATATATTCATACACATATTAATATTCACAAGTATATATATATATTTATATATATATACCCATATTTATGTACTAAGTACACAAGTAAATAATAATATATATATGTATATAATATACATATATTTATTACACTAATATACTAAATATATAAGGTATATATATATTTATATATATACACACACATTTATATATATATATATATATATATATATATATATATATACATATATACTTATATATACACAAACAATAAATATACCAATATATGTATTTATATACAAAATATAATAATTATGTAATATATCAATACATATGTATTTCTAAATATATACATACATTTATATATATATCTATATACATATACTTATTAGTTATTTAAATAATATAAGTATTTAAGACAATAAAGAGTATATACTATGCCTATACATATACTTATTAGTATATGTAAAATATACATTTATATATATATATATATATATATATATATACATATATACTTATATATACACAAACCATAAATATACCAATATATGTATTTATATACAACATATAATAATTATGTAATATATCAATACATATGTATTTCTAAATATATACATACATTTATATATATATCTATATACATATACTTATTAGTCATTTAAATAATATAAGTATTTAAGACAATATACAGTTTATACAGAAATATATATATATATGTACATACTTATATATACATATACATATATGCATAATAGGTATTTAAATAATATAAGTATACTATACAGTATATCATATACATATATTTATTAGTATATATAAAGTATACAAAAAAAATATAGCATATATATATATATTCATACTGTTTATTCAGGGTATATATATATTTATACAGAATACGTATTAAATACAAAAAAATACAGAAACTATATATATCACCATTGCAACCTTAAACACATATATAAATACTAGTATTAATACAAAAAATACTGTACCTAAATGATGCTCAGGTCGAGGGGGACCCGGTGGCTGGCCGTCGACGGCGGGGGTGGCCGAACGGAGCTCCGGCAACGCTCGGGGTGGTCGGCAATCAGCAGCAGCGGTTTGGGGCTATCTGCGCTGCGGGGACGAGTGCGGCCAGCTCAGGCGTTGACCGGGGGTGGAACTCGGCGGGAACGGAGGTGGTTGGTCGGGGGAGAGTTCGATGGAGTTGGGCGGCGGGGTGTGCTACGACGGCGGAGAAATAGGAGGTCGGGTGGTCGGGTTGGCTCGGGGGAGTGAGGAGCTCGGGTTGAGGAGGGCGGTTCTGGCGGTGGCTGTAGGCGGCTAGGCGGCGGGTGGCGGTGGCTGGAGGTAGGGGATAGGTCGCCGGAGGGGGCCGGGTGGTTACGGGGGTGGCCGGAGTCGGTGTTGGCCGAAAGAGGGCGTCGGGGGTGATGGGCAGGGGTCGGGCTGTTGGTGAAGGGTTAGGGAGAATAGGGTTTTAGGTAGTGTATTTCCTTGGTTTGTGTGCATTTAATGAGGTATAGGGAGCCCTATATGTAGGAGAGAGAGTGGGGATCCTGCCTTGGGATTAGGGCCAGCTGTGTGAAATTTTTGGGGAGTTGGGGAGGTCCATCATGATGAGGGGAGGGCTAGGAATTTAGGAATTTTAAATGAAGGGTCATGATGTGCCCTCCAAAAAGTGGTACAAGTACATAAGAAATGGGGGGAAATTAATTGTGATCCAGTTCAAGGAATGTAGGTTCTTTCTCCATGTGGTTGGGCCAATGAGAGGGGGGCACCTCATTGCAATTTTGCACAAAGGCCTCTGAACAAATTGGAATTTGCACAAATTTTGGAATTGGGAATTTGATGTAACAAAACACCATATTTAGTATTTTGTATTGGGCTAGGATGGTGTATGGTGTTTTATATGAGGCTTGTGGGTGTGTGGGTGGGTTTGGGTTGGAGTTGGGTCTAATTTAAATGAGGTTAGGTCACCATATTAATTAATTCATAATTATTGCATCGGGTGTCTCTAAATTAATTTAACAAATACCGGGGGTCTAAATTGGGTTGGACAAGGGTCATTAGTGTGGTAGGCTCAGGGTAAAATAATGTCATGATCTGGGTTGGTCAAATCGGGTTGAGATTGGGTCTCAATTTTGATTGGAACGGATAACGAACGTAAATACGCAATTTATTTAATTTGCGTACGGACGTTTGTAACGACTTTTGTGCTACTAAAATCAGGCACGAAAATTAGTATCCGGGGGTTGCTCAAGGTTCATTATGATAGGTTAGTATGTCTAGGCCAAGTATGTAGAATTTGTTTCAGGGTAACAGCTAGGGTAGTATCCTAAATAACAAACACTGCACAAATATTATAATACTATATAATAAATGTTAATTATATCTAGTTAACCCTAATTATACTATTTAAGTTAATTAACCCTAATTTATGGTCTAGGGGGTTTACAATATACCCTCCTTAGAGCATTTCGTCCTCGAAATTAAAACAGACATATAGAAAACTATTGATTGAAATAAAATACTTTTACATACATAGGCCTTCGAAGAGATGGGGAAAGCGTTGCTGAATATCAACCTCTCGTTCCCAAGTTGATTCACCTGGTGCATGATACCTCCATGCGACACGAACTAGAGGGATAGTCTGGCATCGCAGTACCTTCTCCCTTCGATCTAGGATCTCTACCGGCTCCTCTTGGTATGACAAACTCGGACCGACGGTGATCTCCGAGTGGTCAAGCACATGACTCGGATCCGGTATATACCTCCTCAGCTGAGATACATGGAAGATGTCGTGAACTCCTTCCAGTGTCTGTGGCAAGGCCAATTTATAAGCAACTTCTCCGACGCGCTCTAGCACATCGAATGGCCCGATGTACCTTTGACTCAGCTTCCCTCTGCCTCCAAATCTGATGGTTCCTCTGGTAGGTGAGATCTTCAGGAACACATATTCTCCCACCTGGAACTCTAGGGATCGTCGATGCACATTAGCCCAATGCTTTTGCCTATCCTATGCTGCTCGTAGATGCCCTTGGATATTCTTCACCTTCTCCACTGTACGGATGACCAACTCTGGTCCTAGAATCTGCCTCTCGCCTACATCGCTCCAACACACTGGGGAACGACACTTCCTACCATACAATGCCTCATAAGGAGCCATCTGAATGCTCGCCTGATAGCTATTATTGTAGAAAAATTCAACCAAGTGCAAATGGTCCTTCCATGAACCGCTAAAGTCAAGCATGCATGCCCTCAACATGTCCTCCAGCGTCTGAATGGTGCACTCGGATTGGCCATCTGTCTGTGGGTGGTACGAAGTACTGAACTTAAGGCGGGTACCAAGACTCTCTTGTATACTCTTCCAAAAGTACGATGTGAACCTCGTATCCCTGTCAGACACGATACTGACCGAAACTCTATGTAATCGCACAATCTCTCTCATGTACATGTCTGCCAAGACTTTCGTAGATTGCCCAACTCTGAAGGGTAAAAAGTGGGCAGACTTGGTGAGTCTATCTACGATTACCCATACCGCATTGCGCCCACTAGGACTTCTCGGAAAACCCGTAACGAAGTCCATGGTGATGTGCTCCCATTTATACTCCGGTATCGGAAGCGGTTGAAGTAATCCGGCAGACCTATGATGCTCAGCCTTGACTTGCTGACACACCAGACACTTATCCACAAAGCGGGCTATCTCTCTCTTCATCCCTTGCCACCAATAGTACTGTCTCAGGTCTCGGTACATCTTCGTGCCTCCTGGATGAATAGAATAGGTCGAACTGTGTACCTCCGTCATCAGCTCCTGGCGAAGCTCTCCATTCGGAACATAGAGACGATCTCCGTATACCAAAGTCCCGTCCTCGTGTATATGCAGTCCCATCTGTATTCCAGCCTCTTTCTTCTGTCGAAGCCTCTGAAATCTGGCGTCTGTCGGCAAAGCAGCCTTGATTCTCTCCACCAATATCGATTGCACCTGGAAACTCGACATTTGGCCGTCTACTCCGGGCAAAATGACTTCGATACCCAACTGTTCTAGATCTCTCAACAGATGTTGTTGGGTAGTCAGAAAAAATGCTATGGGCTTCCTGCTTAAAGCATCGGCTACCACATTAGCCTTTCCCGGATGGTACTATAGCTCAATCTTGAAGTCTGCCATCACTTCGAGCCAACGTCTCTGCCTCTGGTTTAGGTCCTTCTGGGTGTAGACGTACTTCAGGCTCTTGTGATCGGTGAATATCTCTACGCGCTCTCCGTACAGGTAGTGCCTCCAAAGCTTCAAAGCAAAGATTACTACAGCAAGCTCCAAGTCGTGGGTAGGGTACTTCTTCTCATGGGTCCTCAACTGCCTAGAGGCATAGGCCACAACCTTTCCATGCTGCATCAAGACGCATCCTAATCCTTTTTCGGACGCATCGCTATAGATCACGATTCCTCCGGGTCCAGAAGATATGGTCAAGATGGGTGCTGTAGTCAGACGCTTCTTCAGCTCATCAAACGCCGTCTGACACTCCACTGTCCAGGTGAACTCCTGATCCTTGCGGGTCAAGTGGGTTATCGGCTCTGCGATCCTTGCTAAGTTCTCTATGAACCTCCGGTAATATCAGGCAAGTCCTAGGAAACTCCTCACCTCCGAGACGTTGGTAGGGGTCGGCCACGTCTCTATTGACGAAATCTTCGTGGGATCTACTAAAATGCCTTCTTCTGAGATTACTTGTCCAAGAAATGCGACACGATCTAGAAGAAACTCGTACTTGCTCAGCTTGGCATAAAGCCTCTCACGTCTCAGCGTCTCTAGCACTAGCCTCAAGTGCTCCCCGTGCTCCTCGTGTCTCTTCGAATACACCAAGATGTCGTCGATGAAGACTACCACGAACTGGTCCAGATACTCATGGAAGACTCGGTTCATCAGGTTCATAAACACAGCAGGCGTATTTGTCAATCCAAAAGGCATCACTAAGAACTCGTAGTGACCATAACGAGTCCTAAATGCTGTCTTTGGAATGTCTTCCCTTCGCACCTTTACCTGGTGATAGTCCGATCTCAAGTCGATCTTTGTGAACACCACTGCTCCTGTCAGCTGGTCAAACAGATCGTCGATCCGCGGTAGAGGGTACTTGTTCTTGATAGTCAGAGCATTAAGGGCTATGTAGTCAATGCACATCCGGAACGTCCCATCCTTCTTCGGTACAAACAACACTGGTGCTCCCCAGGGTGATGGACTAGGACGGACGAATCCCTTAATCTGCAACTCCTCTAGCTGTAGCTTCATCTCGTCAAGCTCCTTCTTTGCCAACCAGTACACATTTGATGATACCGGTGCTGCTCCAGGTACTAGCTCAATGGTGAACTCTACCTCTCTATCAAGCGGTAGGCCTGGCAACTCCTCTGGGAAAATATCCTCGAACTCTGCAACAATTTCTGGGGGTGCCGTCTCCATCGCCATGTAAGCTCCAGATGCGTGTCCTACTTCTCGCTTGATGGTGCCTCGCATGTATTCGAACTCCGGGTATCCTGGTAGTCTAAAAGTAACGCTACCCTTCCGGCAATCTAGTACGGTATTGTACTGGCTTAACCAGTCCATGCCCAGAACTACGTCGAAAGCTGGCATTGGGAGTACCAACAATCGCGCTCTCATCTCTCTACCACAAACTACTACTGAGCATGTTCTAATGGTGCTGGTAACCGGTATGATGCCTCCTCCGGTAAGTATCTTCCAACTCTTAGGTAAGGGGAAAGTTGCTACTCTATGTATTGCTACGAAGCTACTTGATATGAATGACAGTGTAGCTCCAGAATTAAACAGTGCAGTTGCAGGTAATGATGCAACTAAAATTGTACCTGTGATCGCCTCCCCTTCTGGTTCCTCCTCGATAGAGGCTAAAGCAAAGGCTTGCCCGCGCCTCTGCCCTCCAGCCTGCTGTCGGGCCTGGTTGAAATGTGCCTCCTGTGGGACCAAGGGTGGTCCTCTCTACTGTCCTCCGGTAGTTGGTGGACGCTGACCTCCTGCTGGGGGTAGTATCCTCAAGGGTGGTGCTGCTGGCCTCTGCCCGGTCTGGGGTGCTATATCTCTGTGCTGGAGGCAGTCTCTGGCAAGGTGCTGGCTCGCTCCACAGACCATGCAGAGCCCGAGCTTCTTTCGGCAGTCTCTGATGATGTGTCCCCTCTTGCCACAAAAGTGACAAGTCGGAAGCTCCTTCTGCTGGTACGGCGCTATCGTCTGCTGCGCCTGCGCTCCTGGATGGCAGATCGGTCCTCCTGCTCCTTGCTGGGTTCTGGCTGGTACATTTGCGCTGGAACGTCTTGCTCCTCCGCCTATAGCCTCCTGGATCCTCGCCTCTGATAGGACCTCTTCATAAGAGATCCTCGCCTGGGTAGTGGTGTACCTCTGCAGCTCGAAATAGAGGCCATGGTGGAATCTTCTGGCCTTCTCCAGGTCGTTGTGGATCAGGGCTGCACCGAATCGGCTGAGTCTGCTGAACTCCCCATCGTAGGCATCCACGGTCAAGTTCCCTTACTCCAGGTGCAGGAACTGGGAGTATAGGGCATTCCTCACCGTAGCAGGGAAATACTTCGTATTGAAGTATTCTAGAAATTCCTTCAAAGTCTGCGTCCTGCCGATGCTACGCTCCATAGAATCCCACCAGTGATGGGCGTTGCCAGTAAGTTGGGCCCTCACCGCGGTCATCCAGAGGTCGGGGTGTAGCTGTGAACCCTCTAATAGCATCTCAGTATTGGAGACCCAGTCTGAGATCTCCTCTGCAGTCTCCTTGTCCGAGAAGGTTCCCGGGCCCATCTGTCGGAAGCCTCGTACAGTGCCCACTTGCTGGACAGATGCTGGTGCTGCTGCTTGGACAGGTGCCCTCTCCAGTACTGCCATCAGGCCCTGTCTCAGGGTCTCCGTCTGATGCCACTGGGCCTGCATCATCATCTGGAAGAACTGTATCATCTGGGGCTATCCTTCCGCTGGTGGCATCTGAGGTGGAAACGGTGGAGGTGGTGGAAGTGGTACCTCCGGCTGTCTCCTTGGTGTCTCCTCGGGTGTCGGCCTCTCGAACTGCGGCATCGGTGTCACCCTCGAGGTCTGTCCCTTGAAGTGCTTCCTCAGGATCGTCTGCGATGTCTGGCCCTCTGGCTGCTGCGTCCTCTCATCGGAAGAGATCTGATGCCAGTGCATCATCGGGGCCTGGGGGATCACCTGTGCCTCTGGCTGAGGCTGCTCTCTGGGTGGTCCCGGGGACGTCTCCTCCCTCTGTGCTGTGGGTGGCACTATGGCACCAAGTATCTCGTATCTGCTGCGAAGGTTCATCTCGCTATAAGAGATAGAACTTCATTAAAAGAGTACAGAATCAATCAAACAGGATACAGATATTTTAAAGTACGGAAGAGGTTCAAAGGCGTAATCAAGTGGATGAGACCTAGTAATTTCTATCCTATTGCAGGCTCGTTGGGCACGTTACCATACCACAAGCGATAAACATTTGATGTTACAGACCTGCATGGGCCACCATAAAAACTATGTCATTTCGAAGAATGAGGTATCTGTATATATATAACGTCCAACACTCTAAGGGACGTGGTATCTGCAATGTATATACGTCCGTAACACTCCGAAGAGCGCGATGTCTGAATATAGGAAGTCATCGGGTCTGTGGCTCCTCTGGATACCACAAAGTCCGATGTGTGTATCCCATACATTTATCAGTTGTCCTTCCCGCCCAATATAGGTACACAAGTCAAATACACGACGTGTGTATCCCGTATCTATATGCCAAGTCACATCTAATTATATTACTCTAGATTACATGCTACTTCGTGATGTATGTCGTACGCACCGATAGAGAATCGGGTACGCGGACCCGCATCCCAATATGAATATACCATCATGATATGTGTATAGTGTCACGGTCTAGGAAGATATCAAAATATTCTCACAGTGGTAGGTGAGTCAGCTAGCAACTAGGTCAAGTACACTACTCATCGACGCATTCGTCGACTGCACCCGAGTCAATCTCGGACGCGCACAGTTTATGTATATTGCAATATTTAACATTTAATTTAAACAGTAATCCAGCAAGGTATACTTGCCTGTCCCGGGTAGCTGCGAAAGCCAATGTCCTGCTCCTGATGCCTCGACTATACGGTCCAGTAGTCCTATATATGATATAATAATGACAATATTAGTCGCTACAATAGCACGACTAAGATACACTACTTGCAGCTATAGCTGACACAGGGTCTGGACTGTACAATTTGTGGGACTCCTTAGTACATATATTTATATATAGCTATCACATATATATATATATGTACACTAATACATATTTAAATATATTAAAGTAATATATATGTTTACTAGTACATTTAAAATAGCATCTTAATATTATTTAATAACACACCAATACATATGTATACATACACATATTAATAATTACATATATATGTATATAATAGATAAATACATAATATCTTATATTTATACATATACATATATTTAGATACTATATATGTACACAAATAAATATACACAACATTATTTATATGTATTTAAATAGTAATTTTATGTACCTAAGTAAATATACATAACATATTTATATTTATTTAAATATATATATATTCATACACATATTAATATTCACAAGTATATATATATATATATATATATATATATATATATAGATATAGATATATACCCATATTTATGTACTAAGTACACAAGTAAATAATAATATATATATGTATATAATATACATATATTTATTACACTAATATACTAAATATATAAGGTATATATATATTTATATATATACACACACATTTATATATATAAATACATATATACTTATATATACACAAACAATAAATATACCAATGTATGTATTTATATACAACATATAATAATTATGTAATATATCAATACATATGTATTTCTAAATATATACATACATTTATATATATATATCTATATACATATACTTATTAGTCATTTAAATAATATAAGTATTTAAGACAATATACAGTATATACTCTGCCTATACATATACTTATTAGTATATGTAAAATATATAAAAATACAGTGTGTATACATAAAATAATGTATTTATACAGAAATATATATATATGTACATACTTATATATACATATACATATATGCATAATAGGTATTTAAATAATATAAGTATACTATACAGTATATCATATACATATATTTATTAGTATATATAAAGTATACAAAAAAATACAGCATATATATATATATATATTTATACTGCTTATACAGGGGGTATATATATTTATACAGAAAACGTATTAAATACAGAAAAATACAGAAACTATATATATCACCATTGTAACCTTAAATACATATATAAATACTAGTATTAATACATAAAATATTGTACCTAAATGATGCTCAGGTCGAGGGGGACCCGGTGGCTGGCCGTCGACGGCGGGGGTGGCCGGACGGAGCTCCGGCAACGCTCGGGGTGGTCGACAATCAGCAACAGCGGTTTGGGGCTATCTGCGCTGCGGGGATGAGTGCGGCCAGCTCAGGCGTCGACCAGGGGTGGAACTCGGCAGGAACGGAGGTGGTTGGTCGGGGGAGAGTTCGGTGGAGTTGGGCGGCGGGGCGTGCTATGGCGGCGGAGAAATAGGAGGTCGGGTGGTCGGGTTGGCTCGGGGGAGTGAGGAGCTCGGATTGAGGAGGGCGGTTTTGGCGGTGGCTGTAGGCGGCTAGGCGGCGGGTGGCGGTGGCTGGAGGTAGGGGATAGGTCGCCGGAGGGGGACCGGGTGGTTGCGGGGGTGGCCGGAGTCGGTGTTGGCCAGAAGAGGGCGGCGGGGGTGATGGGCAGGGGTCGGGCTGTTGGTGAAGGGTTAGGGAGAATAGGGTTTTAGGTAGTGTATTTCTTTGGTTTGTGTGCATTTAATAAGGTGTAAGGAGCCCTATATGTAGGAGAGAGAGTGGGAATCCTACCTTGGGATTAGGGCCGATTGTGTGAAATTTTTGGGGAGTTGGGGAGGTCCATCATGATGAGGGGAGGGCTAGGAATTTAGGAATTTTAAATGAAGGGTCATGATTTGTCCTCCAAAAAGTGGTGCAAGTACATGAGAAATGGGGGGAAATTAATTTAGATCTGGTTCAAGGAATGTAGGTTCTTTCTCCATGTGGTTGGGCCAATGAGAGGGGGGCACCTCATTGCAATTTTGCACAAAGGCCCCTGAATAAATTAGAATTTGCACAAATTCTGGAATTGGGGATTTGATGTAACAAAATACCATGTTTGGTATTTTGTATTGGGCTAGGATGGTGTATGGTGTTTTGTATGAGGCCTGTGGGTGTGTGGGTGGGTTTGGGTTGGAGTTGGGTCTAATTTAAATGAGGTTAGGTCACCATATTAATTAATTCATAATTAATACACCGGGTGTCTCTAAATTAATTTAACAAATACCGGGGGTCTAAATTGGGTTGGACAAGGGTCATTAGTGTGGTAGGCTCAGGGTACAATAATGTCATGATCTGGGTTGGTCAAATCGGGTTGAGATTGGGTCTCAATTTTGATTGGAACGGACAACGAACGTAAATACGCAATTTATTTAATTTGCGTACGGACGTTTGTAACGATTTTTGTGCTACTAAAATCAGGCACAAAAATCAGTATCCGAGGGTTGCTCAAGGTTCATTATGATAGGTTAGTATGTCTAGGCCAAGTATGTGGAATTTATTTCAGGGTAACAACTAGGGTAGTGTCCTAAATAACAAACACTGCACAAATATTATAATACTATATAATAAATATTAATTATTTCTAGTTAACCCTAATTATACTATTTAAGTTAATTAACCCTAATTTTTGGTCGAGGGGGTTTACAAGTTACAACCGTATTTTATTGAAGGAGCCCTATGCGACCACCAAATAGAGGCATATGCGGCATCGATAGTCCTTCAACATGACGACTATAAATAACAAGGTAGCATACCCATAAGAGAGGGAGACGAGCTACGTACGTGCACACAAGCTCAGGAGAGAGAAAACAAAAGAGACCATCCTTATTCCCTCGTCAGACCGTCAATGGAGTAAAGGATCCGCTGCAGTGCTCGATCTCCATCATCATGACCCAGATAAAAAATATTGTACTTAGATATTCTATCTATGATCTCTTCGTACTTTTTTGTTCATTATTTAAAAAAATATTATTCATAACTTATAATGGCGAACAAGATGACGACTCTTCTGGTGACGTCCTTCTCCTTTGATGAGAAGGTAGTGACGCAGTCTGAAGCAGCTAAACTGGAATCCATCCAAAGGATGCTGGTGGTGCACTTCGACCAACAAGCGTTCGAGGAAATGCTCTTCGGGGACAACGCGAGTCCTTCTCCAAGGCTAGCAAAGACCCAGAAGACCCATAGGACATGGGTAGCAAAGGATGCTGTGCCTCACCTAACTGTGGAGCATGCGCTCCCCGCTTCTCTCTCTGTTGCTAAAGACACACAACATGCGTCCACCCAGGCTGACCCTGTCCAAGCGACAGTCGGGGCTGTGAAGAACGGTGCTCAGTGCCCAAACTCCGGCAAAAAAATAAATACTATGATGCCAGAAATTTGGGTCCTGAGGCACGTTCTACATGGCCACAACAGAAGCCGCATAAGAACAACCATGCAGCACCGGTCGACAGCTGCAGGCAAATACCCACATACGGCCATCAAAGTAGCAGAAGTTCCGTCTTTGAGCGAATCTCACGCAGCATTGACTCCATGCGACTTGCTGAGAAAGGAAAGATATGAATTTGGACTCTTCATACTACGCACCAGTGCGTGCTGTAACTACCATATTTCTAGATGAGGGTATTTTTTTATTAGCATATTATTAGTTAGTAATTTAATATTATATATTAAACTAGTAATTAAATATAATGTGATATGATATTTATTTATTTGTTAGTGGAGTAGTATATTATTATTTAGATTTGTCATTAGTGAGACCCATTAGTTTGTCATCACCCATTGAGCCCAACATTGGACTAGGACCAATTAGACATTTTCCTTAATTAATTAAGGAGATTATAGTAGTTCATGAAAAATTAGAAGCTTCCTAATATAGCCCTCCTAATTAAACCTCTTAACTAACTAGTGGGGGGCTTTATGGTCATTATGAATTACCTGGAGAAGGGGTTAGAGGGGGCCGGCCATATGAGGGAGGGGGGGACTCTCTCTCTCTCCCCTCTTATTAGTTTATTCCAAATTTAGATCCCTAATTTAGTTCTTCCCTAAATTACTTTATCCCTCCACCAAATTCACCCAATCCACTCTCATTCCCTCTCAATTTTTACTAATTAAGAAGTATTAGAGCTTGAATTGCAAGGACCACTTGGAAAAGGAGGAATTAGCAAGGAGCTTGTGTCCGGATCATGTCCATTTGAGTAATTCATTAGAAATCCATCTCTCAAAAGGTAAATTCAAATTTTCTACCATAATTAGATCCTAAGCCATGCATTTGACCATTATGAAACCTCTTTTGGCTTAGATCTATCCATAGGAGCAAGAACTAGGTTCATATGACTTGTATTGTGATGTCTACATAGGTTTTTATGTCCAATTTGGGGAAATTTTGAGATTGACACATCAAGTGTGTATTATGAGACCAATTAGATCTAGTTAGACTTAGATCAGAGTTGTGAGACTAGGTATGTGTCCATAATTGGACACGAGTAGAGCGTATCATAGTATTTTATGATACAACATGATACAAGATTTATTTTGGGTGATTTATGCATGTGGGTGTGATTTCTCTTCAATGTCCATGGTAGCTAACTAATTTAGTTATATTAATATATAATTGAGGGGTATTATAAGCATTAGAAGAGAATTGGGGGTTTTTGACATTCATTTGGGTATGTATCATAGAGTATCATAGATAGCATGCCAAGTGTTAGGTCTAATGTTCTATTGTATGTGTGTGTTTGTGTGCTATTATATATATGTATATGATATATGTAAGAGTATATATATATATATATATATATATATATATATATATATATATATATATATATATATATATATATGGACATGCATACATGTTAAGTGTTGTGTAATGAGCTGTGTGGACTGTAGGTGATCGTGTATTGGGAAGTGAAAGTGTTGAGTTAGGTGCTAAATGAACTAGGGTGAGTGTGGTGGCTTGGTGTTTGAGTTATATCAGTAGGTGGCAGTGCATGAGTTCCCTGCACTACAGGAAATATGCTGTGAGAAGTCCAAATTCTGTGAACTGGACTGATCCTCTTTGGGAGCAGACACTGTATCAGTGTTATGGGGGCTTAGGTCCTGATACTTGGGATGTAGCAGTTCAAGTGAACCTAACAGCTAGTCAAAACTAGTGCAGTGGATGGGGGGTTAAACCGAAGACAGTGAGGGAGAGAACTGGGACACTTGTATCAGTGTTCAATATAGTACAAGTAATTAAGGACTTGGATAGGTTGGTGTCAGTCAGACCAGTATGTGGAGCAATATACCTGTGTGAAGTCAGTGAGAAAAATAAAGTTGGGAATTCAAAGAGGACTAGTGTGGCAATAGTGTACAGGCTAAGGAGTGCTCTGGGTCTGAAATGCTATGCATTCAAGCATTTCGAGGAGCTCAAGATAGTAGCAAGCAATGGAGGGGAATCAAGAGCATGATATCAGTTTCCAGTTATCTGCAGCAAGCAAGCTGAGCAAGATCGAGTAACAATAAGCATAGGGGTATGTTCTTAAGTGTTTATATCATTGAGGCTCGGGTTCAAACATACATAGGTAAGAAGGGGAGTCTTGGCATCAGTATGTATCCGGTTGCAGTGGTGTATTGCTGCTATGTAGGACAGATAAGGGAATCGAAGGCCTGCTGCTGTGTTGCAGAGATAGGGGGATGGTTAATGTTGAAGTTGCTGTGAGTATTGGTGTTGGTGTATGTATATGAGGGTAGTAGGGTATCATGGAAGGTTAATGTGAGTTAGTAACACAAACTTGAGCGGTGGTATCAGGATACCTGTATACCAAGGCATTATGGAATAGTATATAGTGTCAAGTTATTAGACTACCTTAGGGTTTGTCTAAGTATTAAGTTAAGGTAATAGCTATGGGTGCTATGAGCTAGGTAATGTGGTTATAAACTAAGTATTATTAGATATTAATATCAATAGTATATATATATATATATATATATATATATATATATATATATATATATATATATATATATATATATATATATATATATATGATACTTAGTATCTATATTAGCTATTATGGCTTAGAAACCTAATAAAGCAAGGGATTGACCTAGAAATAGCCTAAAAAGTATATTTCTGACTCATATTAGTTATTTATCATTCTTTACAACCACTAACATGATATTTCACATATATAGGTCAGTGTGACACCAATCCAGACATATATTGGTATTGTCAGCTAAGGACCTCAGGCGAGTACATTCTCTGACAGTTTTTCGTTTATGATATCTTCTATGTTTCTTGTATTTAGTGTAGATATCCTTGACTTCTTGACACATGGTTACACAGATTGGTATTTTCTGGATCCTGTCATGGGATATTATTCTCGGTATTTCCTGGCGTATCCTGTATATGCCCTGTCGCTCTTGTACTTGTATGGACACTGATTCTTGGGGAGACTTGCTACCTCCTTGGAGAATCCCGTATCGTAATGTGCCATTGTTGGATCCACTATACTAGTTAGGGAATATGGAGTATTATTTAGAGATGTGATCAATACTCATTCTTGTACAAGTTCCCTGTTAGTTTTAATCTTACACTTTATGTATGATTAACCAGGCCATGATTTTTGTACAAG
Organism: Iris macrosiphon; assembly: GCA_036927795.1. Lineage (NCBI taxonomy): Eukaryota > Viridiplantae > Streptophyta > Magnoliopsida > Asparagales > Iridaceae > Iris > Iris macrosiphon. The sequence continues at coordinate 122,289,330 of JAYESA010000015.1, forward strand.
TTCCCAAGCCGGTCACACGTTGAAGCTAGTACTCACTCACTTAGTTAGTTATATTCCTGACTCTTGTATATGATGCTTATTTCTCTTGTACTATTTACAGTTTTTCATATTCTATATATTTTCTGTTCATGCTCTATTTATCTTGTATATTCTCTTTATTTACTGTCACATAGTCTTTATCATTTATTTGGAACTGCTGTTAGAGGTGTGCTTCACTCCAATCCTGATTGGATATATTTTTTAGATAATTTAGATGACTGGTATCCCACACACTATGGACCTCAAGATGTAGTAAAGGTAGAGTTAGAGACAGTGGCTCAGGAGAATCTGGTACCAGAAGATAATTAGCTAATTGCAGATATTTAGACTTTTGTATTAGTTATGTCGTAGTTTAGACATTTTTGACATGTATTATATTTGAGACTATTGTGCCAATTTATTAGACTTGATTATGAGTTGTATTATGACTGTGATTCATTTTCTTATTCTATTCCATATCGTGCTACATCTTCCCTTGTTTTATTGTGATTGAGTATTGATTATCATATTATTCTCCATTTGGAGTTGAGATATCTTGACAGGTACATATATATTGTGTAAGATATTTAGATAGTATTGTTGACCTAGATAACGTTTTACCACCAATGCTGCGGCGTAGGTTGGACGTACCCACGTTCTCGTACCCTTACACCAGGTGTGGATCGTGACACATTTTAATGGTAGCCCATGCAGGTCCAAGGTTAAAACTAGGGCGATATCATAGTAGTGCTTAGACTTAGAGTATTGCTATGAGCCTGCTTTAGGATGAAGGATATAGGATGAGAGTATACTCAATCATAGCTAGGAACACGTCCAATTCACTGCTTTTGATATCCTTATCAATCTGAATAATTGCTTTCTTTGAAATATTATTGTCCTTCTTTGATGTTGTCGTATCTTGTGCAATATTGATCCATTTATTTTGAATTTGTCTTCAGGATGACTCCGAAGATCAGGTTCTATCACTTGGGAGTATATGCAGCTTCCTCAGCTACTTCCCAGTCTGTTGTTTAGAGGATAGCAGACACTGCTCCATTATCTCCAGCTCACAGGATCGCCTTACCAGTTCAGGTGGGGGTTTCCGCAGCAGCTTTTGGGGGTGCTCCACCTCCAGTTCTGAGGACTGTTCCCTCAGTCGCGGAGGATCTTCTACCCCCACCACCCATACCAGCAGATGGGACGTAGATATTTGTTATATTCTAGAAGATGATGGAAGCGCAGTAGAGGCAGATGAACATTCTACGATAGGGCATCTAGAGTGCTCACTAGTTAGCACTAGCAGCTATGGAGAAGGTAGCGGTTGTCCAGTCACAGACCGTACCGCTTTATTTTGCACTGTACCAGCCGAGACCGGGTACCATCATTAACTTCAAGAGGATGGGGCCCAAGGATTTCAAGGGCATCGAGGGGATGTTGTACGCAGATGATTGGATCGAGGACATCGAGAGAGCCCAAAAGCTAGCACAGATTCCAGAGGGCTTACAGGTGGAGGCAGCGGACAGCCAGATGTTCGACATAGCTCTGACATGGTTCCGTACGGACCCGAGGATCACGGCGCTAGAACTGACTTGGAAAGCTTTCAAAGAGATTTTCAAGGAGAAGTTTTTCTCGGACGTGGCTCTGAGTGCCCTAGAGAGCCAGTTTCAGGACCTCGTACAGGGAAGCATGACGGTAGACGAGTACGCCATAGAGTTCTGCAGATTGGACATATTTATAGAGGTAAAAAAACTCTTGCGAGAGCAAGGAAGTTCTGAAAGGGATTGATTAGAAAGGTTAAATCTTTTACCAGGGGTCATCGTACTACAACATTCGAGGATATGCTGTTGGATGCTAAGAGAGTGGAGGATGACTTGGAGCTCAAGACCAAGAGGGGCAGAGATGTATTCAGAGGAGCTAGCAGCAGTGCGTGTCCAACTAAGTGACCCTATTTCCAGCAATGACAGAGGACTTTCCAGCAGTTGCAAGCTCGAGTTCGGGCACCAATTCAGCAGGTGCCATAGCAGCAGCAACAGAGACGGGACAACAGACTCCCACCTGTCACTTCTATAAGAAGACAAGCCATATTTGGGAGGTATGTAGGATAAGGTTAGGAGTATGCTTGTATTGTGGTACAGAGGGACACCAGATAAGGGATTGTCCCGTATCTCCTCGTCGTACATCTCAGAGAGCAGCTCCAGTTCAGAGAGCACCAGGCAGGCCACCTGAAGGGTCAGCAGAGGGGACCTCCATTGCAGACACAGCAGCAGAGGTTCGTACAGCACCAGCAGCAGCAGAGGGGTGCACAGCAGGGTCGAGCATTCTCTATGATGGTCGAGGAGACTGAGCCAGTAGAAGATATTATATCAGGTTCAGTTCTTCTTGATTCTATTCCAGCTTATTCTTTGTTTGATTCTGATGCTTTCCATTCTTTTGTATATGTATCTTTTGCTCTTAAACATCGTATAAAGGATGAACCTTTGGCTAGGACTTGCATGATCACGACAGAGAGAGACATTATCCTGGTCAATGATATTTGCAAAGATCGAAGAGTCACACTAGAAAGCCGAGAGTTGAGTGCGTACTTACTTGTAATGCCACTTTTGAACTATGATATTGTACTTGGGATGGATTGGTTGAGTAGGCGTAATGCTAGTATATATTATCGTAGAGGCATAGATCGTCAGGAGAGCCAGAGTTTGAGATTGCCAGAGGAGCAGCGGAGCAGAGCGAGGATGCCATCTGTGGAGCCATGGTGGAAGAGAAGGAGTTGCCACATCCATTGATAATAGAGTTCGTAAATATTTTCCTGGAGGAGTTGCCTGGTTTGTCGCCAGACCGAGATACAGAGTTATCTATAGATTTGGTGCCAGGCGCAGAGCTGATATCTCAGTATGTCTATAGAGTCAACAACAATGAACTGGTGGAATTGAAGAAGCAGGTGGATGAGTTGCAGGACAAATGTTTCATTCGATCCAGTTTATCACCATGGGGTGCTCCGGTATTGTTTGTACTGAAGAAAGATAGGTCGGTACACATGTGTATCGACTACAGGACTCTGAACAACCTCACTATCAAGTACAAATACCCACTGTCTAGGATAGATGATCTCTTCGATCAGTTGAGCGGAGCAAAGGTATTTTCAAAGATAAACTTAAGATTAGGCTACCACCAGGTGAAAGTAAAGCAGGAAGATATTCTGAAGATGTCTTTCGGACTCGGTATGACCAGTTTGAGTTCATGGTGATGCAGTTTGGGTTGACTAATGCCCCAGCGATATTCATAAATCTGATGGACAAGGTATTCCACCAGTACCTTGATAAGTTTTATGGTGGTATTCATTGATTATATTCTGGTGTATTCCAAGACCCCGGAGGAGCATGAAGTGCATCTGAGAAAAGTTCTGGAGACTCTCAAGAAGGAGAAGCTTTATGGAAAGCTTTCAAAGTATGAGTTCTTCCTTGACAAGGTTGAATTATTTGGGCATATGATTTTAGGAGATAGGATCTCCGTAGACCCGAAGAAGATTTCAGCAGTGGATTTATGGGCTACTCTGAGTTCAGTATCGGAGATCAGGAGCTTTCTGGGGCTAGCGGGTTACTACCAGAGATTTATTCAAGACTTCTCCACGACTACAGAACTGATGACTAGGTTGACAAGGAAAGATGTGGAGTTTGTTTGGACAGAAGATTGTCATACAGCTTTTGGTGAGCTGAAGATAAGATTGACGAAAGATCCAATGTTAACGTTGCTATCGGGGTCAGGTGAATTCACTATTTATAGTGATTCTTCAGGGAAGGTTTTGGGTTACATTCTGCAGCAGAATGAGAAGGTGATTTCCTATGCTTCCAGGCAATTACGTCCTCATGAGAGGAACTACCCTACCCATGAGTTGGAGTTGGCACCGGTCATCTTTATTTTAAAGCTGTGGAAACACTACCTGTACGGAGAGCGTGTGGAGATCTTTACAGACCACAAGAGCTTGAAGTACGTGTTTACACAAAAAAAGCTAACATGAGACAACGAAGGTGGTTGGAGTTGATAAAGAAATTCGATATATTATTGTAGTACCATCCAGGGAGGGCCAACATCATCGTTGATGCCTTGAGCATTTATCTAGTGACTATGTGTTTGACTACGGATAAATATTTATTGGCCGATCTTGAGAGTTTAGATACTGAGGTGCTAGTTCCTGGTATCGAAATGCAGATGTGGAGATTATAGATACAGTCTAAGATGATGGACATGATTTAAGCTTCACAGTATGACGATGAGTCTCTGAAGAGCATCAGAGCACAGGTTCAGATGGGATTATCCGAGGAGTTTACTATTGCTAGTGAAGGATTATTACGGCACGGTATCAGACTATGTGTGCCATGTGGGGAGTTGCGTGAAGAGGTTCTCGAGGAGGAACATCGGTCTCAGTACTCTATTCATCCAGGTGCCAACAAGATGTATAGAGATCTGAGAGAGCATGTATGGTAGTATGGTATGAAGCGTGAGGTGGTGCACTTCGTATCCAGATATTTAGTGTACCAGCAGGTAAAGACAGATAGACAGAGACCAGGTGGTTTGCTTCAGCCTTACCCATTCTAGAGTAAAAATGGGAGCATGTTACCATGAATTTTGTTTTAGGACTACCGCGTTCTCTATGAGCGAAAGATGCGATTTGGGTCGTCGTAGACAGGTTGACCAAATCAGCCCACTTCTTGCCATTCAAAAGTGGGTACATCTACGGAGAAGCTAGAGAAGATGTATATGCGACATATTATCAGATTGTATGGAGTTCTTGTGAGCATAGTCTCGGATCGGGATAGTCTCTTCATATCCTATTTTTGGAGGAGTTTATATGCTAGCTTGGGCACCCAGCTCAAATTTAGTACCACATATCATCCCCAGATAGACAAAAAGTCGGAGAGGACTATTTAGACACTCGAGGATATGCTTCACACTTATGTCTTGGATTTCAGAGGCCCTTGGGAGGATCATCTTCATCTGGTAGAGTTTGCTTACAATAACAACTACCAGACCAGTATTGAGATTTTACCATTCGAGGCTTTATATGGACGGAGATGTCACACTCCTTTATCTTGGGTTGATGTTAGTGAGAGAGCCTTGTTGGGATCGAAGATGATGTGGATGCAGCTGAGAAGGTGAAGCTCATCAAAGATAGACTTCGGATGGCGCAGGACAGACAACGGCATTGGGCCGATGGCCGCCGAAGACCATTGGAGTTTGAGGTATAGGTTTTGTTTGTATTACTTGTGATTGCCTTGTTTTAGGTTGCGTGTTAAGGCGGTATTTTATTCTAGGTTGGTGATCTGGTGTTCTTATGGATTTTTCTGACACGGGGCACAATTCACTTTGGTGGAGACAGAAAGCTTAGTCTACGGTACATCGGACCCTTCAGTGTTCTTGCAAGGGTCGGTGCAGTGGCCTACAGACTAGACTTGCCACCTGCACTAGAGGGAGTGCATGTTGTATTCCATGTGTCACAGCTGAGACGATACGTAGAAGATTCTAGTCATGTATTGGATCACTCAGAGATAGAGGTGGGTCCGACTCTCAGCTACCCAGAGTATCCAGTAGAGATTATGGATCACAGGGAGAAGGTATTGCGGAACCAGACGGTTCCTTTAGTACGCATTGCGTGGAGGCATCACTCTCCGGAAGAGTCTACCTGGGAGAGGGAAGTTGAGATGCGCCAGCGATACCCTTATTAGTTTGAGCCGTGAGGTATCATTCTTATCTCTTATATGATTGCTTGTTGTAGTGTTACTTATTCCTTAAATTTTAAGAACAATATTTTTCTAAGGAGAGTAGACTTGTAACTACCATATTTCTAGATAAGGGCATTTTTATTATTAGCATATTATTAGTTAGTAATTTAATATTATATACTAAACTAGTAATTAATTATATTATGAAGTGCTATTTATTTATTAGTTAGTGGGTTATTGTTATTTAGATTTGTTATTAGTGGATCCATTAGTTTGTCATGACCCATTGAGCCCAATATTGGACTAGGTCCAATTAGACCTTTTTCTTAATTAATTAAGGAGATTAGAGTAGTTCATGAAGAATTAGAAGCTTCATAATATAGACCTCCTAATTAAACCTCTTAACTAACTAGTGGGGGGCTTTGTGGTCATTATGAATTACTTGGAGAAGGGGTTAGAGGGGGCCGGCCATATGAGGGGGACTCTCTCTCTCTCTCTCTCTCATTAGTTCATTCCAAATTTAGATCCCCAATTTAGTTCTTCCCCAAATTACTTAATCCCTCCACAAAATTTACCCAATTCACTCTCATTCTCTCTCAATTATCACCAATTAAGAAGCATTGGAGCTTGGATTGCAAGGAGCACTTGGAGAAGGAGGAATTAGCAAGGAGCTTATGTCCGGATCGTGTCCATTTGAGTAATTCATTTAGAATCCATCTTCCAATAGGTAAATTCTAATCTCCCTCCATAATTAGACCCTAATTCATGCATTTGACATTAGGAAACCTCTCTTGGCTTAGATATATCCATAGGAGCAAGAACTAGGTTCATATGACTTGTATTATGTTTTCTACATAGATTTTTATGTCCAATTTGGGAGAATTCTGAGGTTGAAACATCAAGTGGGTGTCATGAGACCAATTAGATCTAATTAGACTTAGATGGGTTGTGGGACTAGGTACGTGTCCACAATTGGACATGAGTAGAGCGTATCATAGTATTTTATGATACAACGTGATACGGGATTTATTTTGGGTGATTTGTGCATGTGGGTGTGATTTCTCTTCAATGTCCATGGTAGCTAACTAATTTAGTTGTATTAATATATAATTAAGGGATATTATGAGCATTAGAAGAGAATTAGGGGTTTTTGATATTCATTTTGGTACGTATCATAGAGTATCATATATAGCATGCCAAGTATTTGGTATAATGTTATTATGTGTGTGTATTATATGTATATGTATATATATATATATATATATATATATATATATATATATATATATATATATATATATATATATATATAGACATGCATACATATTAAGTGTTGTGTAATGAGGTGTGTGGACTGTAGGTGATCGTGTATTGGGAAGTGCAGGTGTTGAGTTCAGCGCTAACTGAACCAGGGTGAGTGTGGTGGCTTGGTGTTTGAGTTGTATCAGTAGGTAGCAGTGCATGAGTTCCCTGCACTGCAAGAAACATACTGTGAGCAGTCCAGATTCTGTGAACTGGACTGATCCTCTTTGGGAGCAGACACTGTATCAGTGTAAGAGGGGCTTAGGTCCTGATACTTGGGATGCAGCAATTCAAGTGAACCTAATAGCTAGTCAAGACTAGTGCAATGGATGGGGTGTTAAACTGAAGACAATGAGGGAGAGAACTGGGACACTTGTATCAGTAATCAACATGGTGGGACTTGGATAGGTTGGTGTCAGTCAGACCTGTGTGTGGAGCAATATACCTGTGTATAGTCAGTGAGAAAAATGAAGTTAGGAATTCAAAGAGGACATGTATGGAAACAGTGTGCAGGCCAAGGAGTGCTCTGGGTCTGAACTACTATGCATTCAGGCATATGGAGGAGCTCAAGATAGCAACAAGCAATAGGGAAAAATTGAGAGCATGGCAGCAGTTGCCAGTTACTTGCAGTAAGCAAGCTGGGCAAGGTCGAGTAACATCAAGCATATGGGTATGTTATCAAGTGTTTTTATCATTGATGCTCGGGTTCAAACACACACGGGTAAGAAGGAGAGTCTTGGCATCCGTATGTATCAGGTTGCAGTGGTATATTGCTGCTAGGTAGGACATATACAGGGAATCTGTCATGCCCCAATATCGAAATACGAAGACGGACATGGCCAGCTATCCCGTACAAGGTACTATACGTCGTACGGCGATCACCGCTGTATAAGACAAGGGGTGCATGCTACAATTAAGTCTCCTATGGTCAAGAACTTCTATGTCTCAATCATTCAAACAAGAAATAATAAGCATATATCATATATGATAAGCAAAAAGGTATCCCAAATAATTTTTCAAAATGGTCTAGAGTCTAGCTGTGAAAAATAAGAAGCTGAAAGTGTAACATAAGTATATGACAGTGATCAGTTGCAGTGTAATTTAATACAATCATGTAAGAAAACTAATGTCCAGACGAGCCGGCTAACAGGTACCGATGACTAAACGCCAAAAAGAATTAAATATGCAAGACGAGCAGAGAAGAAAAAAATCCACTCACTATCCCCTGCGACCATATTCCTGGTGCACGCCATGAGTTAGGAGAAAGTACACTGGATCCTCAGGTGCTGGCTCAAAACCTGGCCATGCAAAACAAGTAGAGTTAGACCCCAAATAACAAGTACCACAAAGAAAGCACAAAATAGAGAGATAAAAACCCAAGGAAAATAATATAATATTATATAGGTTCAGTGTCGTAACTTAGGTCCATGGAATATCCTAGCGCTAAGGCAAAACCCTACAACCAAACAAGGATAAGGGTTGAACCATCACACTATGATAGTCCACTTTCCAAGGCTACTAGCTGAATAATACAATCACAACCAAATCCATTTCTTATATCGACCAATCATTTGTATGGCTTACTATTTTGTGGAGTCTGAGGTTATCTCAGAATAATGCACAAATAAGTATCCTCAGATTACGTCAGTACCGAACATGAGCTAACCGAACCAATATAATAAAACAGGTACTTGCAGGATGCACCAGTCCCCCGTAGGGTCACTGCGCTAAAAATACGGTATTAGCGGTTTCAGTATTCCTATATTAAAATACTGGCTCGACATAATAATAGTCAGATACTGCACTCCACTAAGGCAGATGATACACAGTATCTGTGGGGGCCAGCCCACAACGCACTTAGAATGAATCTCTATGGGAAGGTTCATTGGCATAATCTCGGGATATCGTTTTCTCCAAATGTTACTACCACTTTTAGTTACCTAATTAGCCTTATGTTGTGTTTGAAATCTTAAGGCGTGGTCACATGAGAATTTTTCTTAAGATATCGTACAAAGTACGGGCACGCTAGATAGGAATCCATGGAAGTCATATCTGGATTCACCCGAGCGTGTATGCAACATTCAGACAATCAATATCCTAGCTATGCTTTGGTAGTTGACTCATTTATTATGCCGTGCCAGAGAAATAACATATATATTTATAATATTACGCATTCAGGAATTTTGAGGCATTCTTGATGTACAACCCAAATATAATTACTTAACACGTGACATAATATGTCGTACCTCGGTGCACCTTAAATCATGAATAATAATCAGGCAGTAGGGGTATCAGCACAGATACAGTATTCGAGTCTAATTACTAATATATATTGGGTCACAAGAGTCAAGAAAATATTCAATCAAAACAAGTGAGGTCGCATGGGTCTCTAGGCCCCATAGGAAGTCCAGGTCGCATAAAATCAGGACGCATGGAAAGTCAGGCCGCATGATAAATCCTGGTCTCATATAAAGTCAGGGCTGCATGAACCACTTGTCCACATGACAAGTTCTTACTACATATGAAGTCAGGCCGCATGAACCACTTGGCCGCATGCTCAGGGTTAAGGTCTACTCTATGGTCAAATGTTGAAGTGACAGTCAAATAAATGAAGTATCGGTGATATGACATAAAGTGACTGATTTGACTGAGGTGACAAGCCATAAAGTATGTCAGGAAGAAAAGATAAAACTATAGAAATAAGTGCCCACAGTTTAGAGCCATGCGTTCAAGAAAATAGTAGTCGCGTGCTCTCCAGGCCGCATGGGTGTCAGTGCCGCATATGAGTCGATGCTGCATGGTGTCGATGCCGCATGGAGTTCCTTTGGACTTAGCAAATTTCTTATTCTTTCAGCGAGTGAATGCATAAAGTTTTCAAAGACACTTGTGTAAATCAGCAGTCATGCGTCCAATAAGATGGACACATGCTGTTAGTATGCAGCAAGAGTTTAGGCCACATAACCTTCTCGGGACGCATGGCACTCTCAGCTGCATAACCCTCTCGGGCCGCATGGCACTCTCATACACATATGCTCACTGGCCGCATGGGAACTCCGTATGCTCCAATAGCAGGTTCGACCATGGCGAAAAAGCTCCAAAAACTGAAATCTTATTTTGTTCATAAAAACCTTATTTTAAGTCCAAATCGGATGAACCAAAAGCCAAAATGGTCTAAATTGAAAGCTCTATCATTTAGCAAAAACTGGTTTTCAAAGACAAGTTTAATATATCAAAACCAAAAAAAACTCATGAACCCATAAAATTTTAAGTTTAGAAATATAGATTTACACTAATTCATCCATCAAAACAGAAATCTCCAAGAACTAAAAGTGCTTAGAAACACAAAATAAACATAATAGAACAATAATATGGAGGGTTTCTCCATTTCTCATGCAAGGTGTACTTGCCTATGGAAATTGGGAGAGAAAACTAAAGAAAGAGGAGTAATAGAGAGATAGAGAGAGAGAGAGAGAGAGAGAGAGAGAGAGAGAGAGAGAGAGAAAATGATGGATTATATATGGTAGGGTTTGAGGGTTGAACCAAAGGTTCTCATGAGTTGAACCAACCCACAAAATAAACCATAAACCAGGTTAAACCAAAGAATGGGTCTAGTCTCCATGCATATGCAACCATGCTAAAATAAAATACGTTCCAAGTACGCATAACGGAAATGGGGAGTGACATCTCTATCCACCTTAGAAAAAATTCGTCCTCAAAATTTGAATCCAAACAATAGCTTAAGAAGTCAGGATAAGCACGGTACAAATCTACTAGCAACAACACATACAAGCAATATTATCATAACATATAGGTGATCACCAGATCATGAAAACTAGATACAAAGACATAAGGTAGAATATACCTTTCGAATCGAATATGTGCGGGTACCGAGACCGAATATCATCCTCGCACTCCCACGTTAATTCTCCAAGAGTGTGATGTCCCCAAGCAACCTGGACAAGAGAAATAGTTTGATTCTTGAGTACCTTCTCCCTTCGGTCCAATATGGATACTAGTTGCTCCTCGTAAGATAAGTTGATACCAATGACTAATTCAGAGTGATCGAGGATATGACTCGGATACGGAATATACCTACATAACTGAGACACATGAAATACATCATGTACCTCACGTAACGAAGGCGGAAGGGCAAGACGATAAGCAATATCGAACGGACCTACGTATCTGGGACTAAGCTTCCCGCAAACCCAGAATCTAATGACTCCTCGGGTAGGCAAAATCTACAAAAATACATGGTCACCGACACAAAACTCTAAAGGTCTACGATGCTGATCTGTCCAATGATGATGCCTATCTTGCGCAACCCATAGTTGCTCTCTGACATGCCTGACAACTTCTACTGTCTGTGTGATCATTTTGGGGCCTAACATCTTTCTCTCACCAAAGTTGTCCCAAGCCAATGGTGACCTACACTTCCTGCCATATAGTGCTTCGAAAGGTGCCATCTGAATACTGGCCTGATAACTATTGTTATATGAGAATTCTACTAAGTGAAGGTGATTCTCCCAAGATCCACCAAGGTCTAAGGTACAGGCTCGTAGCATATCTTTCAGGGTCTGGATGGTTTTTTCTGATTGTCCATCTGTCTGGGGGTGGTAAATAGTGTTGAATCTTAACTTGGTGCCCAAGCTCTGGTGCAAACTTTTAAAAAAATAAGAAGTGAACCATTTGTCTCGATTTGACACGATACTTACTAGGATACCGTGTTGTCTCACTATCTGTCGCATATATATTTCAGCCAATTGTTCTGTATATTTTTCTACTTGAAAAAGAAAAAAGTGAGCTACTTTTGTGAGACGATCTACTATCACCCAAACTGTATCTCGACCAGTCGGTAATCTAGGTAAACCAGTCATAATATCCACCGTGATATGTTTCCATTTCCACTCTGGAATAGTAAGCGGCTGCAATAATCTTGTCGATCTCTGTTATTCTGCCTTAACTTGCTGATATATCAGACATCGTGATACGAAGCGTGCTATTTCTCTCTTTATTCTGTTCCACCAAAAGTGTTGCTTGATATCTTGGTACATCTTCGTGCCTCCCGGATGAATGGAATAATGGGAACTGTGTGCTTCAGTCATAACTTCTTGTCAAATATCCTTGCTTGGTACGCATAGTCGATTCCCAAACCTTAGCGTTCCATCCGCATATATTATCAACTCCTTTCGAAGACCTGACTCACATTCTTCTCGTAACTTTTGAATCTTTGGGTCCTCTGCCTGAGCTAGCTTGATTGTATCTACCAAAGTTGACTAAATCTATAAGCTAGCCTAAATTCCTGTACTATATGAAATTACTATTTTGATACCCATCTCTCGTAGGTCTTCTAGAATGTGCCTCTGAGTAGTCAACATAAATTCTCCACCTCTTCTGCTAAGTGCATCAGCAACTACATTTGCCTTGCCTGGATGGTACTGAAGTTCTACGTCATAGTCTTTCAACAAATCTAGCCACCTTCTGTCTCATGTTCAGGTCCTTATGCGTGAACACATACTTCAAACTCTTATGATATGTGAATATTTCTACTCGATCACCATATAAGTAGTGCCTACATAGCTTAAGTATAAATACTACTGCTGCTAACTCTAAATCGTGAGTTGGATAGTTCTTTGCGTGATCTCTGAGCTGCCGAGAAGCATATGCTATCACTCTCCCTTACTGTATTAAAATACATCCAAGTCCATTTCTAGATGCATCACAATATACTGTGAATCCTCCAGAGCCTGCTGGAAGAGTAAGGATTGGTTCAGAGATTAACTTCTTCTTTAACTCTTCAAAGGCTATATGATATTCCGCTGACCACACAAATTTAAATTCCTTGTGCGTCAACCGAGTCAATAGTGCCGAGATTTAGCAAAATTTGACACAAATCTTCTGTAGTATCCTGCTAAACCTAGGAAACTACGCACTTCTGCTACTGTCTTTGGAACTGGCCAGTTCTCTACTGCCTCTACCTTCTTGGGATCAACTGACACTCCTGCTCCAGAAATAATATGCCCAATAAAGGATATGCGATCCTGCCAAAACTCACACTTACTAAGCTTTCCACATAACCGGTGCTCCCTCAAAGTTTGTAGAACTATCCTGAGATATTTTTCATTCTCCTCCTCACTATGAGAATATACCAGGATGTTATTGATGAATACTACCACTTTTTGGTCTAAGAGAGGCATGAAAATATGGTTTATCAAGTCCATGAATATCGCTGGAGCATTAGTCAGTCTGAATGACATAGCTAAAAATTTATAATGCCCATATCGTGACCTAAATATTGTCTTTGGTATATCTTCCTCCCGAACTCGCACATGATGATATCTTGATCGTAAATCTATCTTGAAGAAGACTCTTGCTCCACTTAACTGGTCAAACAAATCATCAATCCTTGGTAATGGGTACTTGTTCTTTACGGTCACTGCATTAAGCCGTATGTAATATATACACAACCGTGTCGATCCATCCTTCTTCACCAATACTGCGGGGGCTCCCCACCGTGATGTACTGGTTCAAATAAACTTCTTCGCCTTCAGTTCTTCTACGTATCAATATAACTAATCAAGTTCTGATAGCGACATAGGGTACACCTTCTGGGATACTGGTTCTGCTCATGGCATCAACTCTATACAGAACTCTACTGCTCTAACTGGGGGTAATCCGAAAAGATCGTTGGAAAAGACATCCATGAACTCTTCAACTATCTTGGGCAGCGGGTTTGCTTTCTTTTCTACTGTTATGACTCCTCCCTGGTGTTGGTCTCTTTCTATTCAGCTAAGGACAAACTCTTCTAGATTGGGAATTCTAAACAATACTCTACCCTCACGATAGTCTATTGTCGCATGACTGTCTTTCAACCAGTCCATGCCTAAGATAACGTCAAAGTTACCCATAGGAAACTCGATCAACTTTGCAGGTTAAAATGCCCACATACTACAACTAGATATGCTAGGCACACCCTACTAACTTCTATCGTCCCTATCGTCCCATTGCCAGTGAGTATATTCAGCCTCGCTAGAAATGCCTCAAACTTTAATCCAATATGTGTCACATAATGTGTAGATATAAATGAGTGTGAAGCTCCAAAATTAATTAATGCTATGGCAAGAAAGGTTGTAACAAAAATATTATTTGCCACCATGTCGTCCGATGCCATTGCTTCCTCCAAAGACAGGGTGAGTGCATGCCCTTGGCCTTGTTGAGCGCCCTGTTGTTGTCTTTCTTGATGTCATGGTTGTGACCCCTACTGATTATTCTATTGCTGCATATAAAGCTGGGCCTACGTCGGTAACGGACGCTGAGCAAAGGTTGTGCTACTACTGTTAGTCCTCCTTGCTGCACTACCCTTGGAGCTGGCAATGAAGGAAACTGTTGTACTGGCCCTCCTCGCCTCTGCATCAATTGGCACATAGAAACCTTGTGATCAGGGCTCCCATATCTTAAATATAACCTATTAGCTACCCGACAAACATCCCGGGTATGACCTTATTTGCCACAGTAGGTACAACTTGTCGGTGCTCCTCGTCGTCGTTGTTGTTGTTACCTCGGCTGCTGTTGCCGAGTTGGTACTGTCACTATTGAAACTATCGCCCTTCATGGTGCTAGATAATATATATGAACGCCAGGTGATGGTACTGACGTTCGGGGTACTGGTCCTCCCTCATTGTTCTTTCCATGAGGCCTCTTCTGATCCACTCTTCTTGATGCCATCTTTTGAGAAGTAAGCTCAACCCTCTTGGCTTCTATCAATACCGTCTCGAAGGTCTGGTAGTTGTGCACCTCTACCATGTGCAAGATCTCTAAGTGAAGTCCTTGTTGGAACCTCATTGCTCTCTCCAACTCTGTTGCCACCATAGTTGGAGCAAACTTGTTAAGCCGATAAAATTTTGCCGTATAGCCATCTATTGTCCTTCCTGCTTGCTTGAGGTTAATGAACCTTTGTTGTAACTCACACTGAGCCACAATCCTAAAGTACTTCACCCTAAATCGGGTCCAAAAATTCTTCCATGAAATAGGATGCCTCGGTCCAACCTCCATCGTAGCCCACCAATCTCTTGCCAGGTCCTGGAGTTGTATACGAACCAGGTCAACTTGTTACTCGGCCAAAACTTTAGCCGCTGTCAGAATAGTCTTAATATTCTGGAGCCAATTGTCTGCTGTGATTGTGTCCTTCATGCCATCGAAGTATATGGGGTTCAATCTACAAAATCTAACAGATGTCCCAGAATCTGTTTTGCTGCCTCGTTCTAGGGTCGTCTGCAACCCTTGGTTCAACAGGATATTTTGTTCCTACTGCTGGAGCAGTTGTTGTTGATGTTGCTGATGTTGTTGTTATTGATCCACCATCTGGTGTTATTGGGCAGCCAACAATCTACGGATAATCTCTAGAAAAGCTGGGGTATCCAATACTGTCAGTACTGCGGGAGGTACGGGAACACCTGGTGCCTGCGGCTCTATCCCATTCATCGTGGGTTTAATTCGGATCCTTGGCTGGGGTTCCACAAAATTTTGTTGCACTGGCAACTCTGTCTCTCTTATTGCTGCAGCATCGGGGGAAGGAGAAGACCTAAAAAGTACAAGAAACATCAAGAACATGACGAGAAGGAACAAAAAAATAATCAATCTGGAAGAATTCAGGCTGAGTATCGAAGAGGACGAATTCAGGATTTCAAGAAGGATCATGTTTGATTGAGACTCCTATGACCATGACACCCCACAAGTCTGAAGAATATACATGCATGGGCCACCGCTAAAATCTTGTCACGTCCAGTACAGGAATACGGAGACGAACATGGCTAGCTACCCCGTACAAGGTACTATACGTCATACGGCGATCATAAATGTATAAGACAAGGGGGTGCATACTACAATCAAGTCTTTTATAATCAAGAAATTCTATGTCTCAATCATTCAAACAAAAAATAGTAAGCATAGAGCATATATGATAAGCGATAAGGCATCCTAAATGCTTTCTCAAAATATTCTTGAGTCCAGCTTTACAAAATAAGAAGCTGGAAGAGTAACATAAGTACATGATAGTGATCAGCTGCAGTCTGATTTAATACAATCATATACGAAAACTAATATCTAGACGAGCCAGCTAACACAGTAACTAAACGCCAAAAGAAGTAAATGTGAAAGACGAGCAGGAAAGAAGAAAATCTACTCGCTATCCCCTGCGACCATATTCCTGGTACATGCCATGAGTTGGAGGAAAGTACATTGGATCCTCAGGTGCTGGCTCAAAACCTGGCCACGTAAAATAAGTGGGGTTAGACCCCAAATAGCAACTACCACAAAGGAAGCACAAAATAGAGAATTAAAAACCCAAGAAAAATAATATAATTTTATATAGGTTCAGTGTCATAACTTAGGTCCATGTTATATCCTAGCGCTAAGGAAAAACCCTATAACCAAACAAGGACAAGGATTGAACTATCATACTATGATAGTCCACTTCCTAGGCTACTAGTTGAATAATACAATCACAACCAAATCCATTTCTTATATCGGCTAATCATTTGTATGGCTTGCTATTTTGTGGAGTTTGAGGTTATCTCAGAATAATGCACAAATAAGTATCCTCAGATCATGCTAGTGCCGAACATGAGCTAACCGAACCAATATAATAAAATAGGTACTTGCAGGATGCACAAGCCCCACGTAGGGCCACTGCGCTAAAAATACGATATTTGTGGTTCTAGTGTTCTTATATTAAAATAGTGGCTCGGCACAATAATAGTCAGATACTGCACCCACTAAGGCAGATGATATACAGTATCTATGGGGGTAGCCCACAACGCACATAGA
Source organism: Iris macrosiphon (assembly GCA_036927795.1). Lineage (NCBI taxonomy): Eukaryota > Viridiplantae > Streptophyta > Magnoliopsida > Asparagales > Iridaceae > Iris > Iris macrosiphon. The sequence goes on from JAYESA010000015.1 coordinate 122,306,192, forward strand.
ATGAATCTGTATGGAAAGGTTCGTTGGCATAATCTCGGGATACCATTCCCTCCAAATGTTATTACCACTTTTAGTTACCTAATTAGACCTATGCGTGGTCACATAAGAATTTTCCTTATGATATCATACAAAGTATAGGCACGCTAGATACGAATCCGTGGAAGTCAAATCTGAATTCACCCGAGCATGTATGCAACATTCAGACAATCAATATCCTAGCCACACTTTGGTAGTTGACTCATTTATTATGCCCGTGCGGGGAAAACAATATATATATATTTATAATATCATGCGTTCAAGAATTTGGAGGCATTCTTGTTGTACATCCCAAAAATAATTACTTAACACGTAACAGAATGTGTCGCACCTTAACGCACATTAAATTATGAACAATAATCAGGCAATAGGGGTATCAGCACGGATATAGTATTCGAATCAAATTACTAATATATATTAGGTCACAAGAGCCAAGAAAATATTTAATCAAAACAAACGAGGCCGTATGGGTCTCTAGGCCGCATAGAAAGTCCAGGTTGCATAAAGTCAGGCCGCATGGAAAGTCAGACCGCATGATAAATCCTGGCCTCATATGAAGTCAGATCCGTATAAACCACTTGGCCGCATGACAAGTCTTGGCCACATATGAAGTCAGGCCGCATAAAGTCAGGCCGTATGAACCACTTGGCCGTACTCGTATGATCAAGTGTTAAAGTGATAGTTAAATAAATAAAGTGTCAGTTATGTGACATTAAGTGACTGATATGACTGAGGTGACAAGCCATAAAGTGTGTCAGAAATAAAAGACAAAACTATAAAAATAAGTGCCAACGGTTCAGAGCTATGCATCCAAGAAAATAGTGGCAACATCCTCTCCAGGCTGCATGGGTGTCGGTGCCGCATATGAGTCGATGCCGCATGGAGTCGATGCCACATGGAGTTCCTTTGGACTTAGCGAATTTCTCATTCGTTCAGTGAGTGAATGCACAAAGTATTCAAGGATACTTGTGTAAATCAGCAGTTATGCGTCCAACAAGATGGACACATGTTGTCAGTATGCGATAAGAGTTTAGGCCGCATAACCCTCTCAGACCGCATGGCACTCTCAACCGCATATGCTCACTGGACGAATGGGAACCTCGTCTGCTCCAACAACATGTTCGGCCATGACAGAAAAGCTCTAAAAACTGAAATCTTGTTTTGTTCATAAAAATATTATTTTAAGTCCAAATCGGGTGAACGAAAAGCCAAAATGCTCTAAATTGAAAGCTTTATCATTTAGCAAAAATTGGTTTTTAAAGACACAAGTTTAATAGATCAAAACAAAAACAATCTCATGAAACCTATAAAAGTTTATGTTTAGAAATATAGATTTACACTAATCCATCCATCAAAACAGAAAATTCCAAGAACTAAAAGTGGTTAGAAACACATAATAGAACAATAATATGGAGAGTTTTTCCATTTTTTGTGCAAAGTGTACTTGTCTATGGAAATGGAAAGAGAAAACTAAAGAAAGAAGACTAATGAAGAAGTGAAGAGAGAGAGAGAGAAAATGATGGGTTATATATGGTAGGGTTTTAGGGTTGAACCAAAGGTTCTCATGAGTTGAACCAACCCACAAAATAAACCATGAACCAAGTTAAACCAAAGAATGGGTCTAGTCTCCATGCACAATCAACTATGCTAAAATAAAATATGTTCCAAGTACGTATATCGGGAACAGGGAGTGATAGAATCGAAGGCCTGCTACTGTGTTGCAGAGGTAGGGGGATGGTTAATGTTGAAGTTGCTGTGAGTATTGGTATTGGTGTATGTATGTCAGGGTAGTAGGGTACCTTGGGACATTAATATGAGTTAGTAACACAGACTTGAAGGGTGGCATCAGGATACCTGTACGCCAATATCACTACCACATTCCAAAATAGGGGTATTTTTGTCTTTTCATTTATTTAATTTAATGTGCTAATATATTGCTTGATATATATGTATTATTTATAGTGTTCCTTAATTACATGAGTTAGTGGACTGGACCTAGAAACCCACTAGATGAGCCGCTGACCAAATTATAGGGCTATGGACATTAATTAGCATTTTTAGGATTTTAATGTTAGGGATTATATTTAATTGCTGTGATTTTATTGATTGTTGTACCTTACCGTTGCTTCAATAATTGGAGCGCTACACTAGCTTTCGCCTTCCAACAAATTCCACATCCTTGTCCTAGATGTGCCAGTCTTTTATTTTGATCCTTGTGTAACTTATAACTATGCCCTTTTGTGCTTTATCTTAGTCGCACAATATTCGTTGCAGACAATTATATATAATTCTAAATAAATCCAACTTTACATCTTTGTGCGTTCTAATCGATATTGGAGACACAATCTTGACCTATTTTGTGCAACCCAAATTATGATAATATTCTATTCTGAGTCTTCTACATCCATGACACTTGTGTCCCACCTAATTCTAGCCCTATTTATTTCTAATTAATTTTAGAATACCATTTACAATAATTATAAGTAAATTAATGTAAGGACCCATTTAATCCAAAAACCCCACTTTGTGCAATTTTTTAATTGTTGAGGACTTATATGCAAAGTGCATTGAGGTGTCCATACCCCATTGGACCAATCACATGAAAAAACCCCTATTTTCTTTTATTGATCGGTCATATTATTTTTTTCCATAATTTTGGAGCGTGTAACACTCAACATCAATCCCTCATCAAACCTTAGCCATCCATTTTTGAAACAAACCATCATAGCCTTTTAAATATCTACATGAAGAAGCCAAACCCAATCCCAATCCCAAGGAGGGGTTGACCGGCCCAACTACTTAGGTCAACACCCAACCCTACTTCTTTACATATATATAACTTTTCTTTATATTTTTTATTCACCCCAAACCTAAACCCAGCCGACATCACCATCATCTTCATCCCTGTTCACCTTTATCCCTTCCTCCCAACTCGCCGGAGCCTCGACGAACTCGACCACCCGACTCCATGACTGAACTGCCGATCACCTGAGCCCTTCACCGACTGCTCAGCGCCCCCGCGAGCAGTACACCCAACTTTCCCTCCTTCTCGATATCACAGCACTCGCCGGATCCCCCTCGTCGACTTCCCTCAACTGAGCAGTCCTCCGCCTGAACCCGACTGTACTGCCCGTCTCCTTCCTTCACGCCTGAGATTCCCTCGATAACTCGCCGGACCGTTCTCGACTCCGCCATCACCCGCGACTTCACAACAGCCGATCTCCTCCACCCGACCTCGCCTGGATGACCCACTGCCATTAAATACCAGCTGTCAGCGTCGACCTCCACCGGAGTATCGACTTCACTGCCGGGTCCACCATCGTCTTTATCGTCTCTACCGCAGAACAGCCTAACGCCATCACCAACACCACCATCCCCGTCACCCGCTGAACATCAGCCCACCGACGACCTTACCTGAGACGCCGGACAACAGCAGCAGCAGGAGCAGCCGAGCCTCTCTATGACGCAATCGAGCGCCACCTCGACGTTGAATACTCCCTCGTGCACATGCACGCAAAGGCTGAGGTTCGAAATGCTTTCTCTTATGATTTTGTGCATGTGGAAAAGGTGTTAGGATTTAGCGTGTTGTGTCTTGATAAGTTTCGTTAGACATTGATTTCAAGACACCATGCAAATAAACCAAACTCGTATGCGTATACTTACGCACATGTGTATAATATTCAAATTGGTATATATATATATATATATATATATATATATATATATATATATATATATATATATAGTGTGTGTGTGTGTGTGTGTATGTGGAAATTAAATGATAATACTAGTTATGACTATATATATATGCATTTATACTGTATGACCCTAGGTTAACTGTGGATTTTCCCGTATAATTATGGATATCCCGTATTTACATTGACCATGTGACCCAGAATATTAGTGAGTTGACTGCCTTATGTACACTGACGTACTGGCTAGACATATGTTAGTAATTGACTGTCTAATTTTGCACATCAATTGAGACATGACACCCGTACAATTAGACGTACGCTTGACCCTATTAGATGACCAGTGTTACCCTAGCGTAGTCTCTGAGTTCAGTGTATTTATGATTGTGTGTATGCTAGTGCAACGACTGATTCTGTATTATTATTAAATAATATCTATAGGATTGTTGGACTATTCAGACAAGACCTCAGAAACATGATATAGGTATTGCCAGCAAAGGGCCACAGGTGAGTACATTCTGTGACAGTTTTTATTATGTTGATTATCTCTATGATTCTAGTTGTATAGCATACATGATTCTATCACTATGTATACAGTAGTTGGCATCATCGAGACCTGTCACGAAGAGTCATGATTGGGATCCATCGTGCTAGCTGGGAACGGGAAGATATTAGTAGATTATGTGATCATATCCAACTCTATATGAATCATAGCTCACCCACACCTCACGTCGGTGCAACCTGACCATTACATGCCTCATAGCCTGTTATGTATGATTATCCTGACTATTGCTTGCATCATAGCTATTCGGATGGTTAGCCTGACCTTACATGAATCATAGCTAGTCATACATAGCAAGCCTGATCAGTCCCAAGCCGATCACATGATATACTGATATTTCACACACTTGGCTAGATAGTCTCTACATGTATTTCTAGTTTGTTGATCTAGTATTTCCTTATATTCTAGTTATTGTTCTAGTATTCACTTATATTCCAGTTCATTGTTCTAGCATGCACTTATATTTCTGTTCATTGCTAGTATACCATTGATGATGACAATGCTCCAGTATTTCTATTTCCAGTATTTCATTATCTCCAGTATTTCTTATTGCCAGTATTTATATCCATCTTGTATTTCTTTACACTATATTATAGTTTTTGTCAATATATATGGAACTGCTGTTAGTGTAACCTCTGTATCCAAAAATTCTAGCTTAAATATTATTTTTAGGTTAATTTGGGGCTAGTGGAATTTTTCTATAATTTTTGGTTAATTAAAAACTAGTAACACTAATTTTCTAGGACTGGCAAGAATTTATTTTAGGATCAAACATAATTAAAAATATCCCAAACTTTTATTTTAGGTTCTAAATATCAAATATATTTTCAAGAATTTTCTGGAAATTTTTTGATTATTTTTTGCATTTATTTTGAGTTAATTAGGAAAAATTGAATTAAAAACTATTTTCTGAAAAAGAAAACCCATAATAGTAAATATTCTGCCAAGTCAGCCAACAGGGGGCCCACCCGTCAGCCTTCCACAGTGAACTGGGTGGGGCCTGCCTGTCAGCGACCGTTGGCTTGGATGCGGGTGTAACCGAGCCGATTGGGAGCCGAGCCGAGCTGAGTCGCGTCCTAGTCCGAGTTAGACTCAGCTGAGCCGAGCTGGATCAAACCCTGACCGTCCGATCTGGGTGGGGCTACTTGGATGCACACCATGTGGCAGACTCCGAGCCGCGGCTGCTTTCTCTCTCCTCTATATTTAGGGTATTTAGTTTAGGAATTCTAGGGTTTTCTTTGAGCCGAATTCTGGAGAATTGTCATCTAGGGTTCTTTCATCTTCCAGAAGCCATTACGCATAGATCCGGACTCCAAACGAGGTCCAGTTTTTGGCATTAGAACCATATTGAGGTTAGATTTCTGAATATATAAATTTTTTTACTAAATTATGAGTATTAAATTCTGGACAATTCATAGAGCACAGCATATCCAAAAATAGATATATTTTGATGTTTTTGTGATTTCGGGAGAACCAAGAATCAGAATCATGAACTGTTTAAAGTTTCTAAAAGCTAATGTCGAGATAATTGACATATATTTTTCCTAGAATTTAATTCGAAATATTTATATACTGTTAATTCTGTAGAACTTCTAGGTTAGAATTTAACCATCGGTGCACAATACAAAATTTGTATGTGCCATAATTCCCAAACAAATTTGAATTCGGATGAGCCATAAATTCTAGCATGTTTTTGACGCTAAAATCTACAGGAAATCATGCATGAAATTTGAGTTTATGTCGGTTGACTTTTTGGTCAACAGATCGCCTCGATTTGCGTGCCATCAGTCTCGAGTTGATAAAATTTAGTTTCTTTGGACAAAATTTAGGAATTGACCTAAAAATTAGAATAATAAGATTAAAATAGGATTTTAGAGTAATTATTTCAGAATTAAATAAATTAAAATAAATTATCTTTTGACATGGTAAATTTGTAATACATAGGCTATTTGGACTGTGACTTGGATTCTGATTCATACCAGCTAAGGATCGCAGGCGAGTACATTTTTATGATTACTTTTAGTGCTTGATAGTCTCTATAATGCATGCTTAGTATTGATTATTTGATTCATTGACACTTGTTACACGGAATAGTATGATGGATTCTTATTATGAGATTCGTGATTGTTCGGGATTATTGTTATTTCTTCGTGACTGGTTTGGAATCCATGTGTACTTGTGGGGAGAGAAAATACTTAGTGGACGTGTGAACTACCCTTTCTATCCCATGGTCATTCTGGAATAATAGCAGCCATGCACGACATGTGTGGTTTGCCAGATATTATCCCTAGCCGTTCACATGTCAACAAGGTATTTCAAATCACATAGAGTAGTTGTTCTTATCTGTTCTTCCATCCATTGTAGTTATTTTTTTTATTGCTTGGAGATATTTTACTATATGTTTGCCATGACAGGACTTCAGTATTTGGTTATTCTAGTTGCTTTATTGTGAGTTCAGTTGTTGCTATCATATATTCCTTGCTATTTATTGTCTTATAGCTTCTACCATGTGTTGGAACTATTTTTACTGTTATGTACTCGTTCCTTTCCTGACTGGATAAACATTTTAGGTGACTATAATGAGGATGCAATCCCTACACATTATAGACCGTATGCTAACAACATAATAGAGCCTGATCTTGCCCTTCCAGACGATCATGGAGAGTTAGCAGCTCAGATATCGTCTGCGATGGAGTAGTTTAGTAGTAGTTAATCTTGTTAGTTATTTTGGATCAGATTATTCTCCGACAGTTTTTCTAAAGTATTTTGAATATTATAATTTGGATATTTAGTTTTGGGGAAGATTCATTGAACCCACATCAAGATTATTATTTCAATATTGTCTTGGTGTATTCATTTAAACTAGTGCATGTGATTGAGTATAATGTGGAGATATATATATGTTGTGAGTTGTAAATTATTTGTGGCTTATTGTACAGCGTTCTATCGTCGACACTGCGGCGTAGGCTGGGCATACTCATGACTCATGCCCAAGTCCAGGGTGCGGGTCGTGACACATTTTTAGTGGTGGCCCATGCAGGTTAGGTTTCACACAAGGTTGCGAACTCGTAGTGGTACTCAAGTTAGAAGTACGACTGCGAGCCTGCCATAGGATATACATACTAGGAATAGACAAATACTCAATCATAACTAGGGATCCCATATACTCAACTTGCTAACCCTTATTAATTCCTTTCGAGCAATCGAACCTCTTTCAGAGTTGATTGTCCTTCTTGAATACTTTCTTATCTTGTGCCATATCAACTTTATTATTATTGTTTCCAACCTTTCAGAATGCCACCCAAGACCAGAGCGCGCGGTTCCTGAGCAAATGGTGCTTTTCCCATACCATCCGTATTGCGTAGCTTCATATCTGTATCCTTTGTGCTTAAGCATAGTTTAGTAACAGAACCTTTAAGTAGGAGTTGCAAAATCACGACTGGTGGAGGCACTATTCTAGTCATTGATACTTGTAAGGGTCATTGTGTTACCTTGGGAGGCCATAATTTGGATGCTAGTTTACTCGTAATGCCACTTCCGAGCTTTGACATTATCCTTGGAATGGATTGGTTGAGTATTCACCATGCTAGCATAGACTGTCGTGGAGGACGTGTACTGTTCCACCCTCCAGGAAAGCCAGAATTTGAGTTTGTTAGGGGAGGAGTTGAGCAGAGTGATAAAATTATTTGTGGAGCCATGGTAGTAGAGAAGGACTTGCCACACCCTATTATTGTAGAATTTTTAGACGTATTTTCTGAGGAGCTACCCGGATTGCCACCGGATAGAGATCTTGAATTTTCTATAGACTTAGTGCCTGAGGTAGAACCGGTGTCGGAACAAGTCTACAGGATCAACAACATCGAGCTGAGAGAACTAAAAAAGCAGGTGGATAATTTGCTAGACAAGGGTTTTATTAGATCGAGTTCCTCGCCTTGGGAAGCCCTGGTCTTATTTGTACCAAAGAAGGATGTGTCGGCGTGAATGTGCATTAATTACAGGTCTCTGAACAACCTCACCATCAAAAACAAATACCCTCTTCCAAGAATAGACGATCTTTTCGATCAATTCAGCGGTGCAAGAGTATTTTTGAAGATTAATTTGAGGTCTGGCTATCATCAGTTGAAGATGAAGAAGGAAGATATTCCAAAAACTACATTTCAGACAAGATACGGCTAATATAAGTTTATGGTGATGCCATTGGGGTTGGCTAATGCCCCGACAGTCTTCATAAACTTGATGAACAAGGTGTTCCACCAATACCTTGACAAATTTGTAGTAGTATTCATAGATAATATTCTTATCTAATCGAAGACACCGAAAGAGCATGAGAAACATTTAAGGATTATGTTAGAGACCCTTCGAAAGGAGAAGCTATATGGAAAACTCTCAAAATGTTAGTTCTTCCTGGATAAGCTAGAGTTCCTTGGACATGTGGTAACGGGAGCCGGGATATCGGTGGATCCAAAGAAAATTGCTGTTGTAGAGTCTTGGACCACTCCGAGTTCTGTTGTAGAGATCAGAAGCTTCTTAGGATTGGCCGAGTATTACAGAAAATTTGTAAAAGATTTTTCTCGGATCGCAGGGCCGTTGACTAGACTCACTAGGAAGGATGTGTAGTTCAAGTAGACCGAAGAATGTCAGGCTGCATTTAATGAGCTGAAGAAAAGATTGACCACAGGGCCTGTTTTGACGGTGCCATCGAGGACAGAAGGATTTGTCATTTATAGCGATGCTTCGGGGAAGGGCTTGGGATGTGTTCTAGAGAAGAACAAGAAGGTGGTGGCCTATGCTTCTAGACAGTTGTGACCACATAAAAGAAACTATCCCACTTACGACTTAGAATTAGCAGCGATGATCTTCGCTCTAAAGCTGTGGAGATATTATCTGTACGGAGAGAGGGTAGAAATATATACTGACCACAAGAGCTTGAAGTACATCTTTACGCAGAAAGAGCTGAATATAAGGCAGCGCAGGTGGCTAGAACTGATGAAAGATTTTGATATTTTATTACAGTATCATCCAGGGAAGGCTAACGTAGTTGCCGATACATTGAACAGATATCCAGTAGTGATGTACTTGACAACGAATCATCACTTATTAGCAGAATTGGGTAGCCTGGGCATCGAGGTTATTATTCCAGGAGTTAAAACACAGATGATGGGCATGCAGATTCAATCAGGATTGATGGAGAAGATTTGAGAGATGCAGTACCATGATGAGGGTCTGCGAAGCCTCAGAGCTCAGGTGCAGGCAGGATTGATAGATGACTTCTCTATCGCAGAGGATGGTTCTTTAAGGCACGGGACTAGGTTATGTGTACCTAGTGGGGACCTGCGTGAAGAGATCAGGCAGGAAGCTCATCGTTCTCATTATTCTATACACCCGGGAGCTAATAAGATGTACAAGGACCAGAGGAAACACGTGTGGTGGTATGGATTAAAGCGAGAGGTAGCATATTTTGTCGCCAAATATTTAGTGTGCCAGTAGGTCAAAGCTGAGAGGCAGAGACCAGGAGGATTGCTACAGCCACTACCAATTCCTGAATGGAAATAGGAGCATATCACGATGGATTTTGTTTCTGGACTTCCACGCACTCCAGGAGAAAAGGACGCAATTTGGGTCATTATGGACAGGCTGACCAAATTAGCCCACTTTTTGCCTTTCAAGGTAGGATTGTCCACGGAGAAGCTCGCTGATTTATATATGAGACAAATAGTCAGGCTGCATGGAGTTCTAGTAAGCATCGTGTCTGATCGGGATAGTAGATTTACGTTCCACTTTTGGAGGAGTTTGCAGGCAGCTTGGGTACCCAACTCAAATTTAGCACTGTTTACCACCCTCAGATGGATGGACAGTCAGAGAGGACTATTCAGACACTCGAGGATATGCTTCGGACACGTGTACTAGATTTTGGTGGCTCATGGGAGGATCATCTTCATCTGGTAGAGTTTGCATACAACAATAGCTATCAGGTCAGTATCGAGATATCTCCTTTCGAGGCTTTGTACGGTAGGAGATGCTGAACTCCATTATATTAGGATAACGTAAGAGAGAGAGTACTTTTGGGACCAGAGATGGTACTTGATGCTGCAGTGAAGGTAAAGCAGGTTAGAGAGAGACTTCGAGTGGCTCAGGACAGACAGAAGCAGCGGGACGATAGCCACAGGAGATCGCTAGAGTTTGAGATTGGCGACTTAGTGTTCTTGAGGATCTCTCTGACACGTGGAATAATTCGTTTCGGTAGAGGTAGAAAGCTTAGTCCAAGATTCATCATACCTTTCAATATTCTGGAGAAGGTCGGAGTAGTAGCTTATCGACTAGCCTTACCGCCTACATTGGAAGGAGTACACAACGTGTTCCATGTATCCCAGCTGAGACGATACGTGGCAGATCCTAGCCATTTATTAGATTATTCAGAGCTTGAGGTTGGACCAAGCCTCCGTTATCCGGAGCAGCCAGTGGAGATCTTAGACCGCAGAGATAAGGTACTTCGTAACCAAGTAATTCCCTTGGTTCACGTCGCTTGGAGGCATCATTCTTCCGGTGAATCCACTTGAGAGCGGAAAGAGGAGATGCGAGAGCACTACCCCTATCTTTTTGCACCATAAGGTAATTTTCTTCTTATTTGTTCTGCCTTAAATTTTGAAGACAAAATTTTCTTAGGAGGGTAGACTTGTAACCTCCATGTTCTAAAATTATAGATTAAATGGTCAAACCCTGACCGTTCGATCTGGACGGGGCTGCTCGAATCCACGCCACGTGGCAGACTCCGAGTCGTGGCTACTTTCTCTCTCCTCTATATATAGGGTATTTAGTTTAGGAATTCTAGGGTTTTCTTTGAGCCGAATTCTGGAGAATTGTCATCTAGGGTTCCTTCATCTTCCAGAAGCCATTATGCATAGCTCCAGACTCCAAACGAGATCCAGTTTCTTTTGTTAGAACCATATTGAGGATAACTTTCTGAATATATAATTTTTTTACAAAATTATGAGTATTAAATTCTAGAAAATTCGTAGAGCACAACATGTCCAAAAATAGATGCGTCTCGATGTTTTTACGATTTCGGGAGAACCAGGAATCAGAATCATGAACCGTTCAAAGTTTCGGAAAGCTAATATCGAGATCATTGACATATATTTTTCCCAGAATTTAATTTGAAATAGTTGTATACTGTTAATTCTGTAGAACTTCTAGGTTATAATTTAACTATCGGTGCACAATACAAAATTTGTATGTGCCATAATTTCCAAACAAATTTGAATTCGGATGAGCCATAAATTCTAGCATATTTTTGATGCTGAAATCTACAAGAAATCATGCATGAAAGTTGAGTTTATGTCGGTTGACTTTTTGGTCAACAGATTGTCTCGATTTGCGTGCCATGATTCTCGAGTTGATAAAATTTAGTTTCTTTGGCCAAAATTTAGGAATTGACCTAAAAATTAGAATAATAAGATTAAAATAGGATTTTAGAGTAATTATTCTAGAATTAAATAAATTAAAATAAATTATCTTTTGACATGGTAAATTTGTAATACATAGGCTATTTGGACTGTGACTTGGATTCTGATTCATACCAGCTAAGGACCGCAGGCGAGTACATTTTTGTGATTACTTCCATGAAGAAGGTTTTTCTCACTACACGAGTAAGAATTTACTAGCCGCCTACTCTATATCTATAATGAGAGACGGATTTCGCCTGCCACTCTACCGAGCTAACCAGGGCAGATGAGCATCTATTTCAAGAAAGGATTGAACTAGTGCTTGATAGTCTCTATAATGCATGCTTAGTATTAATCATTTGATTCATGGACACTTGTTACACGAATTAGTATGATGGATTCTTATTATGAGATACGTGATTGTTCGGGATTATTGTTATTTCTTCGTGACTGGTTTGGAATCCATATGTACTTGTGGGGAGGGGAAATACTTAGTAGATGTGTGAACTACCCTTTCCATCCCATGGTCTTTCTGGAATAATAGCAGCCATGCACGACACGTGTGGTTTGCCAGATATTACCCCCTAGCCGTTCACATGTCAATAAGGTATTTCAAATCACATAAAGTAGTTGTTCTTATCTGTTCTTCCATCCATTGTAGTTTTTTTTTTGTTGCTTGGAGATATTGTACTATATGTTTTCCATAACAGGACTTAAATATTTGGTTATTCTAGTTGCTTTATTGTGAGTTCAGTTGTTGCTATAATATATTCCTTGCTATTTATTGTCTTATAGCTTCTATCATGTATTGGAACTGTTTTAACTGTGATGTACTCATTCCTTTCCTAACTGGATAAATATTTTAGGTGACTATAATGAGGATGCAATCCCTACATATTATGGATCGTATGCTAGCGACATAATAGAGCCTGATCTTGCCCTTCCGGACGATCAAGGAGAGTTAGCAACTCAGATACCGTCTGCGATGGAGTAGTTTAGTAGTAGTTAATTTTATTAGTTATTTTGGACCAAATTGTTCTCGACAGTTTTTCTAAAGCATTTTGAATATTGTAATTTGGATATTTAGTTTTGGGGAAGATTCATTGAACCCACATCAAGATTATTATTTTAATATTGTCTTGGAGTATTCATTTAAAGTAGTGCCTGTGATTGAGTATAATGTGGAGATGTATATATGTTGTGAGTTATAGATTACTTATGGCTTAATGTACAATGTTCTACCGCCGATACTACGGTGTTGGCTGGGCGTACTCGTGACTCATGCCCAAGTTCAGGGTGCGGATCATGACAGTTAGTGCTTGTACTTTGCTCCAATCCTGACTGGATATTTTTTCCTGAGGATCTTAAGAACTTCTGCCCTACACACTATGGACCAGGTATAGATGCAGACTACACACCAGAGATCTTAGAGGAGTCCATTCCATTAGAGGAGAAACTACCTGCAGTTGTTTAGACAGCATTTATTTTATGCATTTTGAGTTTATGTCGAGACTTATGATGGGTTTTATTTGAGACTTGTGGAGACTATTTTTGTTGGATAGCTAGACTGTAGTTTATCTCTATTTTGAGATATTGTGTTTGACTCATGTCATTTTTTCTTATCTTTTATCGTGCCATTTATATTCTTATAGCTATTGTGAATGAGTATACATTATAAGCTGTTGAGAGATGTTTATTTTATTGTACTCCTTATGGAGTTGATATCATTGACATATTGTGAGTTATGTTTAGTATTATTAAGACCTAGACAGCATTCTACCGCCGATACTGCGGCGTAGGCTGGACGTACCCATGACTCATGTCCAAATTTTGGGTGTGGGTCGTGACACATTTTTAGTGGTGGCCCATGCAGGTCTAAGCTTCGCAAGTTGTGCGATGTCGTAGTAGTGCGACAACTTAGTTGTACTACTACGAGCCTGCTTTAGTAAATAGGATTTAGAATGAGAGTATGCTCAATCACAACTAGGAAATTCTGATCTTTACTTCTTGCTTGTCTTCCCCGGTCTTTCGACAACGGGAATGAAGTTCAAAACACTCTTTCTAGCAGACTCGTCAGTGAACTTCGCGCGGGAGCAATCCTGAATGCATTACATGCCACCCCTTTCAGGGTCGGTCGTCCTGAAAACAACTTTCCTTTCTGTGAACTCTTGTCCACCGCAAACCAAGAATGTAAAGACCCCCGAATTAGCCTACGCTATACTGAATGATTGCTTCCTTTAGAATTTTAGATATCATAACTATTGCCTTAATTGATTCTTTTGGTCTGTCTTCAGGATGCTGCCGAAGACTAGGTCTTTGAGACTGGGAGCATCAACTTCAGAGAGGTCTGCCACCTCTCGACCTGGCGAACAGACATCTGGAGTTCCTCCTACATCTTCTGTTCATATGGGAGTATCTGCAACTTTTGGGGTTCCTCCTCCACCTGTTCTGAGGGTTTCCCCAGCTTTGACGGACAACCTTCTACCACCACCGGCTCCGATTCCCGAAGGTATGCCCACTGACGGGGCACAGATGTTCGCGCTTATCCAAGGCATGTTAGAAGCCCAGAGAGTGATAGCAGAAGCTCAGCGCATTCAAGATGAGGCTCAGAAGGTGCAAGCAGAGGCACACCAGGCACAGACAGAGCTAATGAGAGAGAGCATGGAGAATGCTCATCAGGTGGCTCTCCAGGCTGTGGAGAGAGTAGCACGACAACAGCAGCATCCTGGCCAGCAGCACCAAAGGTCGGGTACTATAGTAGAATTTAAAAGGATGATGCCTCGAGAGTTCAAAGGCACTGAGGGGATACTCTACGCCGATGAATGGCTAGAGGATATAGAGAGGAACTTGCGTTTGGCGCAGATTTCAGAAATTCTTCATATCGAGGCCGCTGGCAGTCAGATGTTTGATATTGCGCTGACGTGGTATCGTACAGAGTCAAGACTCACTGACGAAGGACTTACTTGGGAGGCCTTCAAGGAACTCTTCAAGGATAAGTTCTTTCCTAGCGTAGCTTTGGGAGCATTGGAAAGTTAGTTCCATGATTGAGTCTAAGGGAGCATGTCAGTTGACGAATACGCCGCAAAGTTTTGCCGTTTGAGTCATTTTGCGCCATCGATGATTCGAGACCCATGAGACAGAGCCCAAAAATTCAGGAAGGGGTTGAATAGAGAGATCAAGTCTCGTACTTCAGGACGACGCACTGCTACATTTGAGGGTATTCTGATGGATGCCCAGATTGCTGAAGATGACTTGGACCTCAGACCCAAGAGAGGACGCGACACTTCTGGAGGAACAAATGGTAACATAGGACCGGCCAAGCACCCATTAACAACAACAAAGACCATACCAGCAGCAACATCAGCAGCACCAGACAACAGTTCGAGGACACATCCAGCAGCAACAACCACAGAGACAGAATCAGCCCGTTGCCCAGTGTGCGTATTGCGGGAAGATAGGTCATACCAGAGACAATTGTCGAAAGAGGTTGGGTACATGCTTGTCATGTGGATCATCAGCACATCAGCTTAGGGACTGCCCATCTATTTAGACTCATCAGGGTGGAGCAGCTGCTCAGAGAGGACCAGCCAGAGTACCTACTGTACCAGGAGGCCAGCAGAGGAGACCTCCACTTCCATCGCAGCAGCAGAGGTTTGCTCAGCACCAGCAGCAGCAGAGAGGTGCACCACAGGGATGAGCATACGCCATGACGATTGAGGAGGCTGAGCCAGCTGGAGACGTGATTTCAGGTTCAGTTTCTCTCGATTCTATTCCAACACTTGCATTATTTGATTCTGGCGCTTTCTATAGTTTCATATCTGTATCTTATGCTCTTAAGCATCGTTTAGAAATGGAACCGTTAGATAGGACTTGCAAGATCATGACTGGATGAGGTATTATCCTAGTCCGTGATTATTGTAAGGGTCAGAGAGTATCATTGTGAGGCCGAGAGTTGAGTGTGAGTTTACTCGTCATGCCACTTCCGGGATACAATATTGTACTCGGAATGGACTGGTTGAGTAGGCATTATGCTACTATAGATTATCACGAAGGCAGAGTAATATTTTGACCACCAGGAGAACCAGAGTTCGAGGTCGCCAGAGGAGCAGCAAAGCAGAGCAGAGGCACTTTTTGCGGAGCCAGGATGGAAGAAGAGGAGTTACCACATCCTTTGATAGCGAAGTTCCTGGATGTATTTCCAGAGGAGTTTCTAGGCTTGCCACCGGACAAAGATGTTGAAGTCTCTATAGACTTGGTACCAGGAGCGGAGCCTATTTCACAACATATCTATAGAGTCAACAACAACGAGCTGATAGAACTGAAGAAGCAAGTTGAGGAGCTACAGGACAAAGGCTTCATTAGATCCAATTCATCACCATAGGGAGCTCCGATATTGTTTGTACCGAAGAAGGATGGTACGGTACGCATGTGTATCAATTATAGAGCTCTGAACAACCTCACTATTAAGAACAAATACCCGCTGTCGAGGATAGATGATCTTTTTGATCAATTGAGCGGAGCGAAGGTGTTTCCAAAGATAGACTTGAGGTCAGGCTATCACCAGGTGAAGGTGAAGAAGGAAGACATACCGAATGACAGCCTTTAGGACCAGATATGGCCAGTTTGAATTCACGATAATGCCGTTTGGTTTAACCAATGCACCAGCAATATTCATGAACTTGATGAACAAGGTATTCCACCAGTACCTTGACAAGTTTGTAGTGGTGTTCATCAACGACATTCTTGTGTATTCGAAGACCCCAGAAGAGCACGAAGAGCACCTGAGGATGGTCATGGAGACTCTCAGGAAAGGGAAGTTGTACGGAAATCTTTTAAAGTGTGAGTTCTTCCTTGACAAGGTTGAATTTCTTGGACATATGGTAACGGATGACGAAATTTCAGTTAACCCAAAGAAGATCGAGGCAGTGGAGTCATGGGCTACCCACAGTTCGGTAGCTGAAATTAAGAGCTTTCTCGGGCTAGTAGGATACTACAGAAGGTTTGTACAAGACTTCTCTAAGATTGCAGAATCAATGACTAGGATGACCAAGAAAGATGTGGATTTTGTTTGGATAGAGGAATGTCAGGCCGCATTTGATGAGCTGAAGAATAGATTGACGACAGCTCCGGTTTTGACTTTGTTGTCAGAGACAGGAGGTTTCACTATCTACAATGATGCTTCAGGAAAGGGTTTGGAATGCGTTCTTCAACAGTACGGAAAAGTAATTGCCTATGCTTCAAGATAATTATGTCCTCATGAAAAGAACTACCCCACCCACGATTTGGAGTTAGCAGCAGTTATCTTTGCTCTAAATCTATGGAAACACTATCTGTACGGAGAGTGTATGGAAATCTTCATGGACCACAAGAGCTTGAAGTACGTGTTTACATAGAAGGAGCTGAATATGAGGCAGAGGAGGTGGTTAGAGTTAATGAAAGACTTTGACATCATATTACAGTACCACCCAGGAAAGGCCAATATAGTCGCCGATGCCTTGAGCAGGTATCTGATGGCTATGTACTTGACTACAGATAGACATTTATTGGCCGATCTTGAGAGCTTAGGAATTAAAGTATTAGTTCCAGGTGTTAAGATTCAGATGTGGAGATTGCAGATACAATCAAAGCTGATGGATAGAATTAGAGTTACACAGTATGATGATAAGACTCTGAGGAGTATCAGGGCACAAGTTCGGACATGATTGATAGATGACTTCACCATTGTGGATGATGGATCTTTACGACATTGCACGAGGATGTGTATGCCAAGTGGAGAGCTGCACTAAGAGATTTTACAGGAGGCACATCGCTCTCAGTACTCGATGCATCCCGGTGCCAACAAGATGTATCGAGATTTGAGGGAGCACGTATGGTGGTATGGTATGAAGCGCGAGGTAGCACGCTTTGTATCCCGATGTTTAGTGTGCCAGCAGGTAAAAATAGATCGACAGAGGCCAGGTGGATTGCTTCAACCTTTACCTATTCCAGAATGAAAGTGGGAGCACGTGACTATAGACTTTGTTTCAGGGCTTCCACGTTCTCTAGGAGGAAAGGATGTGATTTGGGTCATCGTAGATAGGTTGACCAAGTCAGCCCACTTCTTACCATTCAAAGTGGGTACATCGACAAAGAGGCTAGCAGAGATGTACGTGCGACAGATTGTCAGATTACATGGATTTTCTGTGAGTATCATCTCAGATCGGGATAGTCGTTTTACTTCCCACTTTTGGAGGAGTCTGCAGGCTAGCTTGGGCACTCAGCTCAAGTTCAGTATCACATATCACCCCCAGACAGACGGGCATTCTGAAAGGACTATTCAGACTCTAAAAAATATGCTGCGCACTTGCGTTTTGGATCTCAAAGATTCTTGGGAGGATCATCTACACCTAGTAGAGTTTGCTTACAACAACAGCTACCAGGCCAGCATTGAGATGTCACCATTCGAGGATTTATATGGATGAAGGTATCGTATACCATTATCTTGGGATGATGTCGGAGAGAGAGATTTATTAGGACCAAAAATGGTTATGGATGCAGCAGAAAAGGTGAAACTCATCAGAGATAGACTGCGAGTGGCGCAGGACAGACAGCGGCATTGGACCGATAGCTACGGTAGACCCCTGAGTTTCAGGTATAGGTTTGTTTTTTTGGTTTGTGATTATTTTGTTTTAGATTGTGTGTTAAGACTGTTTGTTCTAGGTTGGCGATTTAGTGTTCCTACGAATTTCTTCGATACGGAACACGATTCATTTTGGTAGAGGCGAAAAGCTTAGTCCATGATACATCAGACCTTTCGGTATTCTTGCAAGGGTCGGGACAGTGGCCTATAGACTGTACTTGCCGCCTGTTCTAAATGGAGTGCATGACGTGTTCCACGTGTCGCAGCTGAGACGGTATGTGGCAGATCCTAGTCACATACTATATCACTTGGAGATCGAGGTTGGACCGACTCTCAGCTATCCCGAACATCCCATAGAGATCTTGGATCGTAGAGAGAAGGTATTATGGAACTATACCATTCCCTTGGTTCATGTTGCATGGAGACATCACTCTCCAGACGAGTCAACCTAGGAAAGATAGGACGAAATGCGCGAGCAGTATCCGTATCTCTTCGAGACTTGAGGTATAATTCTTTGTTTGATTGTTTCTTCTTGTTCTAGTTTATTTTAATTTTGAGGACAAAATTCTTTTAAGTAGGGTAGACTTGTCACTACCATATTCCAGAACATGGATCTTTTCATCTTTTTATTTATTTAATTTAATATGTTAGTATATTGCATGATATATATGTATTATTTATAGTGTTCCTTAATTGCATGAGTTAGTGGACTGGACCTAGAAACCCACTAGATGAGCCGCTGACCAAATTTTAGGGCTATGGACATTAATTAGTAATTTTAGGATTTTAATATTAGGGATTATATTTAATTGCTGTGATTTTATTGATTGTTGTACCTTGCCGTTGCTTCGATAATTGGAGCGCTACACTAGCTTTTGCCTTCCAACAAATTTCACACTCTTGTCCTAGACGTGATAGTCATTTATTTTGATCTTTGTGTAACTTATAACTATGCCCTTTTGTGCTTCATCTTAGTCGCACAATATTCGTTGTAGACAATTATATGTAATTCTAAATAAATCTAACTTTACATCTTTGTGCGTTCTAATCGATATTGGAGACACAATCTTGACCTATTTTATGCAACCCAAATTATGATAATTTTTTATTTTGAGTCTTCTACATCCATGACACTTGTGTCCCACCTAATTCTAGCCCTATGTATTTCCAATTAATTTTAGAACACCATTTACATTAATTTTAAGTAAATTAATGTAAGGACCCAATTTAATCCAAAAACCCCACTTTATGCAATTTTCCAATTGTTGAGGACTTATATGCAAAGTGCATTGAGGTATCCACACCCTATTGGACCAAACACATGAAGAAACCCCCATGTTCTTTTATTAATCGGTCATGTGATTTTTCTCCATAATTTTGGAGTGTTTAACACTCAACATCAACCCCTCATCAAACCTTAGCCATCAATTTTTGAAACAAACCATCCCAGCCTTTTAAATATCTACATAAAAAAGCCAAACCCAATCCCAAGGAGGGGTTAACCGGCCCAAGTACCTAGATCAACACCCAACCCAACTTCTTTACATATATATATATAACTTTTCTTTATATTTTTCATTCACCCCAAACCTAAACACAGCCTACATCACCATCATCTTCATCCCTGTTCACCTTTATCCCTTCCTCCCAACCCGCCGGAGCCCCGGCGAACTAGACCACCCGACTCCACGACCGAACTGTCAATCACCTGAGTCCGTCACCGACTGCTCAGCGCCCCCGCGAGCAGTACACCCGACCTCCCCTCCTCTTTCTCGATATCATAGTACTCGCCGGATCCCCCTCGTCGACTTCCCTCCACCGAGCAGTCCCCCGCCTGAACCCGACTGTACCGCCCGTCTCCTCCCTTCACAACTTCCCTCTCGCCTGAGAGTCCCTCGACAACTCGTCGAACAGTTCTTGACTCTGCCATCACCCGTGACTTCACAACAGCCGATCTCCTCCACCCGACCTCGCTTGGATGACCCACTGCCATTAAACACCAGTTGTCAGTGTTGACCTCTACCGGAGCATCAACTTCACCGCCGGATCCACCATCGTCTTTATCGCCTCCACCGCAGAATAGACCAACGCCATCAACAACACCACTATCCCCGTCACCCGCTGAACATCAGCTTACCGACGACCTCGCCTGAGATGCCGAACAACAGCAGCAGCAGGAGCAGTCGAGCCTCTCCATGAAGTAACCGAGTGCCACCTCGACATCGAATACTCCCTCGTGCACGTGCAAGCCGAGGCCAAGGTTCGAAGTAATTTCTCTTATGATTTTGTGCATGTGGGAATGATGTTAGGATTTAGCGTGTTGTGTCTTGATAAGCTTCGTTAGACATTGATTTCAAGACACCATGCAAATAAATCAAACTCGTATGCGTATACGTACGCGCATGTGTATAATATTCAAATTGCTATATATATATATATATATATATATATATATATATATATATATATATATATATATATATATATATATAGTGTATGGAAATTAAATGCTAATACTAGTTATGACTATATATATGTATTTATACTGTATGACCCTAGGTTAACTGTGGATTTTCCCGTATAATTGCATGAGGCCATAAGTGTTAATTATGGATATCTCGTATTTACATTGACCATGTGACCCTGAATATTAGTAAGTTCACTGCCTTATGTACACTGACGTACTGGCTAAACATGTGTTAGTAATTGACTGTCTAATTTTGCACATCAATTGAGATATGACACCCGTGCAATTAGACATACGCTTGACCCTGTTAAATGGCCAGTGTTATCCTAGCGTAGTCTCTGAGTTCAGTGTATTTATGATTGTGTGTATGCTAGTGCAACGACTGATTCTCTATTATTATTAAATAATATCTATAGGACTGTTGGATTATTCAGACAAGACCTCAAAAATAGGATATTGGTATTGCCAGCAAAGGACCATAGGTGAGTACATTCTGTGACAGTTCTCAGTATGTTGATTATCTCTATGATTCTAGTTGTATAGCGTACATGATTCTGACACTATGTATATACGAGTTGGCATCATCGAGACCTGTCACGAGGAGTCGTGATTGGGATCCATCGTGCTAGCTGGGAAAAGAGAGATATTAGTATATTATGTGATCATACCCAACTATACATGAATCATAGCTCACTCATACCTCATGTCGGTGCAGCCTGACCATTACATGCCTCATAGCCCGTTATGTATGATTAGCCTGACTATTTCTTGCATTATAGCTATCCGGATGGTTAGTCTGGCCTTAAATGAATCATAGCTAGTTATACATAGCAAGCCTAATCAGTCCCAAGCTGATCACATGATGTGCTGATGTTTCACACACTTAGCTAGATAGTCTCAACATGTATTTCTAGTTTGTTGATCTAATATTTCCTTATATTCTAGTTATTGTTCTAGTATTCACTTATATTCCAGTTCATTGTTCTATCATTCACTTGTATTTCTGTTCATTGCTAGTATACTATTGATGATGACATATGCTCCAGTATTTTTATTTCCAGTATTTTATTAACTACAGTATTTCTTATTGACAGTATTTATATCTATCTTGTATTTTTTTACACTGTATTATAGTTTTTGTCAATATATGTAGAACTGCTGTTAGTGCTTGTACTTCGCTCCAATCCTGACTGAATATTTTTTTCAGAGGATCTTGAGGACTTATGTCCTACACACTATGGGCCAGGTATAGATGCAGACTACACACCAAAGATCTTAGAGGAGTCCATTCCATTAGAGGAGACACTACCTGCAGCTGTTTAGACAGCATTTATTTAATGCATTTTGAGTTTATGTCGAGACTTATGATGGGTTTTATTTGAGACTTGTGGAGACTATTTTTGCTGGACAACTAGACTGTAGTTTATATCTATTTTGAGACGTTGTGTTTAACTCATATCATTCTTTCTTATCTTTTATCGTGCCATTTATATTCTTACAGCTATTGTGAATGAGTATACATTATGAGATGTTGAGAGATGTTTATTTCATTGTACTCCTTATGGAGTTGATATCATTGACAGGTTGTGAGTTATGTTTAGTATTATTGAGACCTAGACAGCGTTCTATCGTCGATGCTGCGGCGTAGGCTGAACGTACCCATGACTCATGCCCAAATTTTGGGTGTGGGTCGTGACAGCCAAGGCATTATGGAATAGTATATAGTGTCAAGTTATTAGAATACCTTAGGGTTTGTCAAAGTATTAAGTTAAGGTAATAGCTATGGGTGATATGAGCTAGGTTATATTGTTATAGACTAAGTATTATTAGATATTAATATCAATAGTATATATATATGATACTTAGTATCTATATTAGCTATTATGGCTTAGAAAACCTAGAATAGCAAGGCATTGACCTAGAAATGGCCTAGAAAGTATATTTTTGACTCATATTAGTTATTTATCATTCTTTACAACCACTAACATGATATTTCACATATATAGGTCAATGTGACACTAGTCCAGACACAAATTGGTATTATCAGCTCAGGACCTCAGGTGAGTATATTCTCTGATAGTTTTTTGTTTATGCTATCTTCTATGTTTCTTGTATTTAGTGTAGATATCCTTGACTTCTTGACACATGGTTACACAGATTGGTATTTTCTGGATCTTGTCATGGGATGTTATTCTCGATATTTTTTTGGCGTATCATGTACATGCCATGTTGGTCTTGTACTTGTATAGGCACTGATTCTTGGGAAGACTTGCTACCTCCTTGGAGAATCCCGTGTCATAATGTGCCATGGTTGGATCCACTATACCAGTCAGGGAATGGGGAGTGTTAGTTAGAGATGTGATCAATACCCATTCATGTACAAGTATTCCTGTACAAGTTTCCTTTTAGTATTAATCGTACACTTCACGTATGATTAACTAGTTCATAATTCCTGTACAAGTTCCAAGCCGGTCACATATCGAAGCTAGTACTCACTCACTTAGTTAGTTATATACCTGACTCTTGTTTATGATGCTCATTTATCTTGTACTATTTACAGTTTTCCATATTTAATATATTTCCTATTCATGCTCTATTTATCTTATATATTTTCTTTATTTACTGTCACATAGTCTTTATCATTTATTTAGAACTGCTGTTAGAGTTGTGCTTCGCTCCAATCCTGACTGGATATATTTTTCAGATAATTTAGATGACTAGTATCCCATACACTATGGACCTCAGGACGTAGTGGATGTAGAGTTAGAGACTGTGGCTAAGGAGGATCCGTGGGAGATGATCAACTAGTTGCAGATGTTTAGACTCTTGTATTAGTTATGTCATAGTTTAGACATTTTTGACATGTATTATATTTGAGACTATTATGCCAGTCTATTAGACTTGATTATGAGTTGTATTATGACTATGATTCATTTTCTTCTTCTATTACATATCATGCTACATCTTTCCTAGTTTTATTGTGATTGAGTATTGATTATCATATTGTTCCTCCATTTGGAGTTGAGATATCATGACATGTACATAAATATTATATAGGATGTTTAGATAGTATTGTTGACCTAGACAGCATTCTACCATCTATGCTGCGGTGTAGGATGGACGTACCCACGTTCTCGCACTCTTACACCGGGTACGGGTTGTGATACGTGCAACGACGAAGAAGTCTTGGGCAATACAAGCTCGCCAAGTTCAAGCAATTTCTTATTTGATCGACTGTCAGCAGGCGCCGCTAACTATAATACGTGCCCTTAACGAAAAGTTATACAGGATCGACCCATGCGTCCAGCCCACAGTGGCAATTAGACAGGGTCAATCTAAAGAGTCTTTCATTAGAAACTTGGGGAAAGTTCTTGTATGAACCCCAGGTCAGGAAGCAAAATCAATACCTACGCACCCATGTGCTCGGTCTACCCGGGCTCATAAGAATGGTGCAAAGGTGAATCATCCCTCACTTGACTTGCACAACATGATCGATCACAAGCACAAAGCGAGGAAATCAACTACGACATATGAAATATCCTCCCCAAGACATTATTGTGCCAGTATTATCATCAACTGCTGCTATAACAAAGTAGCAGTACCCACAAACAGGCAGTCGACGTTCCAACAACTGCAACCAAAGGCACACACCCAGTTGCAACCCAGAGAACATGTACAAATACCAGAGGAAGAAGAGCTGCCCTTTGTCTTATATTATTATGTTCGAAAGGCTTCCTCCACAAGGGGAGATCAGAATTCCAGCACCTCCAGTCCATCGCTCTCAGCCATCTGGTCTAGAAGACGGGTCCAAGGGGGACAGACAACGGAACCGACCGAAGGTGTTTTCCGGGGCACCCGCTCAAAGAAGAAGCTGTCAGCCACTAGGGGTAGTTCTTCCTCATGACCCTAGGTGGCTTTACAAGCTGGGGGTTGTAGTCCCCCTGTAAACCCCCTCACCCAAAATAGATATTTTGTGTATATTTTATATTATTATAGATATTGAATTTCTTTAGAGTATTCTGTTATTTAATTAGCAAATGAATTTTTTTATATATTTACTTATATAAATATTTATTTAGAATCATTTTTAGGTTATTTTAGATTTTTGAAATTAATTAGGATTTATTTGGATATATATAGTCTTAATATTAGATAGATGCTAATTTAGTGTTAATAGATATTAATAAGATTTTATAAATTATTTGTATTATATTTAATTATATTCAAGATTATAAATTATTGAGATAGATTCAAACTCTACTTTAAATTAATTCAAATCATGAACCTACTAGGAAAGCAACTTAATGTATATCATATCCTTATTTAAATTCATCATAATCCTATCCAAATTAACCAATCCTAGTTGTATTTAATTAAGTAGTCTCCACCATTATAAATACCTCATCCTTAATATTTTTTTTCCCCAAAATTCCTCTCTTTTTTGTCCAAAAATAGCCAAAATTCGTCATAAATTTAGCCTCATTTTCTACTAGTTATGACGAATTAAAAAGACGATATCTCCTAGCTCCGGACTCCAAACGAGGCCTAGTTTTTTTTGTTAGAACGATAATGAGGTTAGCTTTCTGATTATATAAATTGTTTTTCTAAATTATTAGTATTAAATTCTAGAAAATTTGCAGAGCACAGCATGTCCGAAAATAGACGTGTTTCGATGTTTTCGCGATTCCGGGAGAACCAGGAATCAGAATCACAAACCGTTTAAAGTTTCAGAAAATGTCGAGATCATCGACATATATTTTTCTCAGAATTTATTTTGAAGTATTTACATACTGTTAATTCTGTAGAACTTCTAGGCAAGAATTTAACCATCGGTGCACAATACAAAATTTGTATGTGCCATAATTCCCAAACGAATTTGAATTCGGACGAGCCATAAATTCCAGTATATTTTTTTATGCTGAAATCTACAAGAAATTATGCATAAAAGTCGAGTTTGTATCGATTGACTTTTTGGTCAACAGATCGCCTCGATTTGCGTGCCATGAGTCTCGAGTTGATAAAATTCAGTTTTTTTGGACAAAATTTAGGAATTAACATAAAAATCAGAATAATAAGATTAAAATAGGATTTTAGAGTAATTATTCCAGAATTAAAAAATTAAAATAAATTATCTTTTGACGTGATAAATTTGTAATACATAGGCTATTTGGACTGTGACTTGGACTCTGATTCATACCAGCAGCAGGACCCCAGGCAAGATACTTTGCCAAATTATTTACAGTACTTTGTATGCTATTTATATTTTTGTTTATTTATTGCATTCTGTATATTTCTTGCATGTGTAGTTTTCTTTCAGTCATTACTATGTATTAGATATGTTGACACACACATGGCACTTAGTATCATAGAGGACAATTATTAGGCGTATGGGCTTTTAACCACTCTGGTAAACCGTAGTATATAGCTCGCACTACGGGCGTGTGTCGCGCTGGTCGCTACCCCCGCGGCATGTCGATTTCTGGAGTCTCGCTGGTCGCTACCCCCGCGGTATATCGATTTCTGATGTCCATTGACGGGTGTGTGAGTTGTGAGGCTTAGATCAAGTAGACTACCCTTGCCCATACGTCAAAAAGTTGTCCTCATTTGCATTCATATAGATTGTCTTGTACAGCGTACTTATTTATTTTCAAACCATATGCATGTTTACTGTATTCAAATTGGCTCATATTTTCTGTATCTTGTTACGTCCCTCTGAGGACCTGGTCCGCTTCCAGGTTTATCTTTTCTTGAGTAATTGCAGGAGCACAGATTTGGATGGTTACATGTGATCCGAGGATGTCTTCTCTTCGAGCTGTGATGGATAGCTGGTATTCTTATATTGTGTTGTGGTGTTGTACTCATATTGTATTTGCTCTTATATTCGAGTTGGTAGTGAATTTGTTTCCATCCAACTATCATCCTTAGATACTTCTTATTGAGATCTAGTTTCATAGATACTGGTTATTTATTTCTATATGATTTTGGTGGATGAGATTTAGATTTTACCCTGTGACTTGTATTACATTTTATACCATTTGTGGATTTTATATTCATATTACAGCGTACATATGGATTTTGTTTCCATATATTGGAGTTGCCATATCCATGCGGCTGGCATGCTTACGTGTCCTAGTCCTACGTATTTTTGGGACTGGGGCGTGACATGTTTTTGTGGTGGCCCATGCAGGTCGAGAGCATATTGTCTCGGTTACGTTATTGTACCGAACAAGCCTGCACCTAGGACTAGAGTATAGGATCTCATCCACAATTGACTATGATTCATCTTCCTCCTATCTGTCTATTTGAACAATTGCATCCTGCTTGATTCCTGTACTCCCATAATAGTTCCTTTAGTATAGCCTTATGCTAGAATATAGGAACCCCGGTTATTAGGATGATGATTATGGTAGCACACCTATTAAGAATACAACGAGAATATAGACACCCCACTAAATTTAGAATAATTAAGTGAACCGTAGAATTCCTTATCTATAGATTGGTTTATCATTACCCCTTGATGTATTATGAAGACTCGAGAGTAGTATAGATGCTACTAGAGTTAGTTAGAAGTTTTACCATAATATTTGACCCTAGTATAGAGGAAACCCTAATAAGTACCAAGATCCCTTCTCGTAAACCTTAACAAGAGTTTCTACGGTATCCTTAAGACAATTACAGTACTAGGTTATTGTTATAAGTTGGGTAGTATACCTCACAATATAGTATCACATAGTCTTTTGACCTATTAATTGAAGTGTAACCGAATGATATTTATCGCATGCTAGCTAAAGACGACAGTGTTTATTCAGACCATAGAATTTAGAGGTCCTTGCCCTATTTGGTCGACTAGCGACTTAGATAAGGAGGTTGTATGATAACTGTAGAGATTGTAGAGTCTTTTATTATTATTGCTTATGTTATTTTTACTTTTGCGAACTTGAATTATTTTGTAACTTCTCACATCATAATCCAGCGTTATATTTTCTGTGCTACCTTGAATTATGCTGCTATTATAGCCTAGTTTTTGCAAGCTTAATCTTATATCGAGCTTGTTCATGACATATGTGTTATTGGGGCCTGATCAACCACACTAATACAAATTGTCTAATCAGAATCAGTGTATTATGGTCTAGCTAGCCATAATGCGCTTGATTCGCCCTTCGCAATAGTATTTTACGTGGATTGAGATGTTTAGTGGACCAGTAGACAAATATACTTACCCTCTAGATACGACAAAGCATATCATATCAAGTACATAACTGTACCGATGTGAGCATGCGAATAGGAAATTACAAAATTAAGATTTCAATCCACGACTGTCTTGACAATTCCCATTTGAATTCTTTAAACGCTTTGATTCCCATACTTCCATTCTATTACCCCTCCTTGAACTCTTTTCCGTTGCTTTCCGTCCTCCCTTGTTTCGGAAAGACAAAATCTCGTGCTTGGATATAAATGATACACGGATAGTACAAGATATACCCTATAGGCCAATCACATTATTTGGTGACTATCTTTCATAATTGATTAAGGGCATATCACATATGATATAGTTGGTGTTAAAGTTTTGAGGATTGAATGACATGAGATAATAAATTGAGGAATATTTTTCTTAAGTGTAAGAGCCTTATGTGATAGATGGGTAAATTCTAAGTTGGGTAGAAATTGTATTATTAAACTTGAGGTAAATTCTTTTAGATTGTGATCAAGTGAGATTAGATAGAGAGAAACCATGTTCTATTTTCGAGGACAAAATTTTTGTAAGTTGGGTAGATTGTAAACCCCTCACACAAAATAGATATTTTATGTATATTTTATATTATTATAGATATTGAATTTCTTTAGAGTATTCTGTTATTTAATTAGCAAATGAATTTTTTTATATATTTACTTATATAAATATTTATTTAGAATCATTTTTAGGTTATTTTAGATTTTTGAAATTAATTAGGATTTATTTGGATATATATAGACTTAATATTAGATATATGCTAATTTAGTGTTAATAGATATTAATAAAATTTTATAAATTATTTGTATTATATTTAATTATATTCAAGATTATAAATTATTGAGATAGATTCAAACTCTACTTTAAATTAATTCAAATCCTGAACCTACTAGGAAAACAACTTAATGTATATCATATCCTTATTTAAATTTATCATAATCCTATCCAAATTAACCAATCCTAGTTGTATTTAATTAAGTAGTCTCCACCATTATAAATACCTCATCCTTCATATTTTTCTTTCCCAAAATTCCTCTCTTTTTCGTCCAAAAATAGCCAAAATTCGTCATAAATTCAGCCTCATTTTCTACTAGTTATGACGAATTAAAAAGACGATATCTCCTAGCTCCGGACTCCAAACAAGGTCTACTTTTTTTTATTAGAACCATAATGAGGTTAGCTTTTGATTATATAAATTGTTTTTCTAAATTATTAGTATTAAATTCTGGAAAATTTGTAGAGCACAGCATGTCCGAAAATAGACGTATTTTGATGTTTTCGCGATTTCGGGAGAACCAGGAATCAGAATCACAAACCGTTTAAAGTTTTGGAAAGCTAATGCGGAGATCATCGACATATATTTTTCCCAGAATTTATTTCGAAGTATTTACATACTGTTAATTCTGTAGAACTTCTAGGCTAGAATTTAACCATCGGTGCACAATACAAAATTTGTATGTGCCATAATTCTCAAACGAATTTGAATTCGGACGAGCCGTAAATTCCAGTATGTTTTTTATGCTGAAATCTATAGGAAATCATGCATAAAAGTCGAGTTTGTATCGGTTGACTTTTTGGTCAACAGATCGCCTCGATTTGCGTGCCATGAGTCTCGAGTTGATAAAATTCAGTTTTTTTGAACAAAATTTAGGAATTAACATAAAAATCAGAATAATAAGATTAAAATAGGATTTTAGAGTAATTATTCCAGAATTAAATAAATTAAAATAAATTATCTTTTGACGTGATAAATTTGTAATACATAGGCTATTTGGACTGTGACTTGGACTCTGATTCATACCAGCAGCAGGACCCCAGGCAAGATATCTTGCCAAATTGTTTACAGTACTTTACATGCTATTTATATTTCTGTTTATTTATTGCATTCTGTATATTTCTTGCATGTGTAGTTTTCTTTTAGTCATTACTATGTATTAGATATGTTGACACACACATGGCACTTAGTATCATAGAGGACAATTATTAGGCGTATGGGCTTTTAACCACTCTGGTAAACCGTAGTATATAGCTTGCACTACGGGCGTGTGTCGTGCTGGTCGCTACCCCCGCGGTATGTCGATTTCTGATGTCCATTGACGGGTGTGTGAGTTGTGAGGCTTAGATCGAGTAGACTACCCTTGCCCATACGCAAAAAGTTGTCCTCATTTGCATTCATATAGATTGTCTTATACAGCGTACTTATTTATTTTCAAACCATATGCATGTTTACTATATTCAAATTGGCTCGTATTTTCTGTATCTTGTTACGTCCCTCTGAGGACCTGGTCCGCTGCCAGGTATATCTTTTCTTGAGTAATTGCAGGAGCGCAGATTTGGATGGTTACATGTGATCCGAGGATGTCTTCTCTTCGAGCTGTGATGGATAGCTGGTATTCTTATATTGTGTTGTGGTGTTGTACTCATATTGTATTTGCTCTTATATTCGAGTTGGTAGTGGATTTGTTTCCATCCAACTATCATCCTTAGATACTTCTTATTGAGATCTAGTTTCATAGATACTGGTTATTTATTTCTATATGATTTTGGTGGATGAGATTTAGATGTTACCATGTGACTTGTATTACATTTTATACCACTTGTGGATTTTATATTCATATTACAGCGTACCTATGGATTTGGTTTCCATATATTGGAGTTGCCATATCCATGCGGCTGGCATGCTTACGTGTCCTAGTCCTACGTATTTTTGAGACTTCTTATTGATCATCCAACTATCATCCTTAGATACTTCTTATTGATCATCCGCTTCTTCTGCAGTCGATGAAGCTCAGAAAGCAATACGGGAAGTCCGAGAACTCTGGGCCCGCCTAGACTCAATGGAAAATCGGGACTCACTGCATGATCTTGGGATCCGACAACCGTATCCCTTCGAATGGAGAGATGTGTCGTACCCGTCCAAGTACAAGCTCTTCAACTTGACTTCATTTGATGGGAAGACATCCCTCCGTCAGTTCATGAGTTACTTCAAGACGGCAATAAGATATCTACCTCACAACTACGCACTCTTAAAAAAGCTCTTTTGTCATGACCCACACCCGTAATAAGGGCACAAGTGGTGAACAACGCCCAGCCTAAGTCGCAGCATCGACGGTAGAATAATGTCTGGGTCAACATAACTATCCACATATTTAACACAATATATACATAAGGTACCTGTCATGCTATCTTAACTCCAAATGGAGGACAACATGATAATATGGTAATGGTAAACAATACTCAATCACAAAAACAACTAGAGGAAGAATGACACAATATAGAATAGCAGTAAAAGAAATACAAGAGTCTCAATACAAATCCAATCTCAATATAAGCCTCAAAATAATAATATATGCCATAAAGTCTACTAAAATCAAATACAACTCATAATGAAAGGTCTAAGTCTCTCCAGCTGGTGGTACTATCTCAAGAGGCTCTACGGGTACTGGCTCAACTGCCTTACCATCATGTGGCCCATAATACGTAGGACACCAATCCTCTAATAAATCATCTAAAAAATATATCCAGTCAGGATTGGATCTAAGTATAACCCAATAGCAGTTCCAATAATTAACAAAAACTATGAAATAACAATAGCAATAAAAATAAATGATGGAAGTAGCTGAACTAGCATATATCACGAGAAAGAGCTTCATGGTGAATAATGGAAATAAACTGAGAATAATGTGGTGAGGAACATCAATGTAATGAACTAGAATAAAAGAAATAATATAATAATTGTGCCTTTAAATATTAATAAGATAATATGATCGGCTTGGGCCTAACACGGACTATCTATAAAAGGAGAGCTAGCGTGATCATACGTGAGTTGCATGATCTGCTAACTATCATGGGCTGTACTAAATTATGGGCTATAAGGTATGATCACATATCCACTAATATTTCTCCAACCCCCGACTAGTACACGGATCCAAATCACGACACGTTATAACACGTATATCACACTGCAAGGTCTATAATATCATGCACTATGATCACGGTCTATATAATCACTAAGATATCACAGTAATCACTGAGTAATCTTGAAGCATGACACGGTGATCACTAAGTCGTCACAACAATAATATCTCATCACCAAGATCCAAGTATATCGATCTGTGAAACCATCGTGTCAGGAATCAAGTATCTCAATGCTAAATAAATAAAACATAGAGACTATCATATATGGAAACTATCAGAGAATATACTTGCTTTTGTCCGAAGCAAAATATGTCACTCGGTGTCTGAGCTGGTGTCGCAATCACCTAGATATGAATGATATGTCAAAATGGGTGATAAAAGTGAGAAATAAGCTAAATACATTAATACATGCTTTCTAGGATAATACTTGGTCATATACCAATTTCTAGGTCTTAAGTTAAGGTTATAATTCTAAATTGGTCGTTAACTAGCTATTACTAGGTCCAAACTGGTCATCACCCTTAACCAAATACCTACTGATACTCCCAACTGACATTCGACCCAAACCCATAATCATTAATGTTCCTAGTTGTACAAAATCTACTAATACTCTTCCTAACACAAGGAAACTCAACCCACTAACACATCTAATATCCATACCATACTCAACCAAGTATACACACATCTAAATATTCTTATCAGTCTCACATACACTCTCCACACTACTGATACCACTGTATTGCACACTCAAGCAGTGCCTTTTTGCATCTTCATACTGCTCATCGAGCTTACACACTCATAAATAATTGAATAACCACTAAGATACACTGACACACTATATTGCTCATAAAACATATATAGTATCTCAATACTCACACTACAAAGTCACCCATACTCACTCAATACAAGATACACACACATGTACACTCTAATACATAAGCAACTGTTTCCCCCTCTCTTTATTGTATCAGACCCTTGACACTTGGTGTCATGTACCCACACACTCTAGTGTAGATGGAACCCTAAATGTTGGCACAGAATACTAGTACAAAATATCAAATACTGAAACCACTTCTCTGATACTCAAACTAATAACCAATCTGCTATGCACAATGCATACCCTGCATGCCAGGTTTGGCCCAAGCTTGTTGCAATTGCAACAAGCTACTGCTGCCAATCCTCTGCATCTCCATTTATGTTGTGCTTCCCTCTTGTCAGTGCAACATAAGTTGCTTTCACTAATGTTGTTGACCTCCAGAGTGTAGGCACTGATGTGCCCGACCCCCACGACCTACACTGGTGACTGAACCAACTCTCTATTACAACTCGATACCCCTCACTGATATCTGCAATAACATCTTTCCCTCCCAAGCTGATGTATCAGGTATCAGGCTATCCCTTAGCTCACCAACATAGTTGTGAGCACTCCTTATACATTGGACACACACTCACAAATAATATCTAATAACACAGTTATATACTTGGTGCAGACCTCTGCCTCTCATCCATCACATAATCCCCAAACACACACACACACACACACACACACACACACACACACACATGCACACACACGCACACACATGCACACAATAAATATAATTAATACATACAATGGAATAGGTATAAATATGTATACTCATACAAATCAAGGCATTATATATATTTATAGATAATACAAAGACGCACACCTACACAAGAACATTAACCCAAGCATTTGATATGAAATATATATAATATACTATGATACTCTCTCAAAGAAAGCCATATCACCCAATACACTACAATAATCATATAGACATATTAATTACATCTAGAAATAACTATTACAACTAGTTACAATAGGATTTAAAGAGATTTACACAAAATTACTCAAAATGAGCCTCGTATCACACCGTATCGTGATACGGGCAACTCATGTCAAATTATAGACACATAGCTAGTATTCCAACCCCGACCTAAGTCCAATATGACTAAACTAGGCTCATGACACACACTTGATGTGTCAACCTCGTAATTTTCCTAAAATACACATAAAAACCTATGTAGAAACCATATTTCTTAACCAATTAGCCTAGAACTTGTTCCTATAGGTAGCCCTATGCCATGGGAGGGTTCATACTAGTCAAATGCATAATTTGGAAGCTAGAATAAAGAAAAATTCAAAATTTATCAATTGGGAGATGGATTTCCAATAAATTGCTCAATGAATACGATCCGGACACGATCTCTCCACTAATGCTCCTCCTCCTTGTGCTCCTTATTTCTCCAAGCTCCAAAGGTTCTTAAGGAATAAAAATAAGAGAGAATGTGAAGGAATTGAGAAAGAAATTGATGGAAAAAAAGTGAGAAATTAGGGATCTAGAATTTAAGATATAAATGAATACAAATAAGGAGGAGAGAGAGAGGAGACCCACCCTATGTGTGGGTGGCCCCTTTTCCCTTCCTCAAGTCATATGCTAAAGTCCAATTTGCCCCTACATGATGAATTATGAGAAATAATTAAGGATGGGTATTTTAGGAAGTTTTTACACTAATGCAAATTAAGCAAATCCTCCTAATTAATTAGTATGAATGGTTTCATTGGGTTTGGTCCATGTTAGGCTTACTATTTGTCATGATAAGTCTTATTTGGTTCACAAGTGTCAAGTCTAACTAATAGGCTAGTCCTCTAATTAATAACTAAATAGCACAACCATCAATATTAATTATTAACACAATATAAATAAATATTAATCTCTAAAAAAAAAATTATATGCAAATGACTAAATTACCCTCATTTAGAGATATAGTAGTGACATCTTTGTTGGGGCATTGTCTGGAACAGCCTTCGATTGGTTCTGTAGCCTCCAGGATAACTGCATTTCGTCGTTCGACGATTTCAAAGGTCATTTTCTTGCTCGGTTCTACGACGAAGAAAATGACATGATGATGTCCTCTTTAATGGACATCGCGCAAAGAGAGAAAGAGTATGTACGGGAGTACATCGAACGGTACAGGCAAGCGACGCTAAATTTACCCCCTGGTAACCCTGAGTCCACATTGATAGACACCTGCCAGAGAAATCTTATTCTCACAATCAGGCTCTGGATGAGCGACTCTCAGTTTAAAGACTAGACGATGTTCATCATAATGTTACCGGTACTGAGAAGAAGGTGAAAGACGCCCGTCTCTTGGGGATACAGATCCCCATCGCTGATGATAGGGAGAAATACCCCTACAACAGCAACAACAACAATGGTAACAGCGCCCGGTATAGCAAGGTGAAGTAGGCTCTGGTCGCCAATATAGTCAAGAAGACTAAGCAAAAGCCCGCAGAGGCACCAAAATCGAAGAAAACTTATTCCTTCGAAGATGATGTGTCACGCCCCAGTACCGAAATACGGAGACGGACATGTCCAGCTACCCCGTACAAGGTACTATATGCCGTATGACGATCATGGTTGTAATACGACAAGGGGTGCAAGGTACAATCAAGTCACTTAAGGTCACATGAATATCTATGTCTCAATCATTCAAACAAAAAAAAGTAAATATAGAGCATATATGATAAAGCAATAAGGCATCCCAGATGCTTTGTTAAAATATTCTGGAGACCAACTGTGCAAAATAAGAAACTAGAAGAGTAGCAAAAGTACATGATAGTGATCAGCTGTAGTCTAATTTAATATAATTATGTAAGAAAACTAATATCCAGATGTGTCAGCTAACATGTGTCGGTGGCTAAACGCCCAAAAAATAAATGTACAATGGCGAGCAGGAAAAAAGAAAGCTCACTCGTTATCCTCTACGACCATGTTCCTAGTACACGCCATGAGTCGGGAAAAAGTTTACTGGATCCTCGGTTGATGGATCAAAACCTGGCCATGCAAAACCAGCAGGGTTAGAACCCCAAATAGCAAGTACCATAAAGGAAGCACGAAATAGAAAAATAAAACCCAAGAAATAATTATATAATAATACATAGGTTCATTATCGTAACTTAGGTCTATTGCATACCCTAGCGCAAAGGCCTAACCCTACAACCAAATAAGGACAAGGGTTGAACCATCACACTATGATAGTACATTTCCCTGTGCTAATAACCGAATAATACAATCACAACCAAGTTGATTTTCTTTATATCGACCAATCACTTGTACGGCTTGCTATTTGTGTAGTCTGAGGTTATCTCAAAAATAATAAATAATAGGTATCCTCAGATCACGCCATTATCGAACATGAGCTAACCGAGCCAAATAAGGATATACAGGCACTTCATGATGCACCAGTTCTCTGTAGAGTCACTGTACTAAAACACGGTATTAGCGATTCTAGTCCTCCTATAGGGAGACAATGGCTCGACATTATTTATAATAAGTCAGATATTGCACTCCACTAAGGCGGATTATAAACAGTATCTGTGGTGGCCAGCCCATAACGCACTTAGAATAAATTTATGTGGGAAGGTTCATTGGCATAATCTCGGGATACTATTACCTCCAAATGTTACTAGCACTTTTTGTTACCTAATTAGCCATATATTATGTTCGAAATCTTAAGGCATGGTCACATAAGAATTTTTCTTAAGATATCGTACAAAGTACGAACACGCTAGATACGAATCCATGGAAGTTCGGTCTGGATTCACCCGATCGTGTATGCAACATTCAGTCAATCAATATCTTAGCCACGCTTTGGTAGTTGACTAGCATATCATGCCCATGCTGGAGAAACAATATATATTTCTAATATCACGCATTTAGGAATTTGGAGGCATTCTTGATGCACAACCCAAATATAAATTATGTAACACGATATGTTGCACCTTGGCGCACATCCGATCATATACACTTTCAGGTAATAATTTATATCAGCACAGATACAGTATTCTAGTCCAATTACCAATTATACTTGGGTCACATGAATTAAGATCATATTATAACACGAAGCTTATGTACATAGTTGGTTAGTCACTTATCACTTAGTCTGGTTCATACTGAAATCTTAGTTCAACTCATGCCATGTTCATAACCAATCTTAGCTCATGGTCATGTCTGGCACGAGGTATGGTTACTAAATCCATTCTTCCTTAGAATCATAACACAAGTATTAACCCAAATCAATCATAAAAGAATAAGAAAACATTCAATCAAAACAATCAAGACCGCATGGGTCTCTAGGCCGCATATGAAGTCTAGGCCGCATGGGAAGTCCTGGACGCATATGTCTCTAGGCCGCATGCTCGGGGTTAAAGTCTACTCCTTGGGACAAGTATTGAAGTGACGGCTAATAAATGAAGTGTCAGTGAAGTAACATAAAGTAATTAATGTGACATGCAATAAAGTGTGTCAGAGAGAAAGGACAAAATTATAGAAATATGCACCAACGGTTCCGTGTCATGCATCCAAGGAAGGTGGCAGCAAACTCTGCTTGTCGCATATGAGTGTCTCTTGGACTTAGCAAATTTTTTATTCGTTCAACGAGTGAAAATATAAGGAGTTCAAGGAAACTTATGTAAATAAGCAATCATGCTTCCAACATGATGGACGGATGCTGTCAGTATACGACAAAAAGCATAGGCCGCATAGCCCTCTCAGGCCGCATAGCACTCTCAGCCACATAGATCGCTAGCCGCATGAAAACTTCATCTTCTCCAACAGCAGGTTCAGCCATGGCGGAAAGCTCTAAAAATCAAAAAAATATCTCCATAAAAACTTTATTTTAACTCCGAATCAAGTGAACCAAAATCCAAAATGGTCGAAATGAAGTGCTCCATCAACCCCAAAAATGTAGACCAAAATCACAAAAAATACATGGCACCCATAAAAACTATAAACTTAAAAATGTAGATCTACCAAAAATCACCCATCAAAACAGAAAACTCCAAGTAATAAAAGTGTTTAGAAACACATAACAAACATAATGAACAAATAATATGGTGGATTTCTATATTTCTCATGCAAGATGTACTTACCTAAGACTTTGAGGAAGAAAATAAAGTAAAGAAGAGAGAGAAGAAGAGGTTTGATTTATATACATAGAGGGTTTGAGGTTTAGACCATAGGATCAACTCATGATTAAACCAACCCAACAAATAAATCATGAACCAAGATAAACCAAAGAATGGGTCTAGTCTCATGCAATATACTAAACATACAAGCAAGAAAAAGTATAATATGCTCCAAATATGTATATTTGGGAATGGGAATTGACATAATGACGTCATGACAATCTTTGACGTGGTAATAAAGGAAAACAAGTTTCGGCTCCCCGACGTCGGGCAGCCGAGGTGAATAATCTGAAGTATTGCCACTACCATCGTTACGTCTACCATGTGACGTGGGACTGCTACACGCTGAAGTGGTACATCCAATATTTGGTCGATGCCAAGACCCCCACCTTGGATTTCGATGACAAAACAGTTGCCGCTAACATGATATCTCTCCAATTCGGTAACTTCCCGGCAACGGAAGCCCAGGACGGAGTAATCCCGATCCTCCGGACAACAATAGAGGTTATGAATCTCCCACCAGCTTATGACCAAACAGTCAGGCTGATACCTCTCACCACATCATGGGAGGGAGGTCATGTAG
Source organism: Iris macrosiphon (assembly GCA_036927795.1). Lineage (NCBI taxonomy): Eukaryota > Viridiplantae > Streptophyta > Magnoliopsida > Asparagales > Iridaceae > Iris > Iris macrosiphon. The sequence goes on from JAYESA010000015.1 coordinate 122,344,734, forward strand.
GTTAATCCTGATCTTGCTCCAAACTTGATATAACAGGCAATACCTTCTACCACCAAGTCCAAGGGCAAGAAGTCCAAATCCTGATAGACTATTTATATCCCTTCTGAAGAAGCTATAGCAGGAACAATAAGGTCATGCCTTCATACCAACGATAGTACGACATGCATGACCATCCCACGCTCCCAATCGCCGTATCCGATCTGGGTCTATCCCAACCTCCAACAGCGGATAAGTCTAAGCAGAAAGAAACTCGCTTTGATAAACCGCTGTACAAAGATACCGATCAGGGGCTGGAGAAGCTCTACCACTTCGACATCTTGGCATAACTCGCCAATACTCCAGCGAAGTCTTCCTCAAATAACTCTTTCTATGAATCCTTCTATCTTATATAGATATAGAATGTCGGGACATTGCCTTCTTTTGACTCTGAAACTCAGTGCGCTTCATTTCGTTTTCGGGTTTACCGCTCCTTCCTTCTATTAGATCCTGTCACCGCCCCGTGGGTTCGCTCGCCTCACTTTGTTCTCCTTCTCACTGTATCACTATTTGAGCTCCTCCGACTCTCCAAATCCACTCGGGTTGCTCTGACTGAGGCATTGCAAAATGTTGACACCTACCTGACACAGGTCAAGCCGCCAGCTGAAGATCCTACCGCATGCCCCTACTGATATAATGTGATGGAGGTGATACCCAATATTACGTTCTCGCAATAAGACATGTTGCTAAAGAATAATTGGCACGATCATCCTCTATATTACACAGGGTATATTGGCGCCATCAAGGTAGACAGGATGTATATCGACCCCTGTTCGTCAATCAGCATCATCCCACGGAGTCTGCTACAGACCATAGGCATCCTGATACATTGCCTGGCAGCAACCAATACTTCCATTAATGGCTTCAATGTAGGGAGGAGCAACCCTCTGGAGAAGATTTGCTTGAAGTGCCAGATAGGCGATCAGAAAATAGAGGTCACCTGCTACGTCATAGACGTAGACGTATCCTACAATGTCCTATTGGAACATCCATGGATATACCAATACATGATCGTACCATCGAGCTTGTACCAGTGCTTGAAGTATGTAGACGATCACGACATCGTCAAAATAGAATTTGTCGACTTTGATCTATTCAAAGGGGTCGAGGCCTATTACTCTGACTTGATCTTCTACAAGCAAGTCCACCAAGATGAAGGTGGCAATGAAGTAGATGATGAGGCAGAGACTGGAACAACATCGAACGAGCCCTTGAGAGTCTATCTCAAATCAAGTGCTCCTGACACAGCCCCTCCCCTCCTGGGGAAACTGTGCAGGAAAGCACCTCAGCCTCTGGTCGTCCGCCTTTATAGACCGAGTCAACTGCTGAATGAAGATCTGGCACCCACTACGACTTCTGAACCTCTACTGGTAAAGCTGCACAGAAGACCTCTGAAGCCGTTGCTCGTACTGGGGTAGATCTCGGGAATGATGAACTAGAGGAGTACGTAGCCGCTCATGCTAACGTCCCTTCTCTTAAAGATGTAATTACTGAGGATAAGATATATTATTTTATGAATAAAGGGCTATCTTCGAACTACTCGGGTGTTGCACATCTTAACACATTATATTTCCATGAGCAAGGTCTAGGCCTGCACCTACATACACATGTGACTACCACCTATGTAGCAAACCAAATTCTCTTCATTCCAAACTCCTACTTCGTAGTTCCAGTAAGGAAGAGGGGAGACAAACTCATCATCTTTGGCAGAGTGGAAATTCCTCAATCCTTCGACCCAGAGGAACTAGAGTCAGAACCATAAACCGATAAAATGCCATATTGTCGGTACATCTCTCAAGCTAAGCACCTCATCCAGAAGATGGAATACGATCTGAAAGCCGCTAGGGACTTAAACTATGGCAAAGATCGAAGACTGCCTCTGCGTCTGCACGCTTCTGCAGGCAAGTCCAAGGATTACAACCATAAGACCAAGCATGGCTTAGGGTATATCACGTCTCCCATAACCCTCGAAGGTTCGGATAAAGAAGATGAGTTACACTCTCACTCTTCATAATCTTCCTCTTGGGACTCCACCGTCAGTATCGGGGAGATGCTCAAATAAATATTGTATGTGGTATCAGCTGACCTTGAGGAAGATGACGAGGATCCACCTAGACTTTTTGAATTAGAACCGTGGGCCTAACGCCTGGACACACAATAGGAGATATGGTTCGAATAACGAGAACCTCCCATTGAGGACGAAGTCATACAAATCAATTTGGGCGACGAATCTTTTCCTAAACCTATCTTCATTAGCAAAAGTCTATCCGATGAGGATCGAGAAACCCTACTAAAGCTTGTTAGGGACTATATCGATGTCTTTGCTTGGAGTTACATAGATATGTCAGGACTGGACCCCAAATCGTGGTCCACAAGCTCAATATCTTGCCAAACACTAAGTTGGTCAAGCAACAACAATGACGGTTTCGGCCGGATATTATGAATGCCATCAAAGTTGAAGTTAACAAACTGATAGCTAGTGACTTCATACACGAGGAATAACATCCAGATTAGATAGCCAATATTGTGCCAATTATCAAAAAGAATAGAAAGATCCAGATCAAAATTGACTTCTATGATATGAATGCGGCATGCCTTAAGGACGAGTTTTCCCTTTCGATCACATATATAATGATCGACAACACTTGTGGCTTCGAGCATATTATCTCCACCTTTAAGGGGTTCTTCATAGAGCATATCCCTCGACTATAAAATATTGAGGCTTGCACCCTGGCCGGCCTCGTAGCCTCTTTAGCTGTTCCGGTCAATACTCATGAACTGATCACCATGGTCGATCAAGAGCTGGTCTGCCTGAAGAATTACCTCTTTCTGTGCTTGAGCTACTCAATAAAGACAAGCACCGACTCCCAAGACTGAAGACTCTTATTCATCGACTACACAGTCTATAGAATTCTCTCCGAGAACCCAAAGGAAGCCACTTCCATCAGAAGACGTTTCCTCTGGTTCTATTACGATACAGCTACCAAAATATTGTATCATCATTCCTACGACAGTCTTCTTCTACTATGCCTATCGAATATAGAAGTGAAGCAGGCTCTCCGTGAGGCCACGACGGGATATGTGGTGCCCATCAGCTTGGACCGTCTCCGAAGAATAGGTAACTATTGGCCGACAATGGTAGGGGCGGTCGTTGACTATGCAAAGAAGTGCCAAGCGTGCCAAATCCACGCAGACTTTATCCACTAGCCCTCAAAATTCTTACACCCAATGGTAGCATCTTGGCCGTTTGAAGCATAAAAATGGACATTACAGGGTCAATTAGTCCACCTTCGTCTAAGGGACATCGTTTTATCCTCGCTATTACCGACTACTACTCTAAGTGGGCGGAAGTCGTACCACTCGTTGAAGTCAAAATATCAAACGTGATCAGCCTCGTCAAGCATCATATCATATACCGCTTTGGCTTGCCACAAAGGATCATCTATGACAATGGTCCACAATTTATATTTTACGCTTTCTACCAGTTTTGCAACAAAAACTAAATTCAGAATATAGCCTCAACTACCTACAACCCAGCAGCAAATAGTCTGGCAGAAGCATTCAACAAGACCATCATAAAGCTACTCAAAAATTTTGTGTTATCCAATAAGCGCGACTGGAATGAGAAGCTGGGTTAATGTCTCTGGGCTTAACGAACAACGGTCTGGACGTTAACTGGTAGAATGCCATTCTCCTTGGTCTAGGAAAGCGAAGATGTCCTCCCCCTCGAGGTCCAAATTCCCTCGCTCTGAGTGGCTCTCTCCAACCGGCTAACCGTCGACGACAATCATCACCGACGGCTGCAAGATTTAGAAGCACTCGAAGAGAAATATCTTTTAGCTTAATAGTGCATTGAGCTATACCAAGCGCACCTCTTAGGAGCCTTCAACAAACAGATCAAAAAGAGGACTTACCAAGTAGATGACCTCGTCTTGACAGTAAGAAGGTCGATGGTTATGACCCACAAGACGGCCAGCAAGTTTTAACCCAAATGGAAAGGCCCATTCGTCATAGAATTTGTATTCTCCAACGGTGTCTACCGACTGAAAAAATCTAATGGCGACTTGCTCATGATGTCCATCAACAACAAGTTCCTAAAAAGTACTATATCTAAGGCTAGGCTTGTACTTCTCTCTATCCCTAACAGGAAAATAAAGATGTACAGGTTCCTACTTTTTGTTGTTCATCCCCAGAGTGCTTATCCACAACATTACCCTCCCTCAACAAGCCATTATCAGTATTCAGGAGTCCTGGATATACAATGGATAATTGATCCTCAAAAGCTCTCCAGCGAAGCAGTCCCTAGATCCATCTACACACTCCTGCAGGGACCACCCATAAAAAACTAGTCTCGTTAGACGTTAGTTCACGTCTATATTACCTCTAAGCTATCGTCCTAACGATCTCCCCAGCAGAGTAACCCTCAGATCTATCTATATTCCCGAATAGACCACACTCAACAAACCACTTCTCAGTGAGTTTCTCGGATATTGATTCACGTCCATATTACCTTTAAACTATTGTCCTAATATTTATCCCGGTCGAGTTTTCCATGTCCATATTACCTCTGAGCAAACCGTCCGAATTTGGCTATCGATTATCACATCCATATTACCTCTGATATTGATTTTTATCTCAACTTATCACCCGTACTTACCTCAAAAGTACGATAGCGGTGTTAAGCCCACAAAACATGCCACATCCATATCACCTCTGGCAGGGCTTATCTCGAATCTATTACTTACACTCAAGTGTGCAAGAAGTAATGGATCCACAAAATCTATCACGTCCGTATTACCTCTGATAGGGTTTTATTTTGAAATTATTACTTGCACTCCAGTGTGCAAGAAGTAATATGTCCACAAAAGATCACCCAGTGGGATGTCCTCAATGGAAGCAAATGGCTCACTTCCATATTACCTCTGAACTATGAGCTGTCCATGTTACCCATCCAAAGAAAACAGCTACGTCCATATTACCTCGAGCTTATTTCCTTTTCTTTCCACAAAAATATCAGGATCGTACCTAACCGCTCAATATGACTATCGATTAACTCATATCCATATTACCTCTGAGCTACCGTCCTCATATCCTCCCCAGTAGAGTTTGTTATGTCCTTTTTACCTATGGGCAAACATCTCTACTTGACTATCGATTATCATGTCCATATTATCTATGATATTAGTCGTCATCTAAACTTATCACCCGTACTTAACTCTAAGTACGCAAGCTGTAGTAAGTCCATAAAACCTATCATGTCCATATTACCTCTGAATTATTTTTTGACAAAAAGTCTAATTTCCCATAAAGCCCTATCTCTTCCATGTCCACATCACCTCTGAGCATACATGTATTGGGATACCCGGATCAAAGTTTACCATGTCCATATTATCTCTGAGCAAACATCCATCCAAACTGTCTACTATCACGTCGTTCTAAGAACCCTGATAGTGTCAGTTATTTCAACTTATTATCTGTAACCAGTCTTCGGTACGACATAGGTAATAAGTCTACATAAAATTACTCTTTTTCCCACAAGAGCATATTTTCTATCAAGAACATATTACCTATGATAGTGGTTGTCATTTTAACTCATTTATCTGCACTTAAGTATGCCATAGATAATGAGTCCACCAAAATTCCCCAGTGGAATTACCGAAAGAATGCAATATCCTACTACATACATATTACCTCTAGTAGAATATTCGCATTCACAAAAGTTTTCTTGACCAAGCAAAAAAGCAAAAGTGCTCGACCATGCTTCTTGTTCAAAGTATTCCAAACTTGTCATTTTAAAAACTTTGAAGGGGGTCTTGTAGAAGCATGGAAAATCTCTACTATGTGTCAATAGTAATAAAAGGCCATGCGCCGCAGTAATCAAGTCCCATATGTCATAATGATCCAGTGTCATGCACCGATCATTTCATAACTAATGTTCCCATGTTCCAGCAGTGTCATGCGCCACTAAGTAACTAGTATTATCATGCGCCAGCAGTGCCATATGCCACTAAATAACTAGTGTCCGCATGCGCCAGCAGTCCCATGCGCCAAGCAGAAGGACACTTTACAGATTCACCGTTGCAGTTCCTGCTATTATCTCCTCTATACTTCTGTTCAAAGTATTCATAACTTAAAAAAATTACAATTAGAAAGTTTGAAGGGGATCTTGTAAAAGCATAAAAATTATACAGGACGCATAGAGCTCATGCCCCTTCAAAATGAAAGCAGGTTACAAAAGGAGCCACATACTGTCTGATCAACCAAAGAGCTGGAAGCCGCATAGTATACCCTATGAGGCCTAAACAACTACGGAGCATGGGGTCCACATAAGACCCCCTTGACATAACATTCAATGCCTGACAGACTCTCTGATACATCACTCATCACACTGAGACGCTTCGAGATTCGTGAAGACGACGGCTAAGAAAAAGACAAAAAGTTACATCAACTCATTAATGGTCTTGTCAAACGTGCCATGCCACGTGCTTACTCATATGCGGCTATATATACCTATGCGGTCTCATCATCATGCGGCCAGAGTGTCCATCCGACCAAGACAAAACGAAAGCACGTATGAGACCTTGTCATCATACGGCTAGAGTGTCGATCCAACCAAGGCCAAACGAGAGCACGTATGCGGCCACAATGCCCTGCGACCAGAGTGTCCATCCAACCAAGGCAAAATAAGAGCACGTATACGGCCACTATACCATGCGGCCAGAGTGCCCAACCGACTAAGGCCAAGCGAGAGCACATATGCCGCCACATATCTATGCGGCCAAGATGTTATACGGCTCTCGACTTATGGGATCTTTCTGTTACAACCGAAAAAGATTTCTCACCCGATCAGTATTGACTACGTGTCCAGCTGACCAAGTCATGCGCACAACAGGTTGAAAACAACCTCGAGATCTCATCAATAATATATCTTAACCAAGACCCACATGGAAACCTACCCATGATATGCGACTATAGTTACAACTGCATTGTGTTGAAGGATCCATATGCGGCAACCAAACAGAGACATATGCGATATCGATAGTCCGTCAGCACGATGACTATAAATAGCAGGGTAGCATGCCCACAAGAAAGGGGCGAGCTACGTACGTGCACACAAGCTCATGAGAGAGAAAATAAAAGAGAGCATCCTCATTCCCTTGTCAGACTGTCAACGGAGTAAAGGAGCCACTGCAGCGCTCGATCTCCATCGTCATGACCCAGATAAAAAATATTGTACTTAGATATTTGTCTAAGGTCTCTTTGTAATTTTTTTGTTTGTTATTTAAAAAAGTCCATTCACAACTTGTAAAGGAGAACATGCCTAAAATCTAGGTCTACCTCGATCCGTTGAGCCTCTTCTACAATTTCTGCAAAGGTTGTGATACTGGAGGGAATAAGGACTCGGTTCTCCTTGGCCAAGTCCTGCCAAAATCTACATGCTCAATCCTCAGGGTCCCTAACCATATATTTCGTAAATCGGCTAATTCTGCCAAATTTTGTGGCTTACTCGTCTGCATATATAGTTCTCTTCTCCAGGTTCTGGAGTTGCTTCTCTAGAACGACCTTAGCCACTACAGGAAATAATTTCTTCTTAAAAAGTCCTTGAACTGGTCCTAGGTCAGATCTGAATCAGCAATCCTGGGCTCATTCCTGAACCAGGTGCGTACGATATCGTGAAGCTGAAATCCCACAGCCTCGATCTTCAGGTCCTCTAGAATTCGGGAAACCCGCATAATTCACTCGATATACTCGAGCCACTCATCAGCATATAGGATACCCTTAATTCCCTTAAATTCTCGAGAAACTATTTTTTTGAAGTCCCATCTTCTACTGGATGGGCTGTTGTTGCTAAAATATAACCCTTTCCATAGTTTCCAAAGCCACATGATCGGAATTCTTGATGATCTCAAGCATCATTTTTTAGCTCCCTCTGGGCCTCAGTTTGAGCCCTTTGTGCCTCCATCATTCCTCTAAAAATCTCATATAGACGTGTTCCTTCAGTGGCCATACCTTCGGTGTTCGGTAGTACGCCTCCCTGGGATGGATAGGAAGAAGGAGAAGAAAGACACTCAGAGACAGCTGGAGCAGCCTCTGTAGCTGCTCTCGAACAACCAGGTGCTCTGATCTCATGTGCCCTTCTAGAATATGTCTTAGATGCCATTTTGAAATATGATAAAAATAATAAAGAGACATCATTAAGGCACAAGATAAGATATTCTTCGAGAAGGACATGAATTATGGAAGATATCAAATCATTTGGGATGAACAAGGTCAGCAAATTTTAAATTATGTTTGGAAATCCTAGTTGTGATTGAGTATTTTCTCATTCATAATTTTTGATTTCCTATCATAGGCCCGTAATAGTATCCTAGTTCTAAGTACTACTACGATATTGCACTTATTGCGAAGTTGGACCTACATAGGCCAACATAAAAATGTGTCACGGCCCACATCCAAAAAATTGGGTGCGAGTACGTGAGCACGCCCAGCCTATGCCACAGTGTCATTGTAGAATGATGTCTAATAGTATCACTGTAATATCCAACATCTCACATAATATAAAGTGAAATAGGTATCATACTCAATCACAAAAACTAACGTAAATAGAAACAAGATGTAATATATATATATATATATATATATATATATATATATATATTGGAAGAAGTAATTATGTTACAAACTCCTTGCCCGAGGGCCTGCAAACTCGGTCCGGAGGCCCACCACAACTCTACCCGTAGGCCCGCACATGCACCTGTACCGCACTTAAACTGCACTTGTACTGCACCCATCACCAACTCACCACTTAATTCCCCCAAAGAAGAATTAAATGGAGTCCAGCAGGCTCAAACCCGCAACCTCCTGGGTAATATGTATCGGTCTTCACCACTATGCTAGACGTCATTTGCATATATATATATATATATATATATATATATATATATATATATATATATATATATATATATATATATATATTAAGTTCAAACTTTTTTAGCACACAATAAAAATAAAAGTCTCCCGAAGACAGCTCCAGCAAAACGATGGCTTATGAGCTAATTTAATTATCACGATTAGGTTTCCTGATGTAGCATTTCCCGATTCTCATGAGGGGTAGGATCAGGCTTTAGACTATTCCTTGGCTTCCCATAATAGGTTGGGCATATGTCTTTATAATTATCACCTAAAATATTATCTAGTCAGGATTATAGCAAAGTACATACTTGACAGACTATTCGTAACATGATAAAACTATATAATAGAAAAATATAATGAATACATGATGATTAAGAAAACTACATTATGGTAGAATATGTATGATAACAATAAACATAATAAAGCATGGTATAGCAATATATAAAACAAGTAAATACAGAAAATCATGAAGCGATAACAATGGGTGGTACAAGATAACTGCACATATCTAAGTATTTTAAAATACCATGTTTAATATGTGATCGGCTAGGGGTAATCAGACACATCTTGTCAGATGGCTACTCACAGGACATGAAGGGTCTGTCCCAATCATACGTGAGGTGTATGATTAAGCTACTCACAGGAATAAAGTAAAATAGGATTGATCATATATCTACTTAGTACTTTTTCCTCCCAATTAGTATTGATGGATTTGGGGCACATCACGTGGGATCACGAAATACTAAAATCATGAAATCATTGTAGAATATGAATCCATCAAACACTAATCACATGTATTAGGTGTGTCAAGAATCAATTACTGCATATCTAAATCATGTAATAGAGTAACCATCAGAAAATAAAAATAAATCAAGTAATGTACTTGCATGTGGTCCTGAGCTGAAAACATAAGTCAGAGTCTGTGACAAAGTTTGGATGTCCTATAACATAAATATGTATGTCAATTGGTAAAATATAATCAGGATAAATTTATTTTACTGGGTCATGGGTTTTCTAGGTCTTTATCTATACCCACTCTATTACCCACTTATATCTTGGTATTAAGATATTCACACACACACACACACACACACACTCTTTGCACTTCACCACTCTTTCACTCAATACATATACTAACAAATACACACCTTGGTATACCTAACTGGGCACAACACAGACACTCCCTATGCACATCACACATACCCCCATATGTGCATATAGCACAGTCTCTTGCTCCCTGTTGTAGTTGTTCCTCTGCCCCTGCTGCTGCTGTTTCTGCTGCCTGCAGCAGCAGTTCCCCCTCTCCCTCCCCAAACACACACACACACACACACACACACACACACATATATATATATATATATATATATATATATATATATATATCCTATACTTTATCCTAGTTAGAAGTATAATAAAAATTGAAGAGAATTAAGGGTTACCTTGTGACAAAATTCCTAATCCTTTACCTTGTGAGAATTAAGGGTTTAGAGTTGAGTTGGATGGTTATGAAAAGGGTATAGGGGTGCATTTATAGAGGAAAAAAATAAAGAGAAAGGGTTTGGGGTCATGTGAGAGAAGGTTGGATTTATAAGAGAGGGTAAGGAGGGAGGGGTCTGGGGAGTGGTGTCATGTAAGGATGGGATTGGGTGTGGGCATGCGAGGGGGCTAGGTGTTCATGTGAGGTAATAAGGTGTAAGAAAATGGATGGAGGGAGACATGTGAGGGTGTTTGGGGAGGTATGATGTTATGAGAAGTGTGTATAGAAGAAGTGTACAGTAAAAGAAGTGTGTAGAGAATGATGAGATCATAGGGTTAGGTGATGTCAAGGGTGAGGTTATAGGAAAGTATGTAGAAAAGATGATGTCATATAGAGAAGTGTGTAGAAGAATGATGTAAGCGATGATGTCATCATCTAAATTAACTCTTAATTAATTTCTTAATTAGATGTTTAACTTATTAATTATACTTAGTAATAATTTTGTGGTTATTAAAAAATAAAGCTTACAGATATTGCATGGCAACATAAAAGTGAGAGACACTGCAGAAATTCGTGTAGCATCTACACGTATTAGATTTCTATAAAATTTAAAAATTAATATGCATGACTTTCATGTTGAAAAATTATTATTGTGTACCAAAGTGGCCCAATAACATTATGTTTAATATCCTTTAAGTAGAGATACTTATGCCTAAATTAGTTTCTCATTTTCATTATTTATGGGTACTTTAAAGTTGTTTATTGGCCACTTGATATATAACATTGCCTAAAGGTAATTTATTGATTAATAAATAAGAATAGGATAAATTTCATGTGTTTTATTTGTGTATGTATTGAATATCCAAAGATATTATTCATACTCAAATAAATAATATAATTTTATCAATTAGTGTAGAAACTATAAGCATCATTATCATCATTATGTGAACGCAGTATTTCATGTTTTCTGCCCAAAGGTGATGCATGAAAATACATTAATTACTTTTTGTTAAAATTCAAAGCACTAATAAGTATGTATTATAATATTACAGTATTGTCATCCTTTTCAATTCATTTATTGGCATCATCTGTTCCACTGCTTTCAGGAATAAATTTTCCCGATTGGTCTGAACAAGTCCACTTCAACCTTGGTGTTCTTGACCTCGATCATGTACTCAAAATTGATAAGCCTCCTGATCTCACTGAGACCAGTATTGAAGATCAAAAGACTCTCCATAAAGCTTGGGAAAAATCGAATAGATTCAAGATTATGTTTATGTGAATGATAGTAGAAAATAACATTAAGACTATCTTACCCAAAACTGATAGTGCAAAGGAATATCTCAAAATAATTGAGGATAATTTTAGAAGTGTCGATAAGTCACTTTCTGGAACACTTATGAGCAATTTACCACTATAAAATTTGATGAAAGCGGTTTTATGCATGATCATATCCTCGAAATGACCAACATAGCAGCTAAACTAAAAATTCTAGGGATGGTTGTAGATGATACTAATATAGTGCAATTTATTTTGAACTCCTTACCTCTTGAGCATAGGCTATTTCATGTTTTACAACACTATTAAGGATAAGTATAACATAAATGAATTGGCAAGTATGATTGTACAAGAGAAAGCGAGACTTAAACAACAAGGTATCAATACAACCCATTTTACTATTCAAGAAGCAAGTAAGAATAATGAAAAGAAGCATGAAAAGGGAAATAAACACAAAACTTTCCAAAAAGATGGCACCAATTGTCATGCCCCGACTCCATGAATTTGATAATAGTCCCCCGGGCATGATGTCGTACGTGCCTAGGTTGCATAACGCACAAGGGAAGAATATATATTTTTGATAATTTGTTTGAAACACAGAGCATAAGTCACATTGCAGCATAAATATTAAGACGCATCATTTGAATAGGAACAAACTTGCTTTTCATTCATAACTTGAAATACATTACATTCATATTAAGTACATTGCTTATGTCGTATCAGATATATTGCTTGAAATAACAAAAGAACAAACAAGCTGTCATGAATAATATTTGTCATCCCATACATTACAACCATCGAAAAGATTATAAAAAATGACTTCAAAATGAATTGGGCTTCATCTATACTTCAAAATAGAAAGAGCTTCACGTCATCTCTTTGATCTTCAGCTTTGGCCTAGTACCGTGCCCCCTCCGTGTTCCTAACACCTGAGATGTTGAGTATCAGTACGCCTACTTGTACTAGTAAGCGGGATGAGCTACTCGTCTAAACCGACACTGCTTATTAAACGGGTGCATGCATTAAATATTATCTTGCTATTGTGAACTAGAGTGAATTTGTAGTTCAGATCTCAGGCATATTTTGAAAGCAGTAAGTTGAATATATAACGCACCATCGATGATAGCTTATTCACCCAACGTGCATGTCCCTGCATTGAAACATAGAATACTTACCCCTGCACAAGATAATACATTAGCATGAGTACTATCATATATGCGGTCATTGGTGATATTTAAGACACCATGATGGACTATTTTAAGGCATTTTGGTGATAGTCTCTCAGTCGAGTTGCGAGCTCTCTGGAGGTCCCATAATGTCTCGCCCCTTAGCACGTTCCATTATTCCCCCTAGGTCAATTCGATTCCGATACCCCAGATACCATTTTAAGAAAACTTTAACCTTGTGCACAAGTTGTCCATGACCATGCAAATGCTTGAATAGTTTATTTATGATACATATGCATGACATGAAGCAGATTTTGAGTAGTATTATTTATGAACTCATGCACTGATTTAATCTTTCCTCCAAGTCGTATGTTCTGATTTGATAAACCTGTAGGCACCAAACACTCTAAGGCACTATGCCAAAATCGATGATTCATATATTATATCTCTTCTTCATAATTTTGTGGTTCTAACCATAAATGCCGGCTTTGTGCACAAAACTTATGTTATAGGGCACACGCATAGATGCACTCGACGATTACAGTTATTCTATGTTCTATTTCTTAGTGGTAAGCATGCATTGTGGCTAACATTTATATATTTACATTCAACTGGGTATCACTACCATATTTTCTAGGAAAGAATATTTTGGTCATTTCATAATTAATTAAATATTGTGGATGTTGAATATTTATTTATTATATTATTTATTTATTGTTAGATATTAGATTTAATTTTGGACTTGTTTTAGTGGACCCAACTAGTTTAGATTAGATTCATGGGCAAACATTTAATCCTAGTTATATTTGAGTCCAATAGTAAGCCCATTTATTAGGAGAATGAATTAATTAGTTAAACTAATTGGATTAGAACCTTCCTTCCTTAATTAATTCCTTTATGAAAAGCCCTAAGGGGTATTGTAGAATTTTTATAGTAACTTGGAGAAGGGGAAAGGCTGGCCACATAGGAGAGGAGAGAGACTCTCTCTCTCTCTCTCTCTCTCTCTCTCTCTCTCTCTCTCTCTCTCTCTTCATTCATTCATTCCAATTCTAGATCTAGAATTTTTCTCATCCAAATTCCTTCATCCCTACACCAATTCCTACCTAAATTCCTTCCCAATTTCTTCTCTACTCACCATTAAAGGCTATTGGAATAAGGAGGAGGCAAGGATCTACAAGGATGAGGAAGGAACACAAGTTGAAGGCTCTTACACTCAATTTAGAAAATTATATTGAGAATCCATCTTCTAATAGGTACAATCTAGTTTTCTCTCTCTAATTATACTCTAAATCTATAATTTAATTATTAAAAACTCTCCCATATACTAAGACTACCCATAGGAAGTGGAATTAGGTTCATAGGAGGCCTATAGAGAAAGTTATGTGGTATTTTGTGTCAATTTTGGAGAAATTCCAAGATTGACACATCTTGTGTTTGTTAATAGGTTAATTAGACCAAATTAATATGTTTTTGGTTGTGTGTGACTAGTTATTTGTCCATAATTGGATACGTGTAGGCCGTATCATGATAATTTGGCAATACGGGTTGATTTAGGAGTTTTTATCCGATATGGGGGTTTGAGCATGTCATATTTTGACACAGACACGTAGATGAGTAGCTAATACTTTGTGTTATTTCTATTTATGATTCTAGACTTGCTCGTCCTTCGGGCTACGTTTGATGGTGTGGTGGAGCCGTATCGCAAGCGTATCATAGATTGAGTGTGATACGGGTGCGGTGCACTCCACCTGTTTGATACTTTACATTATGATTCAATTTACCTTGGTTATCACTATTAGAGTATTATAATTATATATATATATATAGTTATAGTTATAGTTATAGTTATAGTTATAGTTATGATCCTATTCATTAGTGATGTGTTGGTGGTCATTGGAGAGTAGGAAAGTTCATGTGCACCATTGTTTTGATATATATATATATATATATATATATATATATATATATATATATATATATATATGTGTGTGTGTGTGTGTGTGTGTGTGTGTGTACTAGGGGGAGGTCGGATAAGCAGCAGAAGCAGTAAGCAGCAGCAGCAGCAAGAAGCAGCAGCAGAAGCAGTAAGCTACAGCAGCAGCACGAAGCTGCAGCAACAGCAATAAGCAGCAGCAGTAATAAGCAGTAGCAAGAAGCTAAAGCAGCAATAATAAGTAGCAGCAACAGCAGCCAGAAGCAGCAGCAGCAGCAGTAATAAGCAGAAGTAGTAGCAATAAGCAGCAGCAGCAACAGTGTGTAGCACAGTGCATTTGAGATTAGGTTGTATGTATAACTAAGTTAGTTATTATTGTTAAATAGATATGTATATATGAGTTAGTATATGTATATATATGAAGGTATATATATATAAGCACTAGTAATATTGTTCACTACTTGCGTCCCTACACTGGGTGTGGGTCGTGACACATTTTTAGTGGTGGCCTATGTAGGTCTTCAAGGTTGTAATTAGTACGATTCATAGTGGTGCTCTGATTTGAGTACTATTACGAGCCTGTTTCAGGATATAGAATATAGTCTATAGGCTGAGAATACTCAATCACATATAGAAAAAACTCTATTGTTTATTTCAAACTGTTCTTCCTTGATATTGATAATTGATCTTTAATTGTCCTTCTTTGAATGCATTATATCATATGCTATATTAATTCTTTGCTTTCGTTTTGCCTCAGGATGCCACCTAAGAATCAATCACAGCAGAGGGAAGCAGTTTCTGAGAGATTTGTGACTTCCTGAGGGCCTGCACCAGTCACTTCTTCGGTGATTGACATATCAGCTGCGTTTGGGGGTCCACCTCCAGCTCAGAGGATTGTTCCGGCTGTGTCTGAGGGACTTCCACCTCCACCTTCCGTGTTGACAGATGCGACTCAGGTGTTCGTAATATTTTGCGAGATGTTGGAGGCTCAGAAGGCCCAATCAGAGGCTCACCAGAGGCAGACCGACATGTTACGATAGGGTATTAAGAGTGTTCATCAGCTTGCCCTTACTGTAGTAGAAAGAGGAGCTTCAGTCCAGCAGCAGGTTGCCCAGCTTTGGCCAGATAATTTCTAGGACTTCAAGAAGTTGGAACCTTGGGTCTTCAAGGGGACTGAGGGCATCGTCTACGCTGATGATTGGCTCGAGGATATTAAGAGCCTCATGAGGGTGTCCCGTCTTGCTGAGGATCTGAAGGTTGAGGCAGTAGGACTTTAGCTGTTCGACATCGCCCGTACTTGGTTCAGGAATGAGCCACTTCTTGCTGATGCAGGGTAGTCTTGGGAGGTGTTCAAGGACCTCTTCAAGAGGAAGTTCTTTGCTTGAGCGGACAGATTGGACTTGGGGAGGCAGTTTGAGGGCCTTACTTAGGGGAGCATATTCGTGGAGGAATACGCCACAGAGTTTGGTAGCCTGAGCTGATTTATGGAGTATTTGGTAAGGGAGCCAGAGGTTCGGGCTATCCGCTTCCACGAGGGTTTGAACTGGGAAGTGAAGATCCATATTCTGTCTTTCTATGAGATATATTCAGAGATACTTGCGGAGGCATGCAAGGTTAAGCGGAAGTTGGGCTTGAAACCCAAGAGAGACTGCGATTCTTTTCTGGGGGCTAGTAGTAGCGCAGTAACTGCTAGGCATCCTCATTTCCAGTCTAGGCCTTTTCAGCAGCCGTAATAACACCAGACTCCAGGTAGGGTATTATTTTACTAGGTACCACAGCAGCAGCAAAGACAGTCACAGCAAGCTTTCTGCCACTACTGCAAGAAGCCCGACCACATCTGGGAAGTTTACAGGAAGAGGTTGGGAGTTTGTTTGTATTGTGGTACCGAGGGACATCAGCTGAGGGATTGTCCTTCCAATCCTCATCGTATAGTTCAGGAAACAGTTCCTGCTCAGAGAACACAAACGAGGCCACTTACAGTACAACCGAGGAGTTTGTTTGTATTTTTTAATTGATTGTTTTAGGGTTTTGGCTAGTCTGGACCCGTGTCAGACCCTAGTGGACTCATGTCCAACCCAATCCACACCCTTGTGAGACCTATTTTTGGGTTTAGAATATTTATTATATTTTTAATAGGTTAGTTGGAGAGATTGGGAGTTAGTTTGAGTGCTTTTGGAACCCCCAAACCCAAAACCCAAGTTAAGGAGGGCATTTTGGTCTTTTGGAGACTATGTAAACCTACTTTTTGTGCTTGGTCGGCCCCCTCCTTTCCTAAACCAGCAGCTAAACCACAGCCCCCTCTTCTTCATCACTTCTTCTTCTTCTTCTTCTTCTTCTTCTTCTTCTTCTTCTCCACTCCTTCTTTCTTCTTCTTTCCTTCTCCCAAGTTCAAGTAAGTGCTCCATTTCTCCTCTTTCTTCTTCTATTCTCCATGGATGTGAACCCTAACCCTACATTTTTCTCCAACCTAAGTGTTTAGAGCCTAGACTTAGAGTGGAGGCTAGAATTGGAGGCTTGGAGCTTGAGGGTGGTGATTTCAAGTGAATTGGAGACTTTGGCCTTGGGATTCCAACTTCCAAGAGGTAAACCCTAACTTTTCTCTTACTAATTGCTCTAATATAGTATAATTAGTAGTTTAGAACCTTCCTAGACCCTAAGGCTACCCGTGGGAGGAAGTTGGAACAAGTTTGGTTGTGTTTGGAGACTTTAACACTAGGTTTTGTGTCAATTTTAGGTAAAATCCGAGATTGGCCCAATTTTGGGTGATGTCCTAGGTTAGACGGACCTAGGTAGACATTATCGGGTGTCTTGAGGGTTAGTTCGTGTCTCCGTTCGAACACGTGAAGTCGTGTCGCGGAGAAACGGGTGTTTCGGGCGATTTTGGGGTTTTTATCGTCGCCGGTTCTATGTGTATGTGCGTTTTTGCTACGGACCTAGAATCGATGAGTTAGTATTTTTTTTCTAGGATCTAGACATCTTTTAGAATCCGTGGGTAAATTTTGGGCCGATTTTGAGTTTGTTTGGTGTGCATTTCAGGAGGTTTTCCGAACTGCACACCGCGTGTTCGTCGAAATGACCGAACGGCCATTTCGACTTGGTTTCCTAGTTTCGGGCTTGTACGCGCATTGGGTTAGCATCGGGGAGCGTGTGCTAGAATTCTTGGGTTATATTTTATATATATGTGTGTGTTGTGCGTGTAGGGGATCGTTGGGCGAGCGTTGGTGAGTGTTGTGAGTGTTGTGTTGTGGTGTTGTGTGTTATGTTTATACATATGTATATATGATTATATATATATAAGTATGTGTGTCTATGTAAATATATTTTGATATATATGTGTGTGTGTTTATGTGTGTGTGTTTGTATATCTATATATGTGTGTGTATTTATATATATGCTTGTGTATATAGATCTAAGTAAGTGTTTATGTATATATATATATATATATATATATATATATATATATATATATATATATATATATATGTATGAGTGTGCGTGTGTGTGTATATGTATATATACATATATCTGTGTGTATGTGTATATATATATATGGTTTTGTGTGTTTATATATATATATAGATATGTGTTTATATATATGTAGTGCGTATATAAATATATACATGTGCGTGTGTTTATACGTGTGAATGTGAGTGTATATATGTGTGTGTAAGTATATATGGTAGTGTGGAAGTATATATATATATATATATATATATATATATATATATATATATATATATATATATATATATATATATATATATATATTTATATTTATATTTATATTTATATTTATATTTATATATATATATATATTTATATATATGTGTGTGTGTGTGTGTGTGTGTGTGTGTGTGTGTTTGTGTGTGTGGTGTTGAGGGGGCAGTGGGTAGTGCAGCGTGCAGCGAGGGGAGGCAGCACGCTGCAGCGAAGCGCGCTGCAGTGGATAGTGCAGCAGCAGCAGCAGCATAGCAGCAGCAGCTTCTTGGAGTGGCGTGCGCCGCGCAGCGAGGCTAGCAGGGAGCTAGTAGCGGGAGGTTTAGAGAGGGATAGATAGATAGATAGATAGATAGATAGATAGATAGATAGATAGATAAATAGATAGATTGATATATAGATTGATATATATATATATATATATATATATATATATATATATATATATATAGATAGATAGATAGATAGATAGATAGATAGATAGATAGATAGATAGATGGATAGTTAGATATATATATATATCTATGTGTATATATATATATAAATATAGCTTGATATATGTTATAGCTAGATATATATAAGTATAGGTATAAGGTAAGGTAAGGTATATGTGTGTTTGTGGATATATCTATATATATACATATAGATATGTAGGAATATATATATATATATATGTGTTAGATATATATATATTCTAGCCTAGATAATTACGTAGGTGCATATTTATATTCTTAAATAGCTAACTATAGGGGTAGTTAGAGGGGTATTGGAGAGTATCTCGATACCTTGAGATATCAAGGTATCTCAATACCTTGAGATATCCAAGGTATTGAGTTTCGAGCGGAGTTTTTGAGCATTTGCCTAGGAATAATATTGGAGTAATTTTTATATGTATATGTGTATATAATTACGCGTGCTAGCATAAGTTTTTACGGGTTTAGGCGGGGTGCGTAGCCTAGGTCGAGGTATCGGATACCGAGGGTATCCCGGTATCTCGAGGAGGCGAGTTTGAGGGTTTACTAGCTTAACGAGCTAGTTTTGACCTAGAATTTTAGGGGCACCCTAGTTTGACCTAGTATTGACCATTTTTGTCCTCGTTGACCATAAAAGTCAATGTTTGACCTAGTTTTGACCTAGAGTTGACTTTTGGGCCCCGGGTTGACTTTTTTAATTGAATTTCACCGGTTTGACCCGTTCGACCTAGAATACCCCTAGAAGCCTGTTTTTAATTATTTTATATCAGTTTAAATTCTTAGAACCCTGTTTAATCTTGCTTTTTGTAATAGGTTCTTGTGACGCCAGTCCGGATCTCGATCCTCATCAGTTGCTCAGGACGTCAGGCGAGTACCTACCTCTGATAGTTTCTATTTCATGATAGCATTTATATCACCTGTTCTAGAACTGTAATACTTGATTCTGACACATTGTTACACGAGCTGGTACTAGTGGATCCCGTCATGAGATGCTATCCCCCTTACCGTGTTCAGCGTGTACTCTATCACGTGTATTTCATCATGTGCTTCTTGTGCTCTTGCCTTCATGTGCACGAGCTATTTATCATGTATGTAGCGTGTTATGGTTGGATCCAAGAGTATTAGTGAGGGAGGGGAGTAGGAGTTGGTTATGTGATCAAAGCTAAACAATATTCATGTGTATGCCGGTTATGCAACTCACGCATAACGGAGTTATCGTAGTTTATTTATGTGCAACCTAAGCCGATCACATAACGAACTTGTGCTCAAGGCACTTAGCTAGTATTCATGTTTTCTCACATGCAGTTACTTCTCCACTACTTGTATTGTTCTCCAGTTTATATTGCAGCTACTTTATCTGCTCCATCATGTATTTATTTACCTGTGCATCTTGTATACTTTTCTATTGCTAGTCATATACACCTTACCATGTATTTGGAGTTGCTTTCATAGTTATGTACTTCGCTCCAGTCCTGACTGGGCATTTTTTTTTCAGAGGATCTTGAGGATTATTTCTCGACATTCTACGGGTCGGGCGTCGAGGAGTGTTGTGACCCCGAGACTGAGGAGGAGCCCGGCGAGGAGACGTCGTTAGCACCCTAGTTAGCTAGGTGGATTTTTTGGGTTGTTCCTAGTATATTTTGGATGACTGTACTGTATTTATTATTTTGTTGCTTCTGTGATATTGTAGACTTGGACTGTATATTTGGATATTGTACTTGCTCTTTGGTTCTTGTTTCCTTTTTGCTATCTTATCGTGCTTATACTCTTCCCCTAGTTATTGTGATTGAGACATATATATATTGCGTGGTTGCCCTCCTTTTGGAGAGGTTATTGACAGGTTTTGTGAGATAGATTTGGTTGACCTAGAACGAACCATTACAGTGTTCTACCGTCGATTCTGCGGCGTAGGCTGGACGTACCCACGACTCATGCCCGATTTTTCAGGTGCGGGTCATGACACATTTTTGGTGGCGGCCCATGCAGGTCTAGTTTTTAGGTTTACCAGTAATAGGATATAGGTTATAGGCTGAGAGAGAGTGTGCTCAATCACAACTAGGACCCTTCCTGATTTTTTTTGCTATCTTTAACTTTCCTGAAATTATTTTCTTTGTAATATTACTGTCCTTCCTTGATGATTATCGTATCTTGCACCGTTGGTGATGTGATCTCAGGTTTTGTTCTTCTTGATTCCATTCCAGCACTTGCTTTATTTGATTCCGGTGCTTCCCATAGCTTTGTGTCTGTATCTTTTATTGTTAGACACCATCTTGTCGCTGAACTTTTATCTAGACTCTGCAAGATCACGATCGGGGGTGGCATCATCCTAGTCAGTGATGTCTGCAGAGACCGAAGAGTTGCCTTGGGAGGCCGGGAGTTGAGTGTGTGCCTACTCGTAATGCCACTTCCGAGCTACGATATTGTACTCGGGATGGATTGGTTAAGTACGCATTGTGCTAGTATAGATTATCGTAGAGGCAGAGTGTTGTTTAGTCCACCGGGTGAGCCAGAGTTTCAGTTTGCCAGAGGAGCAGTGGAGCAGAGTGAGGGAGTCTTCTGCGAAGCCCTGGTGGTAGAGCCGAGGTTGCTACATCCACTGATAGAGGAGTTTATGGATATCTTCTCGGAGGAGTTGCCAGGGTTACCTCCGGACAGAGATGTGGAGTTCTCTATAGACTTAGTGCCAGGCGCGGAGCCGATATCCCAGCATGTCTATAGAGTCAGCAACAGTGAGCTGATAGAGTTGAAGAAGCAAGCGGATGAGCTTCAGGACAAGGGATTTATCAGATCTAGTTCTTCCCCGTGGGGTACTTTAGTACTTTTTGTGCCAAAGAAGGATAGGTCGATACGGATGTGTATCGACTACAGGGCTCTGAATAACCTCACAATCAAGAACAAGTATCCGCTGCCGTATATTGATGATCTTTTTGACCAGTTGAGCGGAGCGAGGGTGTTTTCCAGGATTGATCTGAGGACAGGCTACCACCAGTGAAGGTCAGGTGGGAGGATATTCCGAAGACAGCTTTTCAGACCAGGTATGGACAGTATAAGTTTATGGTAATACCGTGTGGGTTGACTAATGCCCCGACAATGTTCATGAATCTGATGAACAAGGTGTTCCATCAGCATCTGGACAGGTTTGTAGTGGTATTTATAGATGATATCTTGGTGTATTCGAAGACCCCAGAGGAGCATGAGGAGCATCTGAGGATAGTACTGGAGACTCTCAGGAAGGAGAAGCTCTAAGGAAAGCTTTCGAAGTGCGAGTTCTTCCTTGACAAGGTTGAATTCCTTGGTCATGTAGTGACTGGAGAGGGGATCTCGGTGGATCCGAGGGCAGTTGAGGCATGGAGTGCTCCAAATTCAGTAGCCGAGGTCAGGAGTTTCCTGGGACTGGCAGGTTACTACAGGAGATTTGTTCAGGATTTTTTCCGGATTGCAGAGCCGTTGTCCAGGCTGACTCTAAAAGACATGGAGTTTATTTGGTCAGAGGAGTGCCAGATCGCCTTTGATGAGCTGAAGATGAGGTTAAGGATAGCTCCAGTATTGACATTGCCATCAGGATCTGGAGGATTCACTATCTATAGTGATACATCGGGGAAGGGACTGGGTTGTGTGTTGCAGCAGAATGGGAGGGTGATTGCCTATGCTTCCAGGCAATTACGTCCTCATGATAAGAACTATCCTACCCATGATTTGGAGTTGGCAGCGGTCATCTTTGCTCTGAAGTTGTAGAAATACTATTTATACGGAGAGCGTGTGGAGATCTTCACAGACCACAAGAGCTTGAAGTATGTGTTTACCCAAAAAGAGCTGAACATGAGGCAGAGAAGATAGTTGAAGTTGATGAAAGACTTTGACATATTGTTGCAGTATCATCCAGGGAAGGCGAACGTAGTTGCGGATGCACTGAGTAGGTATCCGGTAGCTATGTTCCTGACTACAGATCATTATCTTCTGGCAGATCTAGAGAGCTTAGGTATTGAGGTGATAGTGCCTGGAGTTGAGATACAGATGTGGGGACTGCAGATTCATTCAGAGTTGGTAGACCGGATCAGGGCTACACAGTTTGAGGATGAGTCCCTGAGGAGCATCAGGGCGCAGGTTCAAATGGGATTATCAGATGACTTCACCATTGCTGATGATGGTTCATTGCGGCACGGTACCAGGTTGTGTATGCCGAGTGGGTCGTTGCGCGAGGAGGTTCTTCAGGAGGCGCATCTAGGTGCCAATAAGATGTATAGAGATCTGAGAGAGCATGTATGGTGGTACGGGATAAAGCGGGAGGTAGCGCACTTCATATCCCGATGCTTAGTGTGCAAGCAGGTAAAGGTGGAGAGGCAGAGGCAGGAGGATTGCTCCAGCCATTATCCATTCCGGAGTGGAAATGGGAGCATTTGACCATGGATTTTGTTTCTGGACTTTCCCGTTCTCCAGGCGGGAAGGATGCGATTTGGGTCATCGTAGACAAGTTGACCAAATCGGCCCACCTTCTACCATTCAAAGTGGGTACGTCTACAGAGAGACTAGCAGAGATGTATGTGCGCCAG
Source organism: Iris macrosiphon (assembly GCA_036927795.1). NCBI lineage: Eukaryota > Viridiplantae > Streptophyta > Magnoliopsida > Asparagales > Iridaceae > Iris > Iris macrosiphon. Next base: position 122,368,283 of record JAYESA010000015.1, read on the forward strand.
ATAGTCAGACTACATGGAGTTCCTGTGAGCATAGTATCATATTGGGACAGTCGCTTTACTTTGCATTTCTGGAGGAGTCTGCAGGCTAGCTTGGGCACCCAGCTCAAGTTTAGTAGTGCATATCACCCACAGACAGACGGTCAGTCAAAGAGGACCATCCAGACACTTGAGGACATGCTTCGCACTTGTGTTTTAGATTTTAGAGGCTCTTGGGAGGATCACTTGCACTTGGTAGAGTTTGCTTACAACAACAGCTACCAAGCCAGTATCGAGATGTCACCATTCGAGGCATTGTATGGACGGAGGTGTCATACTCTGTTATCATAGGATGATGTAGGTGAGAGAGTTTTGTTTGGCCCGGAGATGGTGGTTGATGCAGCGGAGAAGGTCAAGCTCATTAGAGATAGACTTCGGGTGGCGCAGGACAGGCAGCAGCATTGGGCCGATAGCCACCGGAGACCTTTGGAGTTCGAGGTATAGCCTAGAATCTAGATTTTGTTCTTGTGTTTGCTTATGATTGCTTATTTTAGACTAAGTGCAGAGACCTTGTTTGTGCTAGGTTGGAGATCTGGTGTTCCTAAGGATTTCTCCGACGCGGGGCACTATTCGCTTTGGTGGAGGCGGGAAGCTTAGTCCACGTTTCGTCGGACCCTTCCGTATCCTTGAGAGGGTCGGCGCTGTAGCGTATAGGCTAGAGTTGCCGCCTACGCTAGAGGGAGTTCATGATGTGTTCTACATGTTGCAGTTGAGACGGTACATGGCGGATCCCAGTCACGTATTGGATCACTCAGAGATCGTGGTGGGCCATACTCTTAGCTATACAGAGCAGCCGGTGGAGATTCTGGATCGGCGGGAGAAGGTGTTGAGGAACCAGATTATTTCCTTGGTTCGCGTCGCGTGGAGTCATCACTCTCCAGGTGATTCGACCTGGGAGAGGGAGGATAAAATGCGCGAGCGATACCCCTATATTTTCGAGCCCTGAGGGATGGTTCTTTTCTTTGCATTCCTGTCCTAGTTTCGTCTTTTAATTTCGAGGACAAAATTATTTTAAGGAGGGTAGGCTTGTCACTACCCAATTCTATAAAATAGAGTTTTTTTTATTTGATAAATTGTGTATTGTATATAATTAATTATATTTATATTTAATTAGTGATTGTATTTATTTTTTTATTGATTATTTTAGGATTTTGGCTAGTCTGGACCCATGTCAGGCCCTAGTGGACCCATGTCCAACCCAACCCACACCCTTGTGAGACCTATTTTTGGGTTTAGAATATTTATTATATTTTTAATTGGTTAGTTGGAGAGATTGGGAGTTAGTTTGAGTGCTTTGAGTGCTTTTGGAACCCCCAAACCCAAAATCCAAGTTAATGAGGGCATTTTGGTCTTTTGGAGACTATGTAAACCTACTTTTTGTGCTTGGCCGGCCCCCTCCTTTCCCAAACCAGCAGCTAAACCACAGCCCCCTCTTCTTCTTCTTCTTCTTCTTCTTCTTCTTCTTCTTCTTCTTCTTCTTCTTCTCCACTCCTTCTTTCTTCTTCTTTCCTTCTCCCAAGTTCAAGTAAGTGCTCCATTTATCCTCTTTCTTCTTCTATTCTCTATGGATGTGAACTCTAACCCTACATTTTTCCCTAACCTAGGTGTTTAGAGCCTAGACTTAGAGTAGAGGCTAGAATTGGAGGCTTGGAGCTTGAGGGTGATGATTTCAAGTGAATTGGAGACTTTGGCCTTGGGATTCCAACTCCCAAGAGGTAAACCCTAACTTTTCTCTTACTAATTGCTCTAATATAGTATAATTAGTGGTTTAGAACCTTCCTAGACCCTAAGGCTACCTGTGGAAGGAAGTTGGAACAAGTTTGGTTGTGTTTGAAGACTTTAACACGAGGTTTTGTGTCAATTTCGGGTAGAATTCGAGATTGGCCCAATTTTGGGTGATTCCCTAGGTTAGACAGACCTAGTTAGACATTGTCGAGTGTCTTGAAGGTTAGTGCGTGTCTCCATTCGGACACGTGAAATCGTGTCGCCGAGAAACGGGCGTTTCGGGCAATTTTGGGGTTTTCGTCATCGTCGGTTCTATGTGCGTGCGTGTTTTTGCCACGGTGCTAGAATCGACAAGTTAGCATTTTTTTTAGGATCTAGACATCGTTTAGAATCCGTGGGTAAATTTTGGGCTGATTCCGAGTTAGTTTGGTGTACGTTTCAGGAGATTTTCCGAACCGCACACCGTGTGTTCGTCGAAATGACCGAACGGCCATTTCGACTTGGTTTTCTAGTTTCGGGCTTGTGAGCGCGTTGAGTTAGCATCAGTGAGTGTGTGCTAGAATTATCGGATTATATTTTATATATATATATATATATGTGTGTTGTGCGTGTAGGGGGTCGTTGGGCGAGCGTTGGTGAGTGTTGTGAGTGTTGTGTTGTGGTGTTGTGTGTTATGTTTATACATATGTATATATGATTTTATATATATATATATATATATATATATATATATATATGTATATGTGTGTGTCTATGTATATATATTTTGATATATATGTGTGTGTGTGTGTGTGTGTTTATGTGTGTGTGTTTGTATATCTATATATGTGTGTGTATTTATATATATGCTTGTGTATATACATCTAAATAAGTGTTTGTGTATAAATATATATAAAAGTATGAGTGTGCGTGTGTGTGTGTGTGTGTGTGTGTATGTGTATATATATATATAGTTTTGTGTGTTTATATATATATATATATATATATATATATATATATATATATATATATATATATATATATATATGTGTTTATATATATATATGTAGTGTGTATATAAATATATACATGTGTGTGTGTGTTTATACGTGTGAATGTGAGAGTATATATGTGTGTGTAAGTATATATGTTAGTGTGGAAGTATATATATATATATATATATATATATATATATATATATATATATATATATATATATATATATATATATATATATATATATATATATATATATATATATATATATGTATGTTTATATATATATATAGATATATGTGTGTGCGTGTTTGTGTGTGTGTGGTGTCGAGTGGGCAGTACAGCATGCAATGAGGGGAGGCAGCGCGCTGCAGTGGACAGCACAGCAGCAGCTGCACACAGCAGCAACAGCGCAGCAGCAGCAGCTTCTTGGCGTGGCGCACGCCGCGCAGCGAGGCTAGCAGGGAGCTAGTAGCAGGAGGTTTAGAGAGGGCTAGATAGATAGATAGATAGATAGATAGATAGATATGTATATATATATATATATATATATATATATATATATAACTAGATAGATAGATAGATAGATAGATAGATAGATAGATATATCTATGTGTATAGATATATATACATATAGCTAGATATATGTTATAGCTAGATATATATAAGTATATGTATAAGGTAAGGTAAGGTATATGTGTGTTTGTGGATATATCTATATATATGCATATAAATATGAAGGAATATATATATGTGTGTTAGATATATATATTCTAGCCTAGATAATTACCTAGGTACATATTTATATTCTTAAATAGCTAACGAGAGGGGTAGTTAGAGGGGTATTGGAGAGTATCTCGATACCTTGAGATATCCAAGGTATTGAGTTTCGAGCAGAGTTTTTGAGCATTTGCCTAGGAATAGATTGGAGTGATTTTTATATGTATATGTGTATATAATTACGCGTGCTAGCATAGGTTTTAGCGGGTTTAGGCGGGGTGCATAGTCTAGGTCGAGGTATCGGATATCGAGGGTATCCCGGTATCTCGAGGAGGCGAGTTTGAGGGTTTACTAGCTTAACGAGCTAGTTTTGACCTAGAATTTTAGGGGCACCCTAGTTTGACCTAGTGTTGACCATTTTTGTCCTCGTTGATCGTAAAAGTCAACGTTTGACCTAGTTTTGACTTAGTATTGACTTTTTGGACCCCGTGTTGACTTTTTGACCCAAAATTTATCGGTTTGACCCGTTCGACCTAGAATACACCTAGAAGCATGTTTTTAATTATTTTATATCAGTTTAAATCCTTATAACCTTGTTTAATCTTGCTTTTTGCAATAGGTTCTTGCAATGCCAGTCCGGATCTCGATCCTCATCAGTTGCTCAGGACGTCAGACGAGTACCTACCTCTGATAGTTTCCATTTTATGATAGCGTTTATATCACCTGTTCTAGAACTGTAATACTTGATTCTGACACATTGTTACACAAGCTGGTACTAGTGGATCCCGTCATAAGATGCTATCCCCCTTACCGTGTTCAGCGGGTACTCTATCATGTATATTTTATTATGTGCTTCGGATATTGATTCTCATGTGCTATCATGTGCTTCTTGTGCTCTCGCCTTCATGTGTGTGAGTTATTTATCATGTACGTAGCGTGTTGTGGTTGGATCTAATAGTATTAGTGGGGGAGGGGAGTAGGAGTTGGTTATGTGATCAAAGCCAAACATTATTCATGTGTATGCCGGTTATGCAACTCACATATAACGGAGTTATCGTAGTTTATTCATGTGCAACCTAAGCCGATCACATAACGAACTTGTACTCAAGGCACTTAGCTAGTATTCCTGTTTTCTCAGATATAATTACTTCTCCACTACTTGTATTGTTCTCCAGTTTACATTACAGCTACTTTATCTGCTCCATCATGTATTTATTTACCTGTGCATCTTGTATACTTTTCTATTGCTAGTCATATACACCTTACCATGTATTTGGAGTTGATTTTAGAGTTATGTACTTCGCTCCAGTCCTGACTGGGCATATTTTTTTCTAGAGGATCCTGAGGATTATTTTCCGATATTCTATGGGCCGGGCGTCGAGGAGTGTTGTGACCCCGAGACTGAGGAGGAGCCCGGCGGGGAGACGCTATTAGCACCCTAGTTAGCTAGGTGGGTTTCCTGGGTTGTTCCTAGTATATTTTGGATGACTGTACTGTATTTATTATTTTGTTGCTTCTGTGATGTTGTAGACTTGGACTGTATATTTGGATATTGTACTTGCTCTTTGGTTCTTGTTTCCTTTTTGCTATCTTATCATGCTTATACTCTTCCCCTAGTTATTATGATTGAGACATATATATATTGCGTGGTTGCCCTCCTTTTGGAGAGGTTATTGACAGGTTTTGTGAGATAGATTTGGTTGACCTAGAACGAACCTTTACAGTGTTCTACCGTCGATTCTGCGGCGTAGGCTGAACGTACCCATGACTCATACCTAATTTTTTGGGTGCGGGTCATGACAGCGCTAAGGTATTTTCCAAGATAGACTTGAGATCAGGCTACCACCAGGTAAAAGTAAAACCGGAGGACAATTCGAAGACTGATTTTAGGACTCGGTATGGCCAGTATGAGTTCATGGTGATATCGTTTGGGTTAACTAATGCTCCGACGATATTTACGAATTTGATGAACAAGGTGTTCCACCAGTACCTTGACAAGTTTATAGTGGTGTTCATAGATGACATACTCATATACTCGAATACACCAGAGGAGCACGAGGGGCATCTGCGGATTGTGTTGGGTGTGCTGAGGAAGGAGAAGTTGTATGGGAAGTTGTCCACGTATGAGTTCTTCCTGGACAAGGTGCAGTTCTTAGAAAATGTTATGACTTATGATGGAATTTCAGTGGATCCAAAGAAGATCGCAGCAGTAAAATCTTTGAAGACCCCGAGTTCAGCGGCAGAGATCAGAAGTTTTTTGGGTTTGGCATGCTACTATAGGGAGTTTGTGCAAGATTTTTCAAGGATTGTCGAGCTGATGACTAGACTCACCATAAAGGATGAAGAGTTTGTTTGGAAAGAGAAGTACCAGGTTGCTTTTGAGGAATTGAAGACGAGATTGATGTCTGCTCCTATTTTGATATTGTCATCAAGGTCTGGAGATTTCACTATTTATAGTGATGCATCGGGGAAAGGGCTGGTTGTGTTCTTCAGCAGAATAGGAAAGTGATTGCCTATGCATCCAGGCAATTGTGTCCTCATGAGAAAAACTACCCTACCTACGATTTGAAGTTGGCAGCAGTCATCTTTGCCTTAAATTTATGGAAATACTATTTGTACGGAGAGCGTGTGAAGATCTTCACAGATCATAAAAGCTTAAAGTATATTTTTACTCAGAAGGAGTTGAACATGAGGCAGCGTCGGTGGCTGAAACTGATAAAGGATGTTGACATATCTTTACAGTATCATCCGAAGAAAGCCAATATAGTTGCCGATACCTTGAGCAGGTATCTGGTAGTTATGTTTTTGATGCAAGACCGGTATTTGTTAGAGGATCTGGAAAGCTTGGGCATTGAGGTGATATTATCTGGTTTTGTCATGCAGATATGGGGGTTGCAGATACACTTAGAGTTGATGGACAGGATCAAGGCAACCTAGTATGAGTATGTATCTCTGAGGAGCATCAGAGCTCAGGTGAGAGCATGATTGGAGGATGATTTCACCATTGCTGAGGATGGTTCCTTGAGGCATGGTACTAGATTATGTATGCCTAGTTGGGAGCTGCATGAGGAGGTATTGCAGGAAGTGCATTGCTCTCAGTATTCCATGCATCCAGGTGCCAACAAGTTGTATCGGGATATGCGAGAGAGTGTGTGGTGGTATGACATGAAGAGGGAGGTGGCACAGTTTGTATCCAGATGTTTAGTGTGCCAGCAGGTGAAAGCCGAGAGGCAGAGGCCAGGTGGTTTACTTCAGCCATTATCCATTCCAGAGTATAAGTGGGAGCACATTACTATAGATTTTATGTCCGGACTTCCACAATCTCCATGAGGAAAAGATACAATTTGGGTCATCGTTGACAGGTTGACCAAGTCGGCCCACTTTTTGCCTTTCAATATGGGTTTGTTTAAGGAGAAGCTGGCAGAGATGTATGTGAGACAGATCGCCAGGATATATGGGGTTTCCGTCACCATAGTCTCAGATTGGGATAGTCGTTTCACTTCTTATTTCTGGAAGAGTTTGCAGGCGAGTTTGGGCACCCAGCTCAAGTTCAGTACTGCATATCACCCCCAGACAGATGGGCAGTCAGAGAGGACCTTTCAAACTCATAAAAATATGTTGTGCACATGTGTACTATATTTCGGGAGATCTTGGGAGGACCATCTCCATTAGGTAGAGTTTGCTTACAACAACAGCTACCAGGCTAGTATAGAGATGTCACAATTTGAGGCTCTGTACGATCGGAGATGTCATATTCCCTTGTCATGGGATGATATTGGAAAGAGAGATTTGCTAGGGCTAGAGATGGTTGTGGATGCAACGGAGAAGGTTAAGTTGATCAGAGACAGACTTCGAGTGGCACAGGACAGACAGCGGCATTGGGCCGATAGCCACCGGAGACTTTTGGAGTTTGAGGTATAGTTTTAGATTTTTTTATTTTGTGCGTGATATTGGTTATTTGTTATAGATTAAGTTCTTAAGATTGTGTTTTGTTCTAGGTTGGTGGTTTGGTATTTCTAAGGATTTCTTTGACACGAGGCACGATTTATTTTAGTGGAGACAAAAATCTTAGTCCGCGATTTATCGGACCTTTCAGTATTCTTGAGAGGGTCGGTGTAGCTGCTTACAGACTAGACTTGCCACCTGTATTGAAGGAAGTGCACAACGTGTTTCACGTGTCGCAGTTGAGACGGTACGTGGCAGATTCTAGTCACATATTGAATCACTCGGAGATAGAGGTGGGCCCTACTCTTAACTATCCAGAGCAGCTAGTTGAGATTCTGGATCGGGGAGAGAAGGTGCTGAGGAACCAGACCATTCCCTTGGTACGTGTCGCATGGAGGCATCACTCTCCGGATGAGTCTACTTAGGAGAGGGAGGATAAAATTTATGAGTGTTACCAATATTTGTTTGTACCTTGAGGTATGTTCTTTCCTGATTCTGTTCTGTTTTATTTTCTGGGGGTAGTTTCATCTTTGAAGTTTGAGGAAGAAATTATTTTAAGAGGGGTAGACTTGTTACTACCATATTTTCTAGGAAAGGATATTTTAGTTATTTCATAATTAATTAAATATTGTGGAAGTTGAATATTTATTTATTATATTATTTAATTATTGTTAGATGTTAGATTTAATTTTGGACTTGTGTTAGTGGACCTAACTTGTTTAGATTAGATTCATGGACCAACATTTAATCCTAGTTAGATTTGAGCCCAATAGTAAGCCCATTCATTAGGAGGATGAATTAATTAGTTAAACCAATTAGTTTAGAACCTTCCTTCCTTAATTAATTCCTTCATGACAAGGACCAAGGGTATTGTGGACTTTTTATAGTAACTTGGAGAAGGGGGCAAGGCCGTCCACATAGGGGAGGAGAGAGAGTCTCTTTCTTCATTCATTCATTCCAATTCTAGATCTAGAATTTTTCTCATCCAAATTCCTTCATCCCTATACCAATACCTACCCAAATTCCTTTCCAATTTCTTCTCTACTCTCTATTGAAGGCTATTGGACAAGGAGAAGACAAGGATCTACAAGGAGGAGGAAGTAGCACAAGTTGAAGGCTCTTGACACTCAATTTGGAGAATTATATTGGAAATCCATCTCCCAATAGGTATAATCCAGTTTTTCCTCTCTAATTAGACTATAAATCTATAATTTAATCATTATGAACCCTCATATGTACTAAGGCTACCTATAGGAAGTGGAATTAGGTTCATAGGAAGCTTTGGAGAAAGTTATATGGTATTTTGTGTCAATTTTAGGGGAATTTCGAGATTGGCACATCTTGTGTTTATCAATAGATAAATTAGACCAAATTAACATGTGTTTAGTTGTGTGTGACTAGTATCGTATCCATAATTGGATATGTGTAGGCTATATCACGACAATTTGGCGATATGGGTTGATTTGGGGGTTTTCTTCTGACAGGGGGTTTGAGCATGTCACATTTTGACATGGGCACGTAGATGAATAGCTAACACTTTATATTATTTCTAATTATGATTCTAGACTTGCTCATGTCCTTCAGGGTATATTTGGTGGTGTGGTAGAGCCGTATCACAAGTGTATCATAGCTTGAGTGTGATACGGGTGTGATGCACTCCACGTGTTTGATACTTTGCATTATGATTCAATTTACCTTGGTTATCACTATTAGAGTATTATAATTATAGTTGTTATATATATATATATATATAGTTATTGTTATTGTTATTGTTATTGTTATAGTTATGTTCCTATTCATTTGTGATTTGTTGGTGGTCATTGGAGAGTAGGAAAGTTCATGTGCACCATTGTGTTGATATATATATATATATATATATATATATATATGTGTGTGTGTGTGTGTGTGAGTGTATGTGTATAGGTGTGTGTATGTGTGCTTGGGGGAGGTCAGATAAGCAGCAGAAGCAGCAGCAAGCTGCAACAACAGCAGAAACAGTAAGCTGCAGCAGCAGCAAGAAGCAGCAGCAGAAGCAGTAAGCTGTTGCAGCAGCAAGAAGCTGCAGCAGTAGCAAGCAGCAGCAGCAGCAATAAGAAGAAGCAACAGCAATAAGCAACAGCAGCAACAGTGTGTAGCACAGTGCATTAGAGATTAGGTTGTATGTATAACTAAGTTAGTTAATATTGTTAGATAGATATGTATATATGAGTTAGTATATATATATATGAAGGTATATAGTAAGCATAAGTATTAGTATTGGTTAATATTATTTCTAGTTTACCTTGAGTTATACCAAGGTAATAAGAGTTGAGGTATCATAGGGTATGGGTATTGAATCAGATGGGTATATTAGTTATGTTAGTTTGTATAGTATTTTTATAAGTCTAAGTGCATGTTAGTATATGTGACAAGCAATATAAGTATTTCAAGTCTACTTCTTCTTTATTCTGACTTAATTTTTATTCTTTTGGTATCGTTTGATTGGAATGCACAAATGAGTCAATTTATTAAGAACGAAGACTTGGAAGAAGAACGTTAATCAAAGTAAAGACACTCATAAGTTGGTGAACAGGGAGAGAAAATAGGAGATCTACAAGACTCTGCTTGTGCGTCGCCTACATGATCACCTGTACGCACCAACAGTTGATCAATATCTCCTGCTTCAGTCTCCAAAAGTTCGATATGAAATACAAAATCCTAAGAATGAAGGCAATAAAATCCATCAAAATCGTTCAATAAAATACAAGTCACAAAACCAACAAGAAATCAACCAAGCGGCATCGAAAATGGGCAAGGAAACCAGCACAACGGAAAGGCCTCTCTCGACTCTGCCGTCGAGTCCTTCCTTGAGGTATGATCCGTTGAATGTGGGACCCAATTCCGAAGAAACCAATCCATAACGAGGAAAGAATCTTGATTCAATCTGTCCCGATCGAACGATACCAAGTATTTCTTAGCCGCGCTCCCCGAACAGGGGGAACGGGGCACTACATCTTAACCAACTAACAAAAAGTTTTGTCCTCGAAACTTAAGAATATAACCTACCCCTAGAAAATAATGAGGGAAACTTTTCCCTTATGTCTGATTCGAGTTCCCAGGTCGATTCCTCAACCGAGTGGTTCCGCCAAAGGATGCGCACTAGCGAGATTGCCCGATTCCATAACTGCTTCTCTTTACGATCTAAGATCTGAACGGGCTCTTTCGCGTATGATAAGTCCGCCTGCAGATCCAACTGACCAAAGTCTACCATGTGGTTTGGGTCATGCACGTACTTTTCGAGCTGTGATACATAGAAAATATCATGCACTTCTGACAAGACTGGTGGCAATACAATTTGATAGACAACCGAAGTAACTCGTTTGAGAACTTCAAACGGACCAACGAATCTCGAACTTAACTTCCCTTTTACTCCAAATCGCATGACTCCTCGTATGGGCGAGACCTTTAAAAACATATGGTCTCCCTCAAAGAACTCAAGGGGTCTGCGACGAATGTCGACATAGCTCTTCTGCCGGCTTTGTGCTACTTTTAGCCGCTTTCGGATCAACCGAACCTTTTGGACAGTTTGTTCAACCAGTTTTGGCCCAAGGATTTGGCGTTCTCCAACTTTATCCCAGCAGATCGATAACCTACACTTTTGCCCATACATAGTCTCGTACGGAGCCATTTGGATGCTGTTATTGTATGCAAATTCGGCCAACGGTAGGTAGACGTCCCAACTTGACTTTAAATCGATTACGCAGAGGTACATCATGTCTTCTAATACCTGATTCACCCATTCTTTTTGGCCATCTATTTGAGGATGGTAGGCTCAGCTGAACTTCAACTTACCCATCGTTGACTGAAGGCTTTCCCAGAAATGTGATAGAAATCGTCCGTCCCGATCTGATACTATAAAAACTAGCACTCCGTGCAGCCGAACTATCTCATCAAGGTAGGCCTGGACAAGGCGATCAGTGCTCCAAGTAGTTTTGATGGTAATGAAGTGCGTTGACTTGGTTAACCGGTCGACGATGACCCAGATTGCGTCGTTCTCCCGTTGCGTTATTCCTCTATTATGTCCTTGGCAAACCAATAATAAAGTCCATGCTTATGTGCTCCCACTTCTATTCCGGGATAGCAAATTTCTGTATTTCTTCGCCCGGTCTCTGATGTTCTGCTTTCACCCTATGACAGGTTATACATTGCGACACAAAAAGTGACACATCCTTCTTCATGTCGTGCCACCAGAAAATAGTGTGAAGATCTTTATACATTTTTGTGCTCCCGTGTCACGACCCACACCCGAAAAATTGGGCATGTGTCATGGGTACGTCCAGCCTATACCGCAGCATTGGCGGTAGAACGTTGTTTAGGTCTACTATCTAGATAACAATCTCACTCAATCAATATATATACCTGTCAAGATCTCAACTCCAAACGGAGGAGCAATATGATAAGATAATCACAAGTACTCAATCAAGAATCTAAGCACGATAAGATAACACAGAAGACTAACAGCTACAAAGTCTAAACAACTGCTACTAAAATAATAACAACATCAATAATAATAATAATACAACAATATCCTGAATCAAATATAATACAAGGTCTCAATCCAAAACCGGGGACAAATCCGGTACCAAAAGCTAATAAATACAACAACAGGTCCTAGTGATCCCGGCTACCAACTCGAAAATCACCCCTAAACTAGGGGGTCCCTGTCTACACCATCGACAGGCTGAGGTCCATAAAACATCGGACACCAATCCTCCGGATCCTCTGGAAAAAATATGTCCAGTAAGGACTCGAGCAAGTACACCTCTAACAGCAGTTCCAGTTAAATGATAAAAACTATAAAACAGTTGTAGCAAGTAGCAAGGAGAATAAAATAAAGTATGAACAAGGAATATATATATATATCACTGGTGCATAAAGGTAAAGATGCATGAATATCAGAAGCAAGATAGTAATGACTACAAGATACAAGAAATCTAAACTAAGATCAAGTATGTGCATAAGAACAGGTAGTGAGTCCAACAAGAGTATATATAATGAGTCAAGTCCAGAAACTATCAGTGAGACCAGCAAGAAATACAAGAGAGTCCAGACTAGAAAGAATGAACTCGTGTCTTTGAAATACCTGTTTTGACATGTAAACGGCTAGGGGTAAGTACGGCTCATCGCGCACTGGGTGCGCGGCTGCTATCATTCCAGATTAGACCAGAGGGGGTGATTCCAGTGATTCCAGTTGGGAATGTTTACATGTCTACTCGAGTATTTCCTCGCCCCGACTAGTATAAATAAATCCAAGACCCGACACGTAAATCAAGTATGAGTCCAGCCAGAAACATGAGTGATGCCTGTAGTGATGCCTATAGGTGATGCCAGTAGGTTATTCCAGAATAGAGGCCAGAAACATGAAATATATGTGTCGCAAGTAAAGGAATCCAGAAATACTAGTCCGTGTTGTGCCAAAAAAATCAGATAATACTATACTAGAAGCTGAATTATAATAATCATCAGATAATAAAAACTATCAGAGAATGTACTCGCCTGACATTTTGAGCAACTGGCGATCCGAACTGGTGTCACAAGGACCTATTATGAAAAGCAAGGTTAAACAAGTTTCTAATAAGTTAAACAGATATAAAATAGCTAAAAACAAGCTTCTAATATTGTTCTAGGTCAAACGGATCAAACTGGTAAAATCTGGGTCAAAAAGTCAACCCTGGGTCAAATCTAGGTCAAAAGTTGACTTTGGCGGTCAACCGGGTCAACTACGGTCAAATCTAGGTCAAACTAGGGTGCCCCTAAAATTCTAGGTCAAAACTAGGTCATTAAGCTAATGTACCCTCAAACTCGCCTCCTTGAGATACCGGGATACCCTCGGTATCTGATACCTCAACCTACACTATACGTCCAGTCTATACCCTCTAAAATATATACTAGCACGCATAAATATATATAACTATATATATAAAAGCATCTCTAACCTCAATCATAGGCTAAAACTCAATACCTTGCCCCGATGCCCAATACCTTGAGTATCTCAAGGTATTGAGATACTCAAGCCTTACCCCTCACTAACACTAGCTAACTAACTAACTATATATATATATATATATATATATATATATATATATATATATATATATATATATATATATATATATATATATATATATATATATAACCTAGTGTATAGGTAAACATCTTAATACCTTACCCTCGATACCCAACTTATCTCAATACCTTGGTAGCTCAAGGTATTGAGATACCTTACCCTCTAACTCTAACTAACTAGCTATCTATCTATAATATATACTTATATATATACTACAATATGTATAACATCAATATATATATATATATATATATATATATATATATATATATATATATATATATATACCTTACCTCACCTTACCTCACTACCCTCAATACCTTGGTATCTCAAGGTATTGAGATACCTACCTTACTTCCCACTAACTAACTAGATAACTATCTATATATACATATACCTAGCTATATATCTAAGCAAACATATATATATATATATAACACATATACATATCTACCTACATATCTATATATATATATATATATATATATATATATATATATATATATATATATATATATATATATATATATATATCCATACATACACATACACATATACATCTATACTAATATATATCTCTAACTATATATATATTACCATATCTATCTATATATCTATACATATATACTAATCTAGGTATATATATCTCTATATATCTACCTATATATCTCTCTATATATATACATATATATATAAAAAAGCAGGAGGGAAGCTAGCTCGAGGGCGCGTGCGCGCTGCAAAACTGCACTGACACTGCCGCTGCCCGCAGCTGCTGCTGCTGCGTGCTACTGCGTGCTGTCGCGGCTCTGCACGGCTGATGCTGTGGCGCTGTGCGCGCCTGCAGCTGCTGCTGTACGCCGCTACTGCTGCAGCGGATGCTCGCTGCTGCCGCGGCGTTGCGCGCGCCTGCAGTTGCTGCTGCACGATGCTGCTACTGCAGCGGATGCTCGCTACTACCGCGGCGCTGCCACGGCGCTGTGCGCTGCAAGCGCTGCTGCGATGCTGGCTGCTGCTGCTGCTGCCCTCGCTGCTGCCACGCCCTCTCATCCTCTCTCTCTCTCGACACATGTCACATCCCAGTCCTAAAATATCGAGGGACTGGACGTATGATAATGGCCAGCAGCACGCACCGATGGACAAACCCAATTTAATGGATCCATCGGGACATACTTAAGCTGTAATATAATAATAAATATGTCTAATGATACAAGTCACAGTCTATACTAATCTCATCCATAACAGATAATCATAGATCAAATGCCAGAATAATGCAAATAGAATAAACTAATAAATCTCAATAAAAGTGTCTCGGAGAATAATCCGAGAACAAGTCTGATACATCAATGCAATAGAATGGAAATAAAATAACTAGAAACAGAAATAAATGAGTATCTCAAGCCAATACTCGGGAGAAGTCCTCTGGTATGATCTCGTCCTCGGGTGTCGGTACAGCTCTTGTATCAACTCTTATATCTGCTCCTACTGCGGTCCCGTATACCACGGGATAGAACTCGTCTGCAAATCCTGGGGACATAATCCGGATCCAGGTCCTCAGGGGACATAGCAAGGTACAGATAATACAAGCCAAAATAAAAGCAGTGCAGCAAATAATGAAATGAATAGGGTAAGTATGTAATCATCTGTGTGAAATGCAAGAGAGAGCATCAATAGTACTCAGGCTGAAACAACTACAAGCTCTGTGTCGGGGAGCCGGTAGCAGTGATATCATGAGGTGGTCTAGCTCAGCGGGAGACTGAGAAGCTGGCATAATATAGTCAACCTGTAGTCTGTGGGTCTCTCCAGCAATAGATGGAACAATAGGGGAACACTAAATAACCAACTAAGTGATATGCAAGATGAGAGCAGCACTAGAACTCAGGCTGAAGCCACTACAAGCTCTGTGTCGGAGAGCCGGTAGCAGTAATAATGAGTAATTGGCCAAGCTCGGGCTTAGAGTCTTGTGCCTCACAATAATAGAGGTTATATATATATGATCTGCCTATAGCCTGTGTGTCTCTCCCCACCCAATGTAATCACACGTCTCATGTCCACGATGCATCATGTCCATATCACGCACAATCATATCTAATGCAACAAGTCATATAATGTCTAGGAATCTAATATCTATGTCAAGTCCTGTATCCTATACAGAATCACCATAAATATCTCAGGAAGATCCTGTCTCATGAATAGTGTCAAGTATCCTGGGTTATAATGTACTTGATAAGACAAGTACGAGAATGCAAAGGGTCACGAATGTCCATCTCTAGATGACAATACACAACACCGCGTACGGTGTTGGCACCCGACTAATAATCGGACGCTGAGTAAGTCACACGGTCCTAGGTTAAGCATGCACAGTAATATAATAAAACAAAAAAAATATGTAACAATACTGCAGAGTTTGGCAAGGTACACTTGCCTGGGGTTCTGGCTCCAACTGTAGCTCTGGTCTCAGTGCGATCTGCAAGTACTACTCCGGTTGCTGAAATAAATATCACTATTAGATTCAAAAAATATCAAATAGCTAGAAATGCCTGTCCTTGAGTCCAATTTGGACACAAGGGCAAAAATGACAGTTTCTGGCCAAAACGGGGTCCACATGTGGGCCGCTTTGCACCGAAAACCGTGTCAGGGTCAAAGGTCTCCAAATTCCTCAAACTTAGTGTCAACAAGTCAGGAACGATGATACGAACCCAACAGAACTTCCAGAATTGGATTCCGATGAGCCGATCACAAAATCGCCCGTCAAGTGGAGACTGTGGGGCCCACAATACGCGATTTTGTCAACGTTCTCATAATCGAACCAAACTTGGGTCACAGGACCAGCGTATTGCTACGAGTTCGATGGCACAAGTTTCGTCTAGATCCGACGTGTGTACACAAAGTTACAACATATTCCAGAGCCGACGGATATGGGGCGGTGTTGGCGGATACGCGTTGATTCCGGTGTGCACGCACATCCGAATCGACTTCTGCAAAATCTCACATGTCCGTATCAACGTCGCGCACATTTCGATAAAGACCGCATGCGACCAAGTCATCCCGTTTGGCAGGGCGTACTCAGTTCCGGGATGAAACAGGGCACTGGTTTTCCTGTTTATGGATCGCGGTTCGCGATCGCCACAGGACGCGACGCACCGAGCGTGTTTCACGGGCATCGAGGGGGTCACACAGTCTACGCAACGCAACTGACGAAACAAAAAACAGAATAACGAGGAAAGAGGAAACGTTACCTGAATAGGGCTCCGTGAATCTGACTTTCACGTGTCCGGGTCGTCTACTTCGTGTCCTGGACGTGTCCGAGTCTCTGTGTCCACGGTTCTAGGGTTTGATGTGCTCGTATCCACTGCGTCGACTCCATCGAGGAGGAGGGGGAGAAGACTGCGGCGCTCTCAGGCGGGGTCAGGACTTGCAGCGGTGGTTGTGGTTCAGCGGCTTCTCCGGAGCTGTAAAATTGTCCAGTGAAAGGAAACCGACGAGAAGTCGGCTGAGGTGATCGGAGGTGTCAAGGTCACCCGGCGGAGAGATGACAGGGAGGTGGAGATGCTGCTGTGAGTCGAGATGGCCTAGTTTCGACGGAGTCACCGGAGACGAAGGGAAGAGGAGGGGGAAGCGATCAGTTTCGGTCGACGAGGGACCGGGGTTGAGGGCTCGAGGGGTCTGCGGTGGGCTGAGGAGGGAGTCGGGCTGGGCGAAGCGGAAGATGTCAAGTCGGGGAAGATGGGTTGTCGAGGGCTGTGGGGGAGCGGAGCGAGTCCGTGGAGAGGTCAGAGCAGAGAATTAGGGTTTGGGCTAGGGCGGTGGAGCAGGTCGGCTGTGCGGTGGAGTCGAGGGGAGGAGGTTGAGGTCGGGTGCTGGTGTTCGGCGAGGGGTCGACAGTTAGGGCAGAGACGGGCGGCGAGAAAGGGAGAGAGGGGGCTGAGCTAGGGTTCAGGTCAGGGGCGGAGATAGGCGGCTGAGGACGGGCGGCTGGACTAGGGGTGGCGCCGGAGTCTCGTCGGAGGGGTCAGGGAAAGGGTGGCGGCGCTCGATTAGGGTTAGGTTTAGGGATTAGGGATTAGGGATTAGGGATTTTTAGTAATTTTCTTTTTCTTTTTGTTTGTGGAGAAAAACTAGGAAATTATGTATTTATACATACAAAAATTGGACTAGGATTTGACCTAGGATTTGGGCTGGGTCAACGCTCCTTGGGCTTGGCTTCGGCTCTCATGGGGATGTTGGGCGTTTGGCACAGGTTTAATTTGGTTTAATTCTGCATCGGTTTTCAGGGCTTTAAAAAATGATTTCGGGGTCCAATAAATTCACAAAAAATTACCCTATGTCCGATTTTCCATTTTACACCATAAAATATTATTTCCATAATATTTTAATATTAATTAACATCAACTAAAAATTATTTAATTACCAAATACCTAGGTTTTTAATTTCAGAAAATTCTTGAAAGTTCCAGAAAAATTATGAAAAGCTAAATTAGAAATTACTTGAAAATCAGGGGGCTTACAATCTACCCAACTTATAAAAAAAATTGTCCTCGAAATTAAAATATGGTAGGGTTCTCTCTATCCAATCTCACTTGATTACAGTCTAAAGGATTCCTCTCAAGTGAACATTGCGGTCTCTACCCAACTTAGAATTTACCCATCTATCATCTAAGGCTATACATCTAATAAAGCTATGCCCCAACTATTTAATCCTGTTATTGAATCCTCAAGTCTTTAACACCAAACATATTACCTATGATATTCCATTAATCATATATAAAAGGGTCATCAACAATACGACCGGCCTGTGGGTTATATCTAGTACTGTCTATATATCAAACTTATACCAAGCACGAGGTTTCATCTTTTCGAAATAAGGGAAGACGAAGATCAATAATGAAGAGTTCAAGGGTAAGATAATAGAATAGAAGTATCAGGATCAAGGCGTTTAACGAATTTAAATAGGATTTGTCAAGACGATTGTGGATTAAAATCCTATTTTGGTAATCATTTATTCGCATGCTCGGATTAGTACAGTTATATAACTGATACGATATGCTCAGACATATCTAGAGGGCAAGTATATTATTCAACTATATGTCTCAATCCACGTGAAGTAGTCGTGCGAAGAGCGAACCAAAATGCACTAAGGTTGATCAGACCGTAATACACTGATTCTGAATAGACATTTGTATTAGTGTGTCGACCCAATAATACATATGTCATGAACAAGCTCGATAAAAGGACAAGCTTGCAAAACTAGGCTATATTAGCAGCATAAGTCAAGGTAGTACAACAAATATAAGTACGCTAGATGATGATGAAAGGAGGTACAACTTAATTCAAATTCACAAAACAACCCAAAATAAGCACAATAACAAAAACTCTACAATCTCTACAGTTATCAATTATAAGCAAGTTCAAAATTACATAGGTTAAGGCTGAGGTCATGAACCAATAGGCACGAGATAAAACAAATCTATAAACAGATAACTATGAAAAATTACGCGCATTAGCTACTCCATGGGTCTGTGCGTCTTCTAAAGTCATCGCTGGAGCTTGTTCCTGTTCTTACAGTTGATTCCTCTGCTGCTGTTGAGCCTACTGGAAGAGTATTGTTTGTGGTGCCAAGGGTGGCCTCGGCTGATTCTCTCCTGGGGCTGGTGGTCTGACTCCTTCAACTCTCGTTTGCGGTGCTTTCAAGGTTGGAGAGGCTGGCCTTGGTACTGGTAACGCTCTTTCTCGATATTCGGGGCATTTCTTTACTAAATGCTGACTAGATCCGCAAGCTAAGCATAATTTCCTTTTGCGTCTGCACTCGTTCTCTATATGGCCTCGCCTGCGACAATTTGGACAGACAGGTAGTACTTGCGGAGATGCTTCTAGTGGCTGGTGCATATGAGACTTCCTTGTAACTTCTTCCTGTGGTGCTCCGGCTGGTGCTGATGTGGCTGGTCGATGAATCATCAATGCTTTCTCTCGATGCTGAGAACAGTCCTTAGCTAAGTGTTGATTGGTTCCGCAAATCAAGCATAATCCTAACTTGCATCTGCACTCCTTCTCAATATAGCCTACCTTGCCACAATAGTAACAAGTAGGAAGGAATGAGGCTCTGGGTGCTGCTCTCGGTGGTAGATTCATCTGTGGTCACTTTGCAACTCTTTTCTGTTATGCTTGGTCTGGTGCTGATGCATACGGCCACTTCTGGCTGGACTCTATCCTTGTGTTGCACTCCATGGCCTGTGCTGTAGTAAGAACGTCCGTTGCAACAGAGCTGATTAACTTTCGTAGCTCAGAGCTAAATCTATCGATGAACTTCTCCGCTTGGTTTTGCTGAGCTTCTTCATGAACCTTCTAATGGGCTTGTATCATCGCATAGAACATTCGAATCATTTGTTGTTCGTCCATAGCCTGCCCTTGTGGAACGGTAGGCATCGGTGGAGCAAACTGCGTTGATGGTGGAACGTCATCTTCCTGGATTCTCGAGGAATGCTGACTTGTTTGCTGTGATGATGGACCTTCACTAACTGGTGTCACTTCATCTCTATTGGTTATTATAGCACCTTATGGTATTTTTGGATGAGTCTCGTCGCGTGCTTGTGAATCCATCGCTTTGCAACCAAAATAAACCATAAGAGGCGCTCAGGAATCAAGACAGGATGCAAGTCAAGAATTTAATTCGAATCCGATATAGATATCAAGAACGTTTCAAGCAAGTGGATGAGATCCTAAAAACTTATCCTATTCTTATTGCAGGCTTGCTCAGTCCCTAAGTTGAAACCGAACAATTTAGTCGTTGACCTGCATGGACCACCACAAAAACCATGTCACGCCCCAGTCCTAAAATATCGAGGGACTGGACGCGTGATAATGGCCAGCAGCATGTACCGATGGACAAACCCAATTTAATGGATCCATCGGGGCATACTTAAGCTGTAATATAATAATAAGTAGGTCCAATGATATAAGTCACAGTCTATACTAATCTCATCCACAACAGATAATCATAGATCAAATGCCAGAATAATGCAAATAGAATAAACTAACAAATCTCAATAAAAGTGTCTCGGAGAACAACCCGAGAATAAGTCTGATACATCAATGCAATAGACTGGAAATAAAATAACTAGAAACAAAAATAAATGAGTATCTTAAGCCAATACTCAGGAGAAGTCCTCTGGTATGATCTCGTCCTCGGGTGTCGGTACAGCTCCTGTATCAACTCCTGTATCTGCTCCTGCTGCGGTCCCGTATACCTCGGGATAGAACTCGTCTGCAAATCCTAGGAACATAATCCGGATCCAGGTCCTCAAGGGACATAGTAAGGTACAGATAATACAAGCCAAAATAAAAGCAGTACAGCAAATAATGAAATGAATAGGGTAAGTATGTAATCATCTGTGTGAAATGCAAGAGAGAGCATCAATAGTACTCAGGCTGAAACAACTACAAGCTCTGTGTCGGGGAGCCGGTAGCAGTGATATCATGAGGTGGTCTAGCTCAGCGGGAGACTAAGAAGCCGGCATAATATAGTAAACCTATAGTCTGTGGGTCTCTCCAGCAATAGATGGAATAATAGGGGAACACTAAATAACCAACTAAGTGATATGCAAGATGAGAGCAGCACTAGAACTCAGGCTGAAGCCACTACAAGCTCTGTGTCGGAGAGCCGATAGCAGTAATAATGAGTAATGGGCCAAGCTCGGGCTTAGAGTCTTGTGCCTCACAATAATAGGGGTTATATATATATGATCAGCCTATAGCCTGTGTGTCTCTCCCCACCCAATGTAATCACACGTCTCATGTCCACGATGCATCATGTCCATGTCACGCACAATCATATCTAATACAACAAGTCATATAATGTCTAGGAATCTAATATCTATGTCAAGTCCTGTATCCTATATAGAATCACCATGAATATCTCAGGAAGATCCTGTCTCATAAATAGTGTCAAGTGTCCTGGGTTATAATATACTTGATAAGACAAGTACGAGAATGCAAAGGGTCACGAATGTCCATCTCTAGAGATAATACACAACACCGCATACGGTGTTGGCACCCGACTAATAATTGGACACTGAGTAAGTCACACGGTCGTAGGTTAAGCATGTACAGTAATATAATAAAACAAGAAAAATATGTAACAATACTGCAGAGTTTGGCAAGGTACACTTGCCTGGGGTTCTGGCTCTAACTGTAGCTCTGGTCTCAGTACGATCTGCAGGTACTACTTCGGTTGCTGAAATAAACATCACCATTAGATTCAGAAAATATCAAATAGCTAGAAACGCCTGTCCTTGAGTCCAATTTGGACACAAGGGCAAAAATGACAGTTTCTGGCCAAAACGGGGTCCACATGTGGGCCGCTTTGCACCGAAAACCGTGTCAGGGTCAAAGGTCTCCAAATTCCTCAAACTCAGTGTCAACAAGTCAGGAACGATGATACGAACCCAACGGAACTTCCAGAATTAGATTTCGATGAGCCGATCACAAAATTGCCCGTCAAGTGGAGCCTACAATTTTGTCAACGTTCTCATAATCGAACCAAACTTGGGTCACAGGACTAGCGTATTGCTACGAGTCCGATGGCGCAAGTTTTGTCTCGATCCGACGTGTGTACACAAAGTTACAGCGTATTCCAGAACCGATGGATACGGGACGGTGTCGACGAATACGCGTTGATTCATGTGTGCACGCACATCCGAATCGACTTCTGCGAAATCCCGCACGTCCGTATCGACGTCGCGTACGTTTCGGTAAAGACCGCATGTGACCAAGTCATCCTATTTGGTGGGGCATTAGTTTTTCTGTTTTTGGATCACGGTTCGCGATCACCACGGGACGCGACGCACCGAGCGGATTGTACGGGCATCGAGGGGGTCACATAGTCTACGCAACGCAACTGACGGAAAAAAAACAGAATAACGAGGAAAAAGAAAACGCTACCTGAACAGGGCTCCGTGAATCTGACTTTCACGTGTCCGGGTCGTCTACTTCGTGTCCTGGACGTGTCCGAGTCTCTGTGTCCACGGTTCTAGGATTTGATGTGCTCGTGTCCGCTGCGTCGACTCCGTCGAGTAGGAGGGGGAGAAGACTACGACGCTCTCGAGCGGGGTCAGGACTTGCAGCGGGGGTTATGGTTCAGCGGCTTCTCCGGAGCTGTAAAATCGTCCAGCGAGAGGAACCCGACGAGAAGTCGGCTGAGGTGATCGGAGGTGTCGAGGTCACCCGGCGGGAAGATGACAGGGAGGTAGATGCTGCTGCGAGTCGAGATGGCCGAGTTTCGACGGAGTCACCGGAGACGAAGGGAAGAGGAGGGGGAAGCGATCGGTTCCGGTCGACGAGGGACCGGGTTTGAGGGCTCGAGGGGTCTGCGGCGGGCTGAGGAGGGAGTCGGGCTGGGCGGAGCGGAGAGGAAGATGTCAAGTCGGGGAAGATGGGTTGTCGAGGGCTGCGGGGGAGCAGAGCGAGTCCGTGGAGAGGGCAGAGCGAAGAATTAGGGTTTGGGCTAGGGCGGCAGAGCAGGTCGGCTGTGCGGTGGAGTCGAGGGGAGGAGGTTGAGGTCGGGTGCTGGTGTTCGGCGAGGGGTCGACAGTTAGGGCAGAGACGGGCGGCGAGGAAGGGAGAGAGGGGGCTGAGCTAGGGTTCAGGTCAGGGGCGGAGATAGGCGGCTGAGGACGGGCGGCTGGACTAGGGGTGGCGCCGGAGTCTCACCGGAGGGGTCAGGGAAAGGGTGGCGGCGCTCGGTTAGGGTTAGGTTTAGGAATTAGGAATTTTTAGTAATTTTCTTTTTCTTTTTGTTTGTGGAGAAAAACTAGAAAATTATGTATTTATACATACAGAAATTGGACTAGGGTTTGACCTAGGATTTGGGCTGGGTCAACGCTCCTTGGGCTTGGCTTCAGCTCTCATGGGGATGTTGGGCGTTTGGCACGGGTTTAATTCGGTTTAATTCTGCATCGGTTTTCAGGGCTTTAAAAAATGATTCCGGGGTCCAATAAATTTACAGAAAATTATCCTATGTCCGATTTTCCATTTTACACCATAAAATATTATTTCCATAATATTTTAATATTAATTAACATCAACTAAAAATTATTTAATTACCAAATACCTAGGTTTTTAATTTCAGAAAATTCCTGAAAGTTCCAGAAAAATTATGAAAAGCCAAATTAGAAATTACTTGAAAATCAGGGGGCTTACAACACACATACCAACACACACACACCTCGACACACAAGCACACTTAGATATATATATAAACACACAAACATATATACATATATATATACACACACAACCATATATATATATACACACACTCATACATATATAGATATATACAAACACACTCACATATATATATATATATATATATATATATATATATATATATATATATATATATATATATATATATATATATATATATATATATATATATATATATACCTACACATATATATATATATACACACACTCAAATATATATATATATATATATATATATATATATATATATATATATATATATATATATATATATATATATATATATATATATATATATATATACACATATCCACACTCACACACACGGTCACAAACACACACTCATACTCTCACACAACTACACATACATAAACATATATATATATATATATATATATATATATATATATATATATATATATATATAAACACACACACACACACACACACACACACACACATATATATATATATACACACACACACACACATATATATATAACTACACACACCTACACATACACAAACACCAACACACATACTCAACCACACTCACCCCCACACACAAAAACACACACATATATATATAAATATATACTCAAAAACTCTAATACATACTTCCCGAAGCTAAATCAACGCGCGCACAAGCCCGAAACCTAGAAACCAAGTCGAAATGGCCATTCGGTCATTTCGACGAACACGTGGAGTGCGGTTCGTGAAACTCGTGAAACCCACACCAAACCTACTCAGAATCGGCCTAAAATTTACCCACAGGTTCTAATCGATATCTAGATCCTAGAAAAAATACTAACTCATCAATTCTAGGTTCGTGGCAAAAACGTGCATGCACATAGAACCTACGACGACGAAAACCCCCAAATCACCCGAAACGCTCAAATCTCCGCGACACGACCTCATGTGTCCGAACGGAGACACGTACTTACCCTTAAGGCACCCAAGCACGTCTACCTAGGTCCGTCTAACCTAAGACAACACCAAAAATTGGGCCAATCTCTGATTTCACCCAAAATTGATACAAAACCTAATGTCAAAGTCTCCAAACACATCCAAACAAACTTCAACTTCCTCCTACGGGTAGCCCTAAGGTCTAGGAATGTTCTAAACTACTAATTACACTATATTAGAGTAATTATAAGGGAAAAAATTAGGATTTACCTCTTGGAAGTTGGAATCCCAAGCCAAAGTCTCCAAAAAGCCCCAAATTCACCACACAAAGCTTTCAAGCTTTCAACCCAAGCTCCAACACCAAATCTAAGCTCTACACATCTAGGTTAGAGAAAAGCAAAGGGTTAAGGTTTACATTAAAGAGGAAAGCAAGTGAAGGAGGAGAAGAAAAATGGAAAAACTTACTTGGAATGTAGAAATTGGAAGAAGAAGAAGAAGAAGAAGAAGAAGAAGAAGAATGGAATAAAGAAATAAAAGGGGGGCTGCTGGTTGTATCCGGCCAAGTAGGAAAATAGGTTAGGGTTAGGGTTAGGGTTTGGGTTTGAGTTAAGTGAAATGACTAAAATGCCCTCCAATTCAAGTCATCCTAAATTGGGGTTTGGGTTTGGGGTTCCAAATGCACTCAAATAAATTCCTAATCACTCCAACTAACTAATAAAAATATAAATAATTATTCTAAGCCAATAAATAAGTCTAACAAGGGTGTTGGTTGGGTCTGGCATGGGTCCACTAGGGTCTGACATGGGTACAGGCTAGCCAAAATACTAAAATAACTAATAAAAAAATACAACCAACAATAAAATATTAATATAATTATTTATGATAAATACACAATTAACCAAATTAAAATAAAAATAAAAATAAAAAATACCCTTCTCTGGAAATGGGGTAGTAACATCCCGGGATGGACCATATAGGTTGTGTAGTGAGCTTCCGCAAGTATTTCCTTTCTGAGTTCTGAGTCGTTGGGAACGCATATCCTTCCCTTAACTCGCAATACTCTATTCTCAGCTACTGCAAAGTCTTTCGCCTTCCCCGCCAGAATCTGCTCGCGTATTTTGCTTAGGAATGGGTCATCCCTCTGAGTAGATGTGACCCTCTCTAATAGGTTGGGTACGAATCGTATCTGAGCAACCCGCGCGCCACGATACCGAATTCGGAACTCGATGCCCATCTCCTCTAAGTCCCTTTGTAACCTGCACTCAACGGACAGGGATCCCGTAAAGACCCGATTCAACACATCCGCTACAATATTTCCTTTGCCAGGTGTGTAGTCTATCGTCAATTCATAATCCTTTATTAATTCTAGCCAATGCCGCTGTCGTAGGTTCAGGTCCGCTTGGGTGAATAGGTACTTTAAACTTTTGAGATCAGTATAAATTTGGCAAGCCACTCCATAGAGGTAGTATCGCCATAACTTTAGCCCAAACATAATTGCCTATAGCTCCAAGTCGTGCGTAGGATAATTCTTCTCGTGCTTTTTTAGCTGCCTGGATGCATAGGCTATCACCCTATCTTGTTGCATAAGTACACACCGTAAGCCCTGCCCTAACGCGTCGCTAAAGATTTGGAATCCCGAGGTCTCATCTGGTAGTGCAAGTAACTGGGCAGAGGTGAGGCGATGCTTTAACTCTTCAAATGAGGCTTCGTAGTCGGTGGACCACTCAAACGCGACTCCTTTCTGTATGAGACGAGTTAGAGGTGATGCTAATTTGGAAAAATTCTCTACGAAACGCCAGTAGTAGCCCGCTAGCCCGAGGAAGCTTCGAATCTTACTGACGGATGCAGGCTGCTTCCACTTGACGATAGCTTCAACTTTCTTTGGATCGACTGAAATGCCTCCCGCAGAAATGATGTGCCTGAGGAAAGATATACTGCTCAGCCAGAATTCACACTTACTCAGTTTTGCATATAACTTGTTGCCCCGAAGAGTCTTTAGCAAGGTCCGCAAGTGCTCTGCATGTTCCTCCCTATTCTTCGAGTACACCAACATATCATCAATAAATACTACTATAAATTTATCGAGATATGGTCGGAACATGCGGTTCATTAAGTCCATAAAGGCGGCAGGGGCATTGGTTAATCCGAATGGCATTACCAAAAACTCATAGTAGCCGTAGCGAGTGCGAAAGGCTGATTTTGGCACGTCATCCAGTTTAATCCATAGTTGATGGTAACCCGAGCGAAGATTAATTTTCGAGAACAGCGTCGCACCTTGTAGTTGATCGAAGAGGTCATCGATCATGGGGAGGGGATACTTATTTCGAATAGTGGCTTTATTCAGTTCACGATAGTCAATGCAGAGCCGCAATGAGCCATCTTTTTTCTTTAAAAACAATACAAGCGCCCCCCACAGAGACAAGCTCTGACGAATATACCCATGATCTAGAATTCTTGCAACTGAATCTTAACTCTTTTAGTTCTATTGGGGCTATTTGATACGAAGATTTGGAAATTCGTCAAATTTTTAGAAATGTATCAATAGTAAACTCTATCTCTCGAACGGGCGGCATGCCGGATAACTCGACAGGGAACACATCAGGAAAATCTGCCATAACGGGAATAGACTCAATGTTTGCGCGATCTTGTTGTGTGTCTTGAACGGACGCCAAGTACCCTTCACAGCCGGAATGTATCATCCGTCGAGTAGACATTGCAGAGATCACCATGCAGGCATTCAGCACTCTTGACTGTGGACTGCACGCATAGCAAAATTTAATCCCACCAGGTAGACAAAACACGACTTTCTTTTTCGTACAATCAATGGTAGCCGAGCAAGTGCCGAGCCAATCCATCCACAGAATAATATCGTAGTCCCTAATGTCTAAGACTATCGCATCTAGTGATAATTTTCTTCCCCCGATACAAATATTACCTTCACGACAGACTAAATAAGCCGACAAATCCACGCCCGAGGGAGTACAGACGCTAAGGTTTAGGCCTAGCGGTGTTATAGGGAATGTGTTCTCGGCGGCAAAATTTGCCATAATAAAATTATGTGTGGTGTCAGAATCAAACAATACTCGAGCAGGTACATTATTGAAGAGTAATATACCTGACACCGTCACGTTTGATGTGAGTGCCTCATCTCGAGTCAGAGCATAGACTCGGCCTTGAGCATTCTACGGAGCCGTCTAGTTCGCTTGAGGTGCTTGTCCCTGATCTTGAGGCGTGTGGTTTGGTTGTTGCTGCTGGTTTGGTCCTCCCGCCCGATAGTTCGCTGCCATATGCCCCTGGTGACCGCATTTAAAGAACGATCCATTAAATACTGGATAGTTTCGAGCAATATGTCCGATACGATTACATCGGTGACAAACGAGCTCACTGCCTCTCCCTGGGTTTGTACCCTGATTACTGCCGTTGTTGGGGCACTTGGATGCGTTGTTACCTCCCGTGTTGCTAGGGCGCTTGTGATTGAAATTTAGCACAGCGCTGGTATGAACTGGAGGGTACTATGACTCTAGGGAGAGGGGGTGGTTTAGGGACTCACGCATTATACGGTACTGTGGGATGACGACGTAGGCTCGAATGGAAGGTCGCAGTCCTATCTCAAACATACGTGCTCGACTTTCTGCATCACAGAAGTAAGACTTAGCAAATTTGGCTAGCCTGTTGAATTCTGAGGCATACTGCCACACTGTCATGTTTTCTTGTTGCAGATGTGTGAATTCGTCTTCCTTCTCACGACGAACGGCGGATGGAAGATACTCCTCCTCGAAGGACTTACGAAATACAGACCAAGAGATAGTCGTCCTACCACATTCACTTATAATAGCTTGTTTGTGCACATCACACTAATTATGTGCATTTAAGCGGAGCTGAAGCTGTATGCAAGCGACTCTCTTTGTTTTATCCATGCGAAGTACTTCGAAGTGGTCTTACAACTCAACCAGCCAATCCAACGCCATGGAGGGGTCCTCCCTTAAAGGTAGCATGATACATCTTTTTGAAGTCAGATATTTATAGGATGGGACCCTTTTTCGTCTGAGGATGAAGGTTCTAGAGAGTCCTGAAGTCCCGCGGTATCGGCTACAACTGGCTGTCGCGACGGTCGCTGATGCATAATGGTTGTTGGCGACGAGCGTTGTCACAATCGTTTGTAAGGTATCCATTTGCTTCTGCTGTGCTTCGGCCTGAGTCCCAGTGCCAGAAATTGAGCCTCAATCTGGGACTCAAACTGGTTCTGTTATAATTTGGCTTGTCTCTGCTGCGTTTCCATCAAACACATCATCCGTTCGAACAGATCCACAGAGGGTGCGGCACCTGGACTTTCTGAGCTGCCCGATGTGCCAAAATTGTTCCTTTATACTTGTGCCACCATTTGCGCATGTGCACCGGGCTCTGAGGTCGCTCCTTCAAAGAAAAGTAACTTGTATCAGTCTCAAAATATATGATGGACTCACTGTTTGGAACGTATCTCATTTTTGCCAAGCGAATTCAAGGGTTCAACGGGGAGGGACATGGTCATTTCAAGAAACTTTTCTGATACGAAGGTCAAAGGATCTGAAGCCATGCTCTGATACCAATATGTCATGCCCTAATTTTTGCTAAATCGATAATCATCCCCCGGGCGTGATGTCGTGCATGCGTAGGGCACGCGCGCACAAGGTGTAGACATAATAATATACTTTAGAACAAATGCAACTGGGTACACAAATAAGATATCACACTTTGAGATATAGAAAAATTTTCTTTATTGATAATGAACATCTGTTTACAGACTCTTGACCCAAAAGTGATAAAGATGCCACACGGGCTTATAACTTGGACGCAAAATGAGATAGTCGATCCATACATTACATTCCTTACTTATATTTTAGAAACACAAAACACCTTGGGTGCGAGTCAGCACCATCACCTAGTGGCTTCAAAAGGTGAGAGCGAGCTCCTTTCTTGATTATGTACTTGAGCTCCCAAAAGTCATAACACAAACGCGCCTTGATCCAGGAGGGGTTGGAGAAAGCTTCAGCTCCTCGTTGCGTCGCCTCGACTCGGGGAACCTGTTGTAACGAGGGTCAGTACTTCGAAAAGTACCAGTGAGGGCGAGCTAATCCAACTTACCAAAATTGAGAACGAATTCATATGAGCATGCAACATTTTTATTTATGTGATCTCTTTATCTTGCCTTAGTTCAATTCTTTGTATATGATATAATAAAATGACATAACAAAATATGCCACCGCTCGGTGACTTTACTTGTACCATCTGAACCACCTGTACAAAACTTACCATGACCTTCCCTGCCATGAAGATATAGTTAGTCTGCATAGTTTAAATATACATAGCAATCACTTGGTCGAACGAGAGATGGGTCAGCTGCCATTTTGCCTCGGGTAGCTAGCCCTTAGTGGACGCACAGACCCATCCAATGCTAGGACTACACTAGTAAATTGTTCTACCTGGGTCAAATCGATCCCAGTGCCCCAGCGACCGTTCGTAGAATGATATCTCTTATGCACAAGTTGTCCAAGACCATGCCTCAACTACAAACTAAGTTATCAGTTGGAGCATATTTCAAGCAATATAAGTAAATAAACTTCATACATTTTTCATAGTCTAGGCTACCTTGCACAATGATCACATTTCCAATTTTTGCACTATCCATTAAACAGTTATAGATGAATAAGTTCTAGCTACAACTGAATATAAAATAGCTACAGGCATAGCGGGCAAGCACGCATCGATGATGATCATTGAGAATTTTATGTGACAAGCATTATAAGTGTTTCAAGTCTACTTCTTCTTTATTCTGACTCAATTTTTATTCTTTTGGTATCGTTTGATCGGAATGCAAAAATGAGTCAATTTATTAAGAACGAATACTTAAAAGAAGGGCGCTAATCGAAATAAAGTCACTCACAAGTTGGTGAACAAGGAAAGAAAATGGAAGATCTTCAAGACTCCGCTTGCGTGTCGCCTACACGATCATCTGCACGCACCAACATTTAATTAATATCTCATGCTTCAGTCTCCAAAGGTACGATATGAAATATAAAATCCTAAGAACGAAGGCAATAAAATCCATCGAAATCGTTCAAGAAAATTTAAGTCACAAAACCAACAAAAAGCAACCAGGCGGCATCGAAAACGGGCAAGGAAACCAGCACAACGGAAAGGCCTCTCTCGACTTTGTCGTTGAGTCCTTCCTTGAGGCATGATCCATTGAATATGGGACCTGATTCTGAAAAAACCAATCCATAATGAGGAAAGGATCTCGATTCAATCTGTCACGATTGAACAATACCAAGTATTTCTTAGCCGCACTCCCCGAACAGGGGAAACAGGGCACTACAGTCGGTCGCCTTTTTTATCGAAATTAGCTCGCGCATCTTCTTCAGGAACATATCATCCTTCTGAGCAAACTTTATCTTTTCTCGCAGACTCAGCCCAAGTTATAGTTGAGACAGCTACACCCCTTGGCCTTGAACTCTGAGTTCAATGCTCATTACCTCTAGATCTCTTAGTACTCGATCGTCTATTGATAGTGAACCCACGAACTTTTGACTTAATGTGTCTGCTACTACATTTTCTTTGCCCGGTGTGTAAGTGATCGTCAAGTCATAGTCCTTTATGAGTTCCAACCAACGTCTCTGCCGTAAGTTTAATTTTCGTTAGGTAAAAAGATACTTTAGGATCTTTTGATCTATGTAGATTTTACAAACAACACAGTAGAGGTAGTGTCGCCACAATTTCAGTGCGAACACAATTGCCTCTAGTTCCAGATCATGCGTTGGGTAATTCTTCTCGTGCGGCTGCAACTGTCTCGAAGTGTAAGAGATCACCTTATCCCGTTGTATAAGAATGCACCATAATCTGACCCCGATGTATCGCTGTAAATCTAAAACCCTTCAGGCCCTTCCGGAAGCACAAGGATCAGAGCTGAGAAGAGTCATTTCTTTAACTCCTGAAAGCTAGTTTAACAGTCGCCGCTCCATACAAATGTGATTCCCTTCTTGGTGAGGCAAGTAAGAGGCCAAGCCACTCTGGAAAAGTTCTTTATGAACCTATAATAATAGCCTACAAAACTTAGAAAACTTTGAATCTCGCTTGCCAACGTAGGCTGCCTCCAGTCTACTATTGCTTTAATTTTCTTTTGGTCAACCAAAATACCTTCTGCCGAGACAAGGTGTCCAAGAATGTTATGCTACTCATCCAGAATTCATACTTACGTAGTTTTGTAAATAATTGATGCTCTCGCAAGATTTGCAGCACGGCCTTAAGTATTCCATGTGATCTTCTATAGTCTTTGAATATATAAGGATATCGTCGATGAACATGACCACAAATTTGTCTATGAAGGGCCGGAAGACTCTGTTCATCATATCCATGAATATGGCTGGAGTATTCGTCAAACCGAACGACATCACTAGGAATTCATAATGCCCATATCTGGTTCAAAACGTCGATTTCGTCACATCTTTAGGCTTAATCTTTAGTTGGTGATAGCCCGACCGAAGATCAATCATGGAGAATATTATTGCTCCCTGAAGTTTGTAAATCCCCTCGACCAAATTTAGGTCTACCTGGCTTAGATAGACAGACTAGAGTTAGTTTGAAGCCATTTAGAATTAGAACAAAGTATTTTAGATTAATGTACACAATATCTGTATCACTTTGTGCACCTTACCGTTGCTTTGATATTTGGAGCGCTACACTAGCATTTGCTTTCAAACAAATTTCACACACTTTTCCTAGACGTGCCAGCCTTCCATTCTGACCCTTGTGTAACTCATAAATACCCTCTTTTGTGCTTCATTTTAGTCGCACAATATTTGTTACAAACGTCCATTCTTAAACTCAAATAAATCCAACTTTGCATCCTTGTTTGTTCCAATCGAAATTGGAGACACAACCTCAACCCATTTTGTACAACCCAATTTATGATAATATTCTATTCTGAGTCTACTACGTCTATGATACTTGTGTCCCATCCAATTTTAATCCTATGTACTCCCAATTAATTAAAGAACACCATTTTTACTAATTTTAATTAAATTGGTGTAATGTCCCAACCTAACCCAAAACTAGACCCAAACCCCCACTCACACCCTCAAGGTTCATACTAAATACCACATACTATTTTAACCCACTATATCACACCAAACATGGTGTTTTCCCTCATCCCATCCCAATTTATATTATTTGTACAATTTTCTAATTGTTAGGGACCTTTGTGCAAAAAGGCAATATGATACTTGTGTCCCAGCCAAGCTATGAAGAAACCCCCTCCCTCATGTGTTGACCAGTCCAACTAAGTTCCCCCCTCTATTTTGAGTGTACAACACCCTAACTTTTCCACCTACATTATCCACACCCTCCATTCAAATTTGGCCCATCCTAGCCACCCAATTCCTTCATGAAAAATCCTCCCTCATCCCTAGGAAGGCACATAGTTGGCCCTAATCCCAATACAAGCCTCATTTCTCTCTCCTACATAAAACTACCTCCTTCCTCTCTCCATTCTTCATGCACAACACCACCATCACCTCCACCCAAACCGGAACCCTAACTTCTCACCACTTCTTCTTCCCCAACCCGACTTCTTCTTCTTCGACCTTCTTCCTCCGCCACGGCCACCACCTTCAGCCACCCTCGACTTCACCTTTGCCTCCGTCTCAGCAACTACCATACCCCGGCCATCCCCGAGCAGCCACCACCTTCCCCGGCACCTCTACGACCGACCTCATATCACCACAGTCCCACCCTTCTTCCTCCTCCGGCCGTCTCCTTCCCAACACCACCACCGCCAACACCACTATCACCAACACCATTATCATCTCCACCTTTGCCTCCACGACCACCGTCTCCACCATCCATCCGAAGACCCGAGCCACCGCCACCATTATCACCATCACCAACGCCACCCTCGCCTGCATGACCACCACCTCCAGCATCTCCACCACCGGCCATCATCACCAATGCCACCCTCGCCTCCACGACCACCACCACCCATGCCTCCACGACCAATGCCATCCTCACCTCCACGACCACCACCATTGCCACCATCGTCATCCCCACCACCATCATCTCCGCGTGCCACGGCCACTAGCAACCCGCGTCAACCCACCGCTGCTGCGACCGCATATGCTGCTGAAGCTGCTGCTACTGCTGCGCCGCAGTGATCTGCCACGTTCTGGCCCAGCGAGCCGCCACGTCCAGGCCCCTACGCCGCCGCATGCCACCACCGCAGCAAACGCTGTTGTTGATGTGTCTACTGCTGCTGTAGCTATTGTCGTGTTTTGGCCGGAGCAGACCGCCGAGCACCCCCCGACGACCGTCGAGCACCCCTCCCCCCCCCGACGACCGACGACACCCCCAAGGCTCCCCCTTTCCTTCTCCTCCTCCAAACTTTCGCTGCGACTGCGAACGCTGCTGCCGTTACTGTTCTTCTTCTTCAAATCAGCAGACCCGAGCCTCAACCAACCCCCTTCACGATACAATTATACCTTCATCTCATGACCATTTTGTGAGCCATCTTTGCAGGTATGTTCACTATATAACCCTCATGCTATGTGTTCAATTAGAATAATTTTGTTTGATTTCTATTGATAGTTATTTGAGTTCCAAATCGAAGAAAATTTTATTTTATAAAATATTGAAATTTTTTGATACGGCGTTGGTCCCGTCAATTCGGGCAACCTCATCGCATAGCGACTACACTGAAAAGTGCGTATCATCAACGTGAACGTGTGGGCTTTCATGGAACTTGATTTGGATGTGCGTGCACACCGGAATCAACGTGTATCCGTCGAAAAGCACTGTATCGACATGTTCTGACACTCGTCCAAATTTTGTATCTGCCTGTCATTTCGTAACAAAACTTACACCATCGGATTCGCAGCGTTACGCTGGTCCTGTGACCCAACTTTGGTTCGATTCTGAGAACGTTGACGAAATATCATTTTGTGGGCCCCACGGTTCCACATGACGGGCGAATTCGTGACCGACTCATCGGAACCTAGTTCTGGACGTTCCGTTGGGTTCGTATCATTGTTTTGGACTCATAGACACTAAGTTTGACAAATTTGGAGAACTGTCTCTGGAACATTTTTTGGCGTAAGACGGGCCCACATGTGGACCCCGTGTTGACCAAAAACTGCATTTTTGCTTCTGTATCCAAATTGGATGTATGTATATGCTTTTCTGAGTATCTCACTCATTCCGGGATTGTTGGTGATATTTGTGACCGCATCTGGGGATATCAGCTCCAGTTTTCATTGCTGCACTGCTACTCCCATGGCGAGTTCATGTTCGAATCTTCGCCTCGCTTTCAGGCAAATATACCTTGCCTTGTTGTACTATTTAAATTCAGTTATTATTAGTTGCATATTTTATTGTTTTAATATTATATAACTGTGTGCGTCCGAGAAAGACTCGGGTGCAGTCAACAAAGGCGTTAACGTTAGGAGTTGTGTTTGACCTAGGGTCTAGTGGACGCACCTAAAGTTGAGGAGTTATCAATATGACTCCCCAGGCCTTGACACGTATCATTGCACATCATAAAGTGAGTTCATATAGGGACGCGTGCTTCATGCTTGACTAGCCATCGGTGTGAGTAGCACGTGTGACGGTATTTAGCTTAGTTGTATATTTCTTTAGTGACTTGCATTTATAGTACGAGATGTCCATGTCGTATTCGCAATATGTACATTGGCATTGGGCGGGGAGGACAATTGGTAGGCGTGTGGGATACACACATTAGAATCCGTAGTATCCAGAGGAGCCACGGATCCAATGACTTCCTTTATACAGATACCGCATTCTTCGGAACGATACAGACGTATATATTTGCAGATACCTCATTCTTAGGAACAATGGACGTTACATATACAGATAACATGCTCTTCGGAGTATGGAAGTTATGCCTACACCTACCCATACATACCAAGGTTGTCCACATATTGCATTCACTTAGATGGTTAGCACACCCTTTTATTTATTCAATATTTATATTATGGCATATACTTTTTGTATCTTATTGCGTCCCTCTGAGGACCTGGTTCCCTTCCAGGTTATTTGTGCAGTTTGTATGATACTTAATCTAATGGAGTATGGACATTGTTGCAGGTATCTTTATAAATTTTAGCTATTACAGTCATGTACCACTTTCCATTTTTTATTCTACTTTTATAGCCTAATATTTATAGGCCTATATTATTCTTTTGGCCTATTCGAACGGATGTATTATTAGGCTGCAGACTGATAATGCGTATCGTTCCTTCTTGAGATTTATTTATCATGGATTAAGATTTAGTTTAGTTGTTGTATGTCAGAATTAGATTATTAACTGGATAACTTAACCTTGGACAGCGTAAGTGTACTTCGTCGGGTCCATTAAATTGGGAAGCCTTGTGGAGTTGTACCAGCTGGCCATTGCCACATGGCCTGGTCCTGTGTATTTTGGGACTGAGATATAAAAAAGTTGATAGAACATGTCGTATATTCGAGGTAAAGGATATTAATTTTTCACTGTGGCTTTTTTAGTTCCTTATAGTCAATGCATAGCCGCATTGATCATTTCTTCTTCTTCTTCACGAATAGCACTGGAGTGCCCCATGGGGAAATGCTCGGACAAATATAGCCTTGGTCAAGCAACTCTTATAACTGTACCTTGAGTTCTTTTAATTTTGCTGGCGCCATTATGTACGGTGTCTTTGATATCGGTCGCGTATCGAGAAAGGTATCAATCGTGAACTCTATCTCACGATCTAGTGACATTTCGGGTAGCTCGTCTGGAAACACATCTAGAAAATCTGCCACGATGCCAGCCTGAGTCATGCTTGCACCTTCCTTATATGTGTCTCTAGCAAAAGACAAGTACCCTTCGCAACCAAAATACATCAAGCGTCTTGCCATCACCGTCGATACTATCATTGCAGTCTTTGATGCTGAGTCACACGAATTCGAGAACTCTGCTTCGACAGGTAGACGGAACACAACTCTCTTCTTCGTGCAGTAGATTATGGCATGGCATGCACCTAACCAATCCATGTGTTGTACCCCGTGATGTCTAGCACGATTACATCCAATGATAGCTTTCTTCCTCTGATGCAGAGATAATCGTTCCTACAAATTAAACTTGCAGGCACTTCTTTTTTCGATGGGGTACTAACACAAAGGTTTATATCTAACAATATCATAGCTAATTTACTTTTTAGCAAATTCAGCATATATAAAGCTATGCGTTGTACCCGAATCGAAAAGCACCCTAGCAGGTATATGTGTATAGTAATATACATGTTACAACCGTGTCAAAAGCGAACGCTTCCTCTTGAGTCAATGCATAGACTTTTTTCTGTGCTTCAGGACGTTGATTTTGTGGGTTCACTGGCGTCGCATTCGCGCATTGAAGTGGAGGTCCCCTTTTTTGATTCAGAAAGTTCCTCGGAGGATTTTGATTCTGATTTTTGTTCCCCAGAGGATTCAGTCGCACCTGACAATACAACGTCTTATGGTTAAAGCGACCATACTTAAGGCATGCTCTTGCATAGCATTCCTCAGTCTTATGCCCGTTTCTGCTGTACTTATTACACCGTACTCCTTGGTAGGTACCCCTGCTCTCAAATGTATTCGGACGCTTGTATGCACCGGATCCGCCAGCATCATTAGGACACTTGTTTAAATTGTTACGGACGATCGGTCCCATGTTTTATGAACTACGCCAAAACAGCCGCTCGCTTTTCAAGGCAGTTTCATAGCACTCATGGTAGGTTGCACATCATTGATTGATGACGTCCCGATGAAGGTCATCATTTAAGCCCTGTTCGAAATGGTAGCACCACGACTGTTTATCAGGTATGAAGGCCCCTGCAAACTTTGCTAGCTTTGTGAAGGCTGAGTCATAGTCATCCACGGATAGGTTGCCTTATTTTAGTACAGATAACTCATCCTCCTTTTGCTGACATACCGTGCGGGGAATGTACTACTCAAGGAAGGTATCCTTGAACATTTTCCAAGAAATTTTGCAGTTTGGATTGGCATCGTAGATCCCTTACTTGGTGGCTTCCCACTAGTCGTGCGCCCTCATCTCTAATTGTATTGTCGCGCACGCTACTCGCTTGGAACCTTTAACTCCGATTAGCTTGAATAGTCCTTCTATCTTGGCTATCAATCACATTACCACGTCGGGCTTGTCCTTCCCGGTGAACGTTGGCGGGTGCATCTTCGTGAACTCTCCCGCCTTGTAAGAAGCCAACATGCCTGAGAGTTGGGTCTATTCTTCTTCTTCTTCTTCTTCGTCTTCGGCCACCATGACTCACGGTATTGGCGCTACCGCGATCGCGTTGTTGTTGGGCACCAACGATGTTATTATCTGCATCATTGTGTCCATCTATTTTTGTTGTGCACCAAATTGGGTTCGAATATGCACTTGTTGGTCCGCCGCTTGCTTTTGTTGTACTTCCATCATATGCAGCATCCTTTCCGTCGCATTGCTTAAACTCGCCCATCCGGACTCTCCCGAGCTTTCTGTGCCGTTGAGGATAACCGGAACACTGCTTGCAGCAACAGTATTATTATTCTTAGCCATCGCTATAAAAAAGAGAGTAAACCCATTAGTAATTCATAAAATATTTACGGGTTTACTATATGGGACTATTATTTTATGCAGCAGCATACATCGGAAGCATTCCTTTGAGAAAATCGTATCAAAACCTCAAGAAAACAATTTCAAAAAATTCGAGGAAGTGAACCTAGTGCTCTGATACCATTTGTCATGCCCTGACTCCGTGAAGTTGATTATCGTCCCCGGGACGTGATAACTTGTATGCCTAGGTTGCGTAACGCACAAGGCAAGAACATGTATATTTGATAATTCGTTTGTAATATATAGTATAAGTCACATTGTAGCAGAAATATTGGGATGCATCATTTGAATAGGAAGAAACTTACTTTTAAAATAAATTACATTCATATGAAGTACATTGCTTATGCTATATCAGCTGCATTGCTTGAAATAACAAAAGAACAAACAAGCTGCCATAAATAATACTTGTTGTCCCATACATTACACTCTTCGTATAGATTGTAAAAAAATGCCTTCAAAATGAATTGGCTTCATCTATACTTCAAAATAGGAAGAGCTTCACCTCGTTTCTTCAATCTTTAGCTTTGGCCTTGTACCGTGCGCCCTTCGCATTCCCGACACCTAAGATGTTGGGTATCAGTACGCCTACTTGTACTAGTGAGCGGGATGAGCCTACTTGCCTAAATCGATACTGCTTATTAAAGGGGCGCATGCTTTAAATATTATCTGGCTATTGTGAATTAGAGTGAATTTGCAGTTCATATCTCAAGCACATTTTGAAAATGGTAAGTTGAATATATAACACACGCATCAGTGATAGCTTATTCACCCGACGCGCACGTTCCTGCATTGAAACATAGAATACTTACCCCCTGTATAAGATAATACATTAGCATGAGTACTATCTTATATGCGGTCATTGATGATATTGAAGACACCATGATGGATTATTTTAAGGTATTTCGGTGATAGTCTCTCAGTTGAGTTATGAGCTCTCTGGAGGTCCCATAATACTACGTGCCTTATCACATTCCATTATTTCCCCTAGGTCGATTCGGTTCCGGTGTCCCGGATACCGTTTCAAGGAAACTTTAACCTTATGCACAAGTTATCCATGACCATGCAAATGCTTGAATAGTTTATCTATGAATCATATGCAAGACACGAAGAAGATTTTGAGTAGCAATATTTATGAACTCATGCACTAATTCAATCTTTCCTCTAAGCCGTATGTTCTGATTTGGTAAACCCGCAGGCATCAAACACTCTGAGGCACCATGCCAAAATCGATGATTCAAATATTATATCTCTTCTTAACAATTTTGTGGTTCTAACCACAACTGTCGGCTTCGTGCACGAAGCTTGTGTTATAGGTCACATGCATAGATGCTCTCGACGATTACAGTTATCCCATGTTCTATTCCTTAGTGGTAAGCATATATTGTGGCTAACATTTATATATTTAGATTCAACCGGACATCGTCGATATGAACGTATTCGAGTCAAATAGAGTATTTACGCGACCGAGTAGAAAAGAAGGGACCGAACCACCTACGGATTAGAGAATATGCCAAGAAAGAACACTCACTTTACTTCGATCAAATGTTAACTACGCGCATTCCTGCAATGACACCAATATCGTGTTAGAATCGGCTCTTAATCAGTCCTAGCAAATTCCTTAGAAAATGAAAGCAGACAACGACGCAAAAATACTTCATCCAAAATCTTGCAACGAAAATGTTCACGTCAAAGGGACTCTTATATGGAGCTCACTCACGAGAAGCAGTCCACTGCATCTTGAACTTATTCCAATAGAAGCCAAACCATGAGTTGGAATGGTTTTCTTTTATTCGTCCGCCATGATTCAATGTTGAAAGGGTCATTTTATATTAAGTTCAGATTTTGAGTCAAACTAGCCACAAGGCTTTACATAGTGCGTCTCTCAGTTAGATCGTGGACGGGAAACTACACCAGTAATGGCAATAAAAGAAAGAAACAAAAAAAAGAGAACTGCCATTTCTGCAAGAAACTTGGTCATTTCCAGGCCGATTGCCCAAAATATAAAGCATGGTTCAAAAAGAAAGGTAAGTATTTGTCTTTTTATGTTTCGAATCAAATTTAATTGAAGTTCCTTCTAATACTTGGTGGCTTGACTCTGGTACTACTGTTCATGTTTCCAAAATAATGTAGGGATTCTATACGACCCAAACCATAAACTCAAATGAGCATTTCTTATACATGGAAAATGGAGTCAAAGTTTCTGTTAAAGCTATAGGAACGTACCGATTATTTCTGTCACCAAGACGTTTCATTAATTTTTATCAAACCTTATATGTACCCTCTATTTTCAGAAATTTAGTATCTATGTCAAAACTTGATAAACTTGGTTATGTAATTACTTTGGTAATAAAAGTTTTAATTTATTTAAAAATATTATTCACATAGGTACTGGTATTCTTAATGATAGTTTATACAAATCCAATCTTGATGATACTCCAAAACCTTTTTAACTATGCACCCTAAAGTTTGAAATAAGAGAAAGTTGATGGAAGAAAATTCATCATTTTTGTGGCATAAATGTCTTGGTCATATATCCAAGAAAATAATTGAAAGATTAGTCAAGGATAACTTTCTCCCAAATTTGGATTTTAATGACTTTGATATATGCATTGATTGCATTAAGAGAAAGCAAACAAAGTATACTAAGAAAGGATCCACAAGAAGTATTAAGCTTCTTGAAGTAATAGATACAGACATATATAGACCTTTTGATGTTCCTTTATTTGGGAAAAATATTATATCACCTTTATCGATAACTTTTTATATTATTGTTTTATTTATTTATTGCATGATAAATCTCAAGTTGTGGATGTCTTAGATGTCTATATCAAGGAAGTCGAAAGGTAATTAAATAAAAAAAATAGAAGATTTGATAAAGGTGGTGAATATTATGGAAAATATAATAAATCGGATCAATGTCCAGGCCTATTTGCTAAAACTTGTAAACTCTCTCACCCAAAATTAGGCCTACTTGGCATAGATAGAGAGATTAGGGCTAATTAGAATTAGAATACGGTATTTTATTTAATTATGTACTATTATATCACTTAGCGCGTCTTACCGTTGCTTCGATAATTAGAGCACTACACTAGCCACTGTTATAGAGCATAAAAAATACGCTGAATAGCTATACGCAGCATTTTAGTGTTGGGCAGCGTAAAAAGATAACTTCAGAGCCATCGGCGTACAACAGAGCTTTTCCGCTAAGTACAGCATAGAATATAAGCTCGAGGACTATTCGCGTAATGCAGTATGTCCAGGCTGCTTCAACGTAAAAAGGGTGCTACATCGCCTTTATGGCGTAAAACTCATCCGCTTTTAATGCAGCATTGAAGTGTACGAGGAATGCTTCGTATTCCTCAAAATGAACCTGTCAAATCATGCAGTGAACCTGACGTCTGACTCTTGACAAAGAGTACTGCACAACTACCCAGACGACGGCTATAATGATGGTTCAGCACAGCGACCCAAACTGTCGTTTAGTGACATTTCCTCGGCGTAAACTGCTTTTACACATACAAGGAAATACGCTGCCTAGTTTTACACAGGCAGGTATGAGCTTTCTACGCTCCACAAAAGACAAACAGGCTGGCACGTCAAAAGCTGCTCTTCGTACAGGGCTCGAGGTACGTCTCTGCATTTAATGCGCAGAAGGATGGAAGGTCCTCGAGGCACGTCTCTGCATTTAATGCGCAGAATGATGGCAGATCTTTGAGATACGCCTCCGCATTTAATGCACAGGATGATGACAGATCTCTGTATTTAATGCAAGAGATTTGATTATATCTCCAAGAGCCATAATTTTGGCTAAAATGTCCACATCATCGCTTTTGCACATTACGCCATCAGGCTATTTTCAGCTAAGAAGCACGATGTACGCTATCTCCTTGAAATACGCCAACTCAGGCTACGTTTACATTGGTGCGTATTAAAGCTATTCGGTCCAGAACTCACTCAAAGCCTCAGTCAAGGGAGGAGGATCAGCTATATTCTACGCCCACTCGGCTTCTACGCTCGCTCGACTTCTACGCCTACTCGGCTTATATGCCAGTTTGATAACTCTATGGCTTCTACGCCATAGCGACAGTTATTGGCTTCTACGCCAACCTTTTCTATGCGAGGGATAACTACCTATGTGGCTTTTATGCCGTGATCTTCGTAGCAGTTATACGCATTATCTCTTAATGAGACACGCGTCACACGCTCATTCAGGAGATCATTTATACGTAGGTAACGGTTATTGCAACCTTCAGCATAAAAAGTGCCACACTCTCCACTGTACGGCTTCTACGCCGATTGGACATTTACTGTCACTAAAACCCTATAAATAGAGACCTCTATTGACAGAGGTCAAAGGTCAAAAAGTGAAGGATCGAAGATAGAACGGTCGAACGGTCGAGAAAATCAGAGGTCGAGAACTTGGAGCTGAAGAACCAAGAGTCGGAGAGTCTTCGAGAGAGAAGAATCCAGAGCTCAGACAAAGAGTAGTGATCGACGACTTTGGCATCGAACATCCACTCTCTTTTGCAACCTTTGAAGCTCTCTCTTCTGTCTTCTACGGCACTTCTTTATCATCGTGTGGTCCAAGGGACAAAGTGATCGACTGCAGATCAGACTCCTATAGCAATATTTATCCAGATTAAAATTGTACTTGACATCCTCGTATAGGATTAATTGTACTTCTTGTTTGTAAACCGAAGAGCGGGTTTCGTATAAACCTCGTCTTATACTTCTTTCGTTCATTATCAAACACAAGATGGTGACTCTGCTGGGGAGACCTTGGATCCACGACCACAACATCGTTTCTTCGACTCTACATCAATGCTTTAAATATGTAGATGCCCAAGGAACAGTACAAATGGAGTTGGCGGACCTGAACCCGTTTAGAGGGGTAGAATCCTACTACTCTGATGCCATATTATACTCTCAAGACTACATGGAAGAAGTGTCAGGCGAAGCAGAGAAGGAATTCCATTGGGAGCCAGAAGAACCCTCTGCCAAGCAACCTCTTTCAATCAAGGTGAAAGGGCGAACTACTCGTCCAAAAGCCGTGGAGCCTATGGCTATCAACCTGAACAAACCCAGGTCAGGAAGAGGGGGTAATCCTCTAGTGATCACTTTGAACCAGAAGCCTTCACCCTTAGTCATCAACCTTCTGCGCAACAGGCAGCCGATTGATGTAAATACAACCAGGAACGCACTTTCTGATGATAATAAAGATTCTCTTTTCCAGTATATTGATGTCCAAATTCCAAATCAGGAATCCCCTCCCCATGACGATATAGAACCTATAGCACAAAAATTCTTGGAAGCTATAGATTTCTATCATCCGTATGTCTGGGAAGTAGCATCATTATCCAATGTCATCATGACCTATAGGCCGCACGAGGACTCCATCTTTATTGTCCCGCCTACTGGCAACAGTCAGCGTTCAATAATCTTCGGCCGCATGCGCAATGAACTGACTGTACAAGAAGATTCTTTCGATGACGATGCTGGTAAAATACAAGTTCACAAGTACAGCCCGCAAGCTTTGAAGATCATACAAAGTATGGGTTACGATTTGAAGCTGGAACCAGGTCTCAACTACGGGAAAGGCAGACGAATGCCATTGTACGGCGATCCCTACTGTCAACGAACTCGTTTCGGGTTAGGGTATACCGCCTCCCTTGCAACTTCTGAGTCGAACGAGGATATCTTTTCCTCTTTTTAAAATGGCTCATCACCCTTCGACTCATCTGATGCTCTCGAACGAACTTTATCAGTAAATACGGTAGTGGCAGATTCCTTCGAAGCAGACGAACAAGAATCTGAACCGTTTGAGAATGACTCTTAGGCTCAACAAATGGATATACAATGGGAATTTTGGTTGGAGCAGAGAGAACCCCCCACCGAAGATGAAGTTATCCAGATTGATGTTGGGGATGAACTTTCGCCAAAGCCGATATTTATCAGTAACAATCTTTCCGAAGAAAAAAGGAAAGAAGTTATCCAGCTGATAAAAGAATATATCGACGTCTTTGCGTAGAATTATGAGGACATGCCAGGTCTTGATCCAATAGTGGCTACTCATAAACTCAACATATTGCCCAATTC
The DNA here is from genome assembly GCA_036927795.1 of Iris macrosiphon. Classification (NCBI taxonomy): domain Eukaryota; kingdom Viridiplantae; phylum Streptophyta; class Magnoliopsida; order Asparagales; family Iridaceae; genus Iris; species Iris macrosiphon. The sequence continues at coordinate 122,412,696 of JAYESA010000015.1, forward strand.
GAATCCTGTAAAGCAGCACTAACGCCAGTTCTGCCCGGATATAATGGACTCCATTAAAGCTAAAATCAAGAAGTTGATAGCCTGCGGTTTCATCCGGGAAGAATAACACACCGACTGGGTCGCCAATGTTGTTCCGGTCATGAAGAAAAATAGGAAAGTACGTGTCTGCATCGATTATCGAGATCTGAATGTAGCCTGCCCCAAGGATGAGTTTCCTCTTCCCATTACGAACGTCATGATTGACAATACATGCGGTTTTGAACGTATGTCTTTCATGGACGAATTTTCAGGATACAATCAAATCAAGATGCATCCTGAAGATGAGAAACATACTACCTTTCGGACATCACTGGGGGTATATTGCTATACGGTCATGCCCTTCGGATTGAAGAACGCCGGGGCTACGTACCAACGAGCTATAAGTAACATATTCCATGAGTATTTACGCAAAATAGTGGAATATTACGTGGATGATGTAGCTGTCAAAAGCCGTCTCAAGGATAATCACATCCAAGACTTGAAGACAGTGTTTGAGTTGATGCACCAATATCAACTCAAAATGAATCCTACAAAGTCCTTTCTGGGTGTATCCAGTGGAAAATTCCTAGGATTTGTTATTACCGCTAAAGGCATTCAAGTGGACCCTGATAAAGTCAAGGCCATCTTAGAAATGCGACCGCCCCATAATCTGAGAGAACTCAGGGGATTTCAAGGTCGTCTGGCTTATATCCGGAGATTCATATCCAACCTCTCTAGGAGATGTCAGCCTTTTTCTCGTCTCATGAAGAAAGGTGTATCCTTCGTGTGGGACGAAGCCTGTCAGCAAGCGTTTAATGATATCAAATGCTACCTCACTCATTCTCCAGTTCTGGTGCCTCCCGTCATAGGAAGACCATTCTTGTTGTATGTTTGAGCGATTGATCATTCTCTGGGAGCTCTTCTCGTACAAAAGAACGATGTGGATCATGAACAGGCTATCTACTATCTAAGCAGGATGATGGTCGAAGCGGAACACCGGTACAGTCCAGTAGAAAAAGAATGCTTGGCTCTAATGTTCGCTATTCAAAAGATGCGACATTATGTCACAGGCCAGACTATTCATATCATCTCCAGGATCAATCCTCTTCGGGTATTGATGAACAAGCCAAGCATTCTTAACTCTCGACTCGCGACTTGGACGATGTTATTAACACCGTATGACATGGTGTACGTCCCTCAGAAGTCCATCAAAGGCCAAGCGTTGGCCAATTTCCTAGCTGCTCATCCGATCCCGGAGGCCTCCAAACTATACGAGGATATTTCCGACGAAGTTGCAGAATATAATTCTGCAATGGAAAGTGATGCATGGCAACTATTCTTCGATGGTGCCTCCAGAACTGGTCCCAGAGGAAGCGTGGTTTCAGGAGTAGGAATTATCCTGGTTACTACTGATAAACTCGTCATCTATCGAGCATATTCTCTTAGCGAGCCCTGTTCTAATAATGTCGCGGAGTATAACGCCCTACTAATCAGGCTCCAAGTCGCTAAAGAATTGGGCGTCGAATCTCTGGAAGCTTTTGGTGATTCTTTGCTGATCGTCAATCAAGTTAGAGGAATATATGAATCCGAAATCCAGACCTCATCCCCTATCACCGAGAAACGGTCGAGATAGCCATGACATTCAAAGGATTCTTCCTAGAGCATGTGCCTCGATCTCAGAATCTGGAAGCTGATGCCCTAGCCAGTCTAGCTGCAGATTTAGCTATTCCTATAAGAAGGCAGAATTTGGTGATCCTTCTTAACAAAGATTTGTTCTGTGTGAAGAACAACTTCCACATCGAACGCAGCTACGCTGTGAACACCGATCCTCCTAAGAGAGACTGGAGAAGTCCCTTTATAGATTTTGTGGCATAAGGAATCTTGCCGGAGGACCCTAAAGAAGCAGTATCCGTCAAAAGATGATCATTACGCTTCTACTTTGATGCGTCTTCACAGTGTCTATATCACCGGACCTACGACGGACTGCTATTGAGATGCCTCTCCGGTGACGAGGCACAGCGGATTATTCGTGAAGACCACGACGGCGTATGCGGAGCGCATCAACCTGGTCCTAAGCTACAGGATCGTATCAGGAGGATGGGCTATTACTGGCCTACTATGATCGCAGATGCAATAAAGTATGCAAGACAATGCAGAGTCTGTCAGGTTCATGCAGACTTTATACATCAACCTCCTGAACCTCTATATCCTACGGTTGCTTCCTGGCATTTTGAAGCATGGGGTATGGATATCATTGGTCCTATTCACCCGTCTTCTTTCAGAGGTCACCGGTTCATACTGGCCATCACGGATTACTTCTCCAAATGAGCAGAGGTGATCCCTCTTGCTAAGGTGAAGACATCTAATGTGATCAGCTTCATCAAGCATCATGTCATTTATTGCTTTAGGATTCCTCAAAGGATACTTCATGACAACGGGCCTCAGTTCATCAGCCATGCGTTTTATCGATTTTGCGATAAAAATCGGATACAAAATATGGCCTCTACGGCATATAATCCTGCTGCTAATGGTTTGGCGAAAGCTTTCAACAAAACCATTATCAAGCTCTTGAAGAAGTTCGTCTCTTCGAATAAGAGAGATTGGAATGAGAAGCTAGGTGAATGTCTCTGGGCATACCGCACAACGGTACGAGCACCGACGGGTTGTACCCCATTCTCATTGGTCTACGGGAGTGAAGTAGTTCTTCCCATTGAAATCCAAATTCTGTCACTCAGGATAGCAGTGGCTAATGAGTTGACTCAAGAAAAGAATGACCTGTTAAGGCTTCAAGAGCTAGAAGGATTAGCCGAGAAATGCCTCCAAGCTCAACAGCGCATCACGTTCTACCAGGCACGCATTTCCAAAGCTTTTTATCAAAAAGTAAAGGAAAAAGTGTTCAAAGTTGGCGAGCTAGTTTTAGCTGTGAGAAGGCCAATGATCATTACTCACAAGAGTAAGGGTAAATTCCATCCCAAATGGGAAGGCCCTTATGTGATCGAGACGACGTTCTCAAATGGCGCTTACAGGTTAGCCAAGCCTAATGGAGACTTATTGATGGCTCCTATCAATGGCAAATTCCTAAAGAGGTACTATGCTTAACCTTCTTTGCTCGAATGAAGTATGGTGAAGATCTCATTCTGACAATACTACTTCCAAAATGAAACTAGTTGGATCATATTCTATCATATTCATATAACCTCTAAATAGATATATTTAACTAATTTGGAACTTTAAGACCTATCACGTCCATATTACCTCTGATAGTGTTTTGTGTATAAATTTTAGTCGGAGCATATTCTATCACGTCCATATAACCTCCGAATAGATATGTCCTGCTAAAGCTTACCGAGAGTATATCACATCCATATTACCTCTGATATCACTTTCACCCAAACTTGTCATTTATATTCCAAAATGATGGGTCCACAAAGTCAGATAAGAGCCTCTTTACTATTCCCAGAAAGAGTAAAATTACACTGAAAAGCAAAAAAGTACATCATTTGGGGGGAGCGGTTAGGTCGCGAATCTGCTGCGCCAGAGCAACCATTCTCTCATCCCTGGAGTTCAAGACATCGGTGCGAGCCCGCTCCAACCTTGCTGCATCATTGTTCAAAGTAGATAGCTTGGACCGAGTACGTACAAAACCTACGTGGATGACACCCACATGTGTCAGGTTCTGCAGAGCAGCCTCCTTTCGATCCTTCAGCACATCTCGGGTGGCCGACAAAGAGAGAGCCTTCGCCTCTGCCTGAACGAGCTCATCTTTCAATCTGCGGACCCTCGTTGTCTCTTCCTCATATTCGGCTTCGCACTGGGTCAACTCGGGAATGACATACTCTAATTGGACACGCTCATGATCCATCTCCTGCTGCTGAGCCTCGATGGACTTATTCAGAGATTCCAGTTGCCCAGCAAGCTCTGCAGTCAGGGAGTCATACCTAGCTTGAACGAGACCGTCAATACTGCCTCGAGCTAGCTGCAAGTATTCGTTAATGGGTTGCTCCAAACCATTAACTATCTCCTCCAGCGTGTCAGCCCTCCCAGCGTCGTCGAAGCTTCTGATCGGCACTATCGCAAACTGGGAGAAACTCCTCAGAGCCTCGAAGCTTAGATTCTTCTCCAATACCATGGATATCAGCATTTTCAAGGTGGTGTAGAAGATACTGCTCAGTCAGCACGGCTAGATCCGAGTGAACGCTGGAAGTGGCCACAATATTGGCGAACCTTCCTCCAGGGACGATCGTAGATGATATTGCCACAGCCGTCGCCTCAACAGATGGTGCGACAAAAGAGGATGCGCCAGCAACAGACGAAGTGATCGACGTACTCAAAGGAGGCATTGTCGCAATGACAGGCTCATCCTCCTCTGAGACATCAAAACCATTTCGGGAGAGCCGGCACCCGAAAAAGTTTCCTCTTCGAAGTCGGGCACCTCCATATCATCACCAGGGGCTGAGACGGAGCTAAAAGGAGCGTCAACACTACCCTCCCCGTAGATGTCTTCCCCTGAAAAGAAGACAAGAAAATTAATATCGACATGATGTTAATTTTTCTAAAAAAGGGACGTAAAGACGATACTTACCTATGGTCGATGGTATATATATCGCGTCAGCAGCCAGTACAGCTAAATCATTTCTTAATGATGCTAAGCGAGCTGTCATACCTGGAGAAGGGGGTGTGCTAACTGACAGCGGCAGGTATTCTCCCGAATCCTCACCCAGATCCAATCGAGGTTCATCAGCTAGAATCTCGCTGGGTATACTTACAGACACAGCAGGGGTTTCTCCCGTTGCCAGTCTGGACAAAGATATCCTTATTTGGCTCGGCCTGGTAGGCGATCTCGTACCACTACCTGAAGCGGTAGCAGCGACAGCAGCCTCGAGCAGGAATTCTTCGGCACCGCCAACCGGAACTGTGGAGGTTTTCTCTCCAAAATGCGAGGAACCTCTAATCGAAGAATTATCCCCAACAGGGGAGACAGCAGGTTCACTTCTAGGAACCTCGGGGTAAGAAGTCCTGACAGGACGAGTAACCGCCTTCTTCTTCTTATGGCGAGGGGAAGTCTCCTTCAGAACAGAAGCCCTTCGCTTTCCAGAGATGACCAGAGGCCCTGCAGGCGGAGGTATGTCACCCCTCGGTACCGCCAACAGAGGCTCATCAGGATTAACGGAATCTTCACCCTTGTCAGAGGAGACCGAGGGGATTTCGTCTCTTCCTGCGGACTTGGAAGAGGGCATCCTAAAACTTCCATGCATATCAAAATCGTGATGGAAGGTGTTGGTTGCCACATAAAACTGGGCATACGAGTGGAGGATGCGCAGCACCGTGGAGAGTGAAATGGCAGGCACGGTGTAGATTGCTTCAGTGCAACCCATAATAAGGTATCGCCATCCTCTCGCTCCATCGATGAGTCCACCCCTAGACCAGAAGCTGGTGACAGCATTGCCCACGTGCAATTGATCATACCCAAACTGCATGGTGAACCGACTAGGCAAGTAGGGCTCTAAGAAGCATTGGTCTTCACTTCTGTACAGTAAATGGGAAGGTCTAATGCAGACCAACCAATTAAAAGCTTCAGGAGAAAGAATGGTCTGCCCTTCACCTAAGTCCTGAAGTATGCTCCCCTGTTGATTGAGATGTACAGAGGGGACAGTGCAGAAGAGCTTCCAGCTGTGACTGAAATTCAGCGCCCGCCGACAGTCTAAAACTGTGGTCACATTCCAGGAGGATTTCTTGTAATTCAGCAAGAAACTATCCCCTGAACTACTGCCAGAGCCGGGAGACATCACCCTGGGGTTATGGAGAATTAACCATCTCATCAAATACAGGTATGGTAATTCTATCCGGAGAAAGCTATCACGCCGAGTTTCATCGGCAAGCAGCCCATCAGTAATGGCCCTCAGGCCAGCTTGTATGCGACACACCATGGCAGGGAGCAAGCTCAGTCTTGCCCTGAACACCAGACGCACTGCAGGCCATAAGGTATTCCGATGAATGCGGTCCGCAGATGCAATGCCAGGTACTACCAGTCGGCACAGCCATATAGAAAGGAAGCCAACCAGTTGAGCTTCCTTGGATAGAGGCCTACGGCAATGCCTCAAATAACTGTAGGCACGCCTTGGTGCCTGCAGGATATTTCCCTACCCCTTCATCGAGAATCTGGTCTGGAGCCCGAGCGTCTTCCATAAGATCATCGACTACCTAAGCATTAAGTACGCTCAGAAAGCTCAGGGGCTGATCCTTGCTATCCAAGACTTTCTCTGGCCTAGCAGCCCTGGCCCGGTGAAAGAAGAGGTAGGACGCCCATTTGTTGGTATGAACCAAATCAGAAGGCTCACCATAAAAGGCGGTGCACGCCAGGTAGTGACACATCAGCTCCTAGTATACCGCCACTACCCGAGGGTCTGAATCCTCCAGCTCCCGGTTTGTGGGAACATACTCTTCATAAGGAGTATCCCCCATTGGCAGTCTCAAAATCTCTGTCATCTCGTGGAGAGCCAATCCTAACTCCCCCAATGGAGTGGCGAAAGTCCCGATGAGCGAGATATATTGCTCCATCAAAGCCAGAAACATGTTGGGGTTGAGAGGCAACCCAACACTGGTGGCATTCACAGCTTCATACAGACCAATGCTCTCCAGCTCGGCCTGAAAATGCTTCAGGGCCCAGTCATCTAAGCGAGCCCATCGAATATTTGTTGGGGTGATCCACCCATTGCACCGAGGATTAAACTTGGGGTATACTCCTTCATGACCCATGAAGTCATTACAGAAAGTCGATAATTGGACCGGTTGGAGCAGTAAACTGTCTTCACTCGGGATACTGCCCGGATACAATCCCCTGAACGGCATCACAGAGCCGGAAGGGCGGCTGACAAATGACCCTAGGCCAGATCCTTTCTGGTAAAATATCTTTCCCTGCCGGCCGTGAAGATCGGGAGTCAGCGTCCACGACATCCTCCTGGGATGTGTAGCATGGAAGAATGCTGAGATGGGGTAGTCTCTCAGCATCTTTGACAGATACATGACCAAGCCCCCGGCAGGGAAAATCCAGAGTTCTTTCTTGGGCTTCATCTGGGACTGCTTGTCAATCATGTCCCCGAAGAGAAAAGCCGGCTTTATATACTGGTCCCCGTCTATGTACGTCAGGGGCTCTCCGTTGAGCATATTCAACAGCGTTCGCTCGCCTTGAGCCGATATCAGGATTTTCCTTCCTTCAGGATACTGGGGTCCGGAGATAGGAAATGTTACGTGGGACAAATCCTCCAGGTAGTTGGAATGCAGCATCCCGGCAGCAGAATCTATCTCCTCAGCCAATGGAGATGCATGCAAGTTAACTACAAAGTGCAAGAAAAAATACGTCAGTTTCTGTACTAGATATTACAATCTGCAGTATATGCCAAAAGTCAACAGTCTGTGCTTTACGCCAAGACTGTAAAAACTTGATCATTTACGCTGGAATCCATTTCCTAAGCATAAAATTCAAGGTTGGCAGGATACAGTCTGTGCTTTACGCCAGACTGCCAAAATTCGAGTTATTACGTCAGAATTTTCATCCATAAGCGTAAAACTCAAATTTTATGGTATACGCCAAGTTTTTGACAGTTAAAGTTTTTACGCTCAACTGCAAAAATATGGAGTTTTTACGCTGACACATTAGAAATATGTGCATAAAAGATGAGATATCTCTGTGCATCATCTTCCTCGAAGAGGCTATCAGCACAGAAGACGACCTAGTGCATTCACATACAACGTGTGTGAAGGATTTTCTTCGTTCGTTTCATCCCAAAAACTCTACCTTTAATGCCAGGTGCACAGCTCGTCGACGGGACACTTCGTTCAAAATGGGGGTCGCCTTGTCCGACGGAAGTCGCTCTCGCTTGGACAGAGGAGCAAGAAAAAGAGTCGGCCTTCTTTCCCTTAGAAGAGATCGGTTTCGGGGCCATTATTGAAAACTCTGAATGCTCGGAGAGGAAACGAATGAGAGAACTCGAAGAGTCGAAGGCTTTCTTTGCAAAGAGACAGATAAAAAGTTTTTTTCTGAAAACCTTGGGATATATATAGAGTTTGGATAGACTCCTTGAATCCCGAACCAAATTCGACATTTAATATTCGGTCATAATTGGGGACTACGTCAGCCTATTACTCAGGAAAGGCGGACAGTCAACGAATTCGAAAAGTTTTCGTGCAAAGCAGATTCGTGGTTCTACGCCAAGGAGCTTTTTACGCTCGGCATCTACAAATCTACGGTTTTATGCTCAGAGACTATAAGTCTATGGTTTTACGCCTGGATGCTTTTATGCTCGGTAGCTTTTACGCTCGAGAGGCTACAAACCTACGACTTCACGCTCAGGAGCTACAAGTCTATGATTTTACGCTCAGAGGCAACAGATCCACAACTTCACGCTCGGAAGATTTCCTTTTCAGAGGCTACAAATCTACAAGTTTTACGCCAAGGAGCTTCTTACGCTCGGCAGCTACAAATCTACGGTTTTATGCTCAGAGACTATAAGTCTATGGTTCCACGCCCGGATGCTTTTATGCTCGGTAGCTTTTACGCTCGAGAGGCTACAAACCTACGACTTCACGCTCAGGAGCTACAAACCCGTAATTTCACGCTCAGCAGCTTTTACGCTCGAGAGGCTACAAACTTAGGATTTGACGCCCATCCACATTTACAAATCTATAACTCTCCGCATATCTAAAAAATACGCAGGCCAGAGTACGCGTATATATATGAACAAATCCAAGGCGGTCGACTGCAAGGGTTCACGCAGAGGATACTCCTTCTTGGCCCCAAAATATCCCAAGTACCCAAAGCATACAAAGTTCAAACATTGAAAATGACTCTTCTTCTTGGGTCGATTGGAAGTTCATCCAGAATCCAGTCTGAATATTTCATCCACAGTTCAAGATGGCAACTCAGTTTGACAGCCGTTTCTCACCCTATTTCAAGGGATTTTTAGGAAATCATTCTTGAAGATGATGGTCTGAACGAAAAAATTTCTTATCAGAAGTGACGGTTCAGAATTCTACGCAGCTTCCCCATTCCTAACGGTAGGACAGTTCGAATACTCGACTTAAATGCTAAGCGGCTTTCTGCGCATCTTTAAGTTATACGTAAAAGACAGGACGGGACCTAATACTCTTTCTATCAGAGTCGGCGTAAAGTTACCAGACGTGTCGAAGCTACACATATTCAGACTTTATCACAGCAAAATATATGGCAAGATAATCATATGCACAGAAGAAGACAATTTTTATTAAATCATGATTACATATGAGGGAAATTCGATCTACAAAGGGTTTTTCTTTATTTTCATGATTACATATGAGGGAAATCCCGTCTACAAAGGATTTCTTCATCGTTATCGGAAGGCCACCCCCAGAATTTGTTCTGCCAGGTTCTCGTATTGGTGGAGATGTTCTTCCGTCTTTTTCAGCAGTTAGTCGGTTTCCGCGACCGATTAACAAAAAAATGATTAATGGCAGGAGGATACAGAACTAGGCCTGTATAAAGTAGCCCATCCTCCATACGCCATGACAGATTTAGTTGAGGTTTTAGACCCAACTCAATCTCGGACGGCAGTTATAGTTTGTCTGCCCTCGTCCACCATTGTGACAGAAGAAAATACAGCTTGCAAGCTGTGTGGTCGAATACGACCCTTCCTCTCTCCTGGACGAATCGCCATATGAAGTTGCTGATTATCCCGAGCAAAGGAAGCTATGATATCCTTCCATGATCCATCGTTTTAGATGATATTTGCTCGAAGACGCCTTTTTTTTTGGCTCCTTATATGCTGGAAGAACATGGTCTTCTTCTTCCTCAAGTCGACCTGACGAACTCCGGCGATCATCTCTGTGTGGTGAAGAAAATATAGGAAGAACAGGTTAACTCCTCAGCTTTTATATAGGTAAAAAAGAACACACAAAATCCTAACAAATCCCCAAGAATCCGCCAGGAAGTCAGCCTTGAAGAACGAGTCAGACTTGACCGTTTCATGCTTCATTCAAAGCGTTTCAAATTATGAGAAATTTGAAGGGGGTCTTGTAGAAGCAAAAAAATATGCTGAATAGTTATACGCAGTATTTTAGTGCTGGACAGCATAAAAAGATAACTTCAAAGCCATCGGCGTACAACAGAGCTTTTTCGCTAAGTACAGCATAGAATATAAGCTCGAGGACTATCCGCGTAATACAGTATGTCCAGGCTACTTCAGCGTAAAAAGGGTGCTACATCGCCTTTATGGCGTAAAACTCATCCACTTTTAATGCAGCATTGGAGTGTACGAGGAACGCTTCGTATTCCTCAAAATAAACCTGTCATATCATGCAGTGAACCTGACATCTGACTCCTGACAAAGAGTACTGCACGACTACCCAGACGACGGCTATAATGATGGTGCGGCACAGTGACCCAAACTGTTATTTAGTGACATTTCCTCGACGTAAACTGCTTTTACGCATACAAGGGAATACACTGCCTAGTTTTACACAGGCAGGTGTGCTATGCTCCACAGAAGACAAACAGGCTGCCACGTCAAAAGCTGCTCTTCGTACAGGGCTTGAGGCACATCTCTGTATTTAATGCGCAGAAGGATGGCAGGTCCTCGAGGCACGTCTCTGTATTTAATGTGCAGAATGATGGCAGATCTTTGAGACACGCCTCCGTATTTAATGTACAGGATAATGACAGATCTCTGTATTTAATGCAAGAGATTTGATTATATCTCCAAGAGCCATAATTTCGGCTAAAATATCCACATCATCGCTTTTGTATGTTACGCCATCAGGCTATTTTCAGCTAAGGAGCACGCTGTACGCTATCTCCTTGAAATACGCCAACTCAGGCTATGTTTGCATTGGTGCGTATTAAAGCTATTCGGTCCAAAACTCACTCAAAGCCTCAGTCAATGGAGGAGGATCAGCTATATTCTATGCCCACTCGGCTTCTATGCCCGCTCGACTTCTATGCCGGTTTGATAACTCTTTGGCTTCTACGCCATGGCGACAGTTATTGGCTTCTAGGCCAACCTTTTCTACGTGAGGGATAACTACCTATGTGGCTTTTATGCCGTAATCTTCGCAGCAGTTATACGCATTATCTCTTAATGAGACACGCGTCACACGATCATTCAGGAGATCATTTATACGTAGGTAATAGTTATTGCAACCTTCAGCGTAAAAAGTGCCACACTCTCCACTGTACGGCTTCTACGCCGATTGGACGTTTACTGTCACTAAAACCCTATAAATAGAGACCTCTATTGACAGAGGTCAAAGGTCAAAAAGTGAAGGGTCGAAGGTGGAACGATCGAACGGTCGAGAAAATCAGAGGTCGAGAACTTGGAGCTGAAGAACCAAGAGTCGAAGAGTCTTCGAGAGTGAAGAATCTAGAGCTCAGACAAAGAGTAGTGATCGACGACTTTGGCATCGAACATCCACTCTCTTTTGCAACCTTCAAAGCGCTCTCTTCTGTCTTCTACGGCACTTCTTCATCATCGTGTGGTCCAAGGGACAAAGTGATCGACTGCAGATCAGACTCCTATAGCAATATTTACCCAGATTAAAATTGTACTTGACATCCTCGCATAGGATTAATTTTACTTCTTGTTTGTAAACTGAAGAGCGGGTTTCATATAAACCTCGTCTTATACTTCTTTCGTTTATTATCAAACACAAATGTCTACCTATAAATTTTACACTCTTGTCCTATACATGACCGCCTTCTATTCTGACCTTGGTGTAACTTATAATTATACTTTCTTGTGCTATATTTTAGTCGCACAACATTCATCGCAGACGTTATTATTTAATCCTAAATAATTCCAACAATTTACCCTTGTGCGTTCTAATCAAATTTGGAGACACAATCTTGACCCGTTTTGTGCAACCCAATTAATGATAATATTCTACACTGAATCCTTTACGTCCATGACACTTGTGTCCCACCTAATTTTATCCCCATGTACTTCTAATTAATTTCAGAACACCTTGCGCATTAATTTTAATTAAATTAATTTAAACCCAATTCCCATCTTTGTGTAATTTTCCAATTATTGGGCATTTTTATGCAAAAGTGCATTGAGGTGTCTATACCATTGGACAATACATGAAGAAATCCAACTTTCCACTTTATAGAAATTTTTCCATAATTTTCAGAATGTGCAACGCGCAAACATCGTCCCCTTATTTTAAACATATCCCTTGTATTTAAACAATGTAATTTATAGCCCTTCAAACACCCCATGCCAAGCCAAGGCCCATCCCAAGTTAGATGTTGACCAAGCCCAATCCCTTTAGGTCAAACCCAAAAATTCCACATGTATAAAAATACATAACTTTTCCTTTCCTCTTATTATTTTTCTTTTCACCAAAACCTAAAATAAACTACCAGCCGACCCCCCTTTACTATTTATCATCCCCCCATAGCCGTGACCACCCGCCGGAGCAGATTTAGACCGCCGGACCTTCCATCTTCGGCCCTCCCCGGATCAGCCGCCTAAGCACCGAGCAGCAGGTCGTCGTCCCTGACCCCGAGCACCGCCAACACTGAGCCGATCTCTCCTCCGGTCATCTTCCCTCCATCCATCATCCCGACCTCGACAACCCGTCCGGCCATCTCCTCCCTCGAACCCGCCTGAGCCCGGAGCTCCGCCTGAGCCGACCTACTGGACCATAGTAGCCCCGACACCATATTCTCTCTGACCTCCTCCTCTTCCCGACTCTACCAGCAACACCTCCATCCCCGACTGCACGACCGGCCAACCCGCCCCCACTCGACCAGTCCCCCTCCGCCTGAATTGAGCCATCTCCGGCATCAACCTCCCTGGACCCTGAACCACCATTACCACCATCACCACCTCCACGTTCCTCTCCTCCCCATCTCACCGGACTCCGGTCAGTAGCCCATCACCAGCATCATCATCATCAATACCCATCATTATCATCAACATCATACTCTTTACCATCATCACCACAACATCACCATCTCATCATCATCATCACCAACACCTTAACCCTAATCGTCCCAGTCACTATCCCAATCATCACGATATCGTCATTACCGTCTCTGTGCACGTACCCCAAGGTATGAATTTGTTCCCCTCCATTCATATTTTTTATGTGTGTGTATGTGTATGTATTTAGGTATCCCATTAGTATATGTTAATGTATATAATTGGTATATAAATATATAGTATACGTATTCCCTAGTATATGGTTAATATAAATATATGGTATAAATTCAATTAGTGTACAAACACATATATATATATATATTGTATATATATTTGATTGGTGTACATTTATATTATAAGTATTAATGATATATGCTAGATAATAATAGGTAGAATTATAAATGTACTAGGTGACCCGAGCGTAATTATGAATATCCCGTATTTACCATTGACCTGTGACTATGTGACTTGTTAGCAGACTGCCATTATGTACACTGACGTACTGGCAATCCCCGTATCATTTGACTGTCTGTTTTGTACAGCAATTTCAGACGTGACACCCGTGAAACTAGACGCACACTTGACCCTAGTTGACCAGTGTCATACCTAACTATGCCCTGAGTTCAATGTATTTATGGTTGTGTAATGACTAATGTTGTATTGTATTATATTATAGTATATAGGACATATCAGATTATTCTGCGCGACTTCAGGAGCAAGTTATTGGTACTTCGCATCTTTTTTGCTAGGCAAGTATACCTTGCCTTGTTGTACTGTTTAAATTCAGTTATTATTTTAGTTGCATGTTTATTATTTTAGATTTTATAAACTGTGCACGTTCGAGAGAGACTCGGGTGCAGTCAACGGAGGCGTTGACGTTAGGACTTGTGTCTGACCTAGTGTCTAGTGGACCCACCTAAAGTTGTGAAGTTATCGGTATGACTCCCTAGGCCTTGACACGTATTATTGTACATCACATAGTGAGTACATGTAGGGACGCGTGCCTCATTCTCGATTGGCCATCGGTGTGAGCAACACGTGTGACGGTATTTCGCTTAGTTGTTTATTTCTATAGAGGCTTGCTTTATAGTACATGATGTCCACGTTGTGTTCGCGACTTGTACATTTGTATTGGGCGGGGAGGACAACTAGTAGGCGTATGAGACACCCACCTCCTTAATACAGATATCGCGTTCTTCGGAGCGATACAGACGTATATATTTTACAGATACCATGTTCCTTAGAGTATTGGACGTTACTTGGTGATTTTACAGATACATCATTCTTCGGAATGATGGACGTTACAGATACCACACTCTAGAGAACGTTGGACGTTATGCCTACGTCTACCCATACGTACCAAAGTTGTCCTCAAATTGTATTCACTTAGATGGTTAGCGCACCCTTTTTATTTATTTAGTATTTACTTTATGGCATGCTTCTATGTATCTTGTTATGTCTTTCTAAGGACCTGGTCCCTTTCCAGGTGTAGATGTTCATGAGTATTTGCAGGAGCGCAGATCCAGACTGGTTACTTATATTTCGAGGAGGTCTTCTCTTCGAGCATCGTGATTGTTAGATATTGTACTTATATTATATTTATCTTGTTTATTCTATATTCTAGTTCGGCAGTGGATTTGTTTTCATCCGACTGTCATCTTTTGATACTTCATATTGAGATATAGTTAAATAGTGATTGGTTAGTTATTTATTCATTTGATTTGTTATGGATGAGATTTAGATTGCACCCTGTGACTTGTGATAGATTTACCACTTGTGAATTATTGTTCATGATACAGCGTATGCATGTGTTATGGTTTCCATATATTGGAGTTGTCATATAACATGCGGCTGGCATGCTTACGTGTCCTAGTCCTACGTATTTTGGGATTGGGGCATGACAAAATTTCTTGAGAAACTTGGTATTTGTGCCTAGTACAATATGTCGGGTATACCTCAACAAAACGAAGTTGCTGAAAGATTTAATCATACTTTACTTGATATGGTTAAGAGTATGTTAAGCAATTCAACCTTACCCATATAATTGTGGATGCATAAACTTAAAACTGTTGTCTACATTCTAAACTAAGTTCCTAGTAAGGCAGTTCTAAAGATACCTTTTGAATTGATGTGGATAGGAAGAAAGCCTAATTTAAAATATTTACATGACTAGGGGTATGCAGCAAAGATAAGAGTATATAATCCACATAGAAAAATTAGTGGTACTATATAGGTTACCCAGAAAAATCTAAAGGGTATAGGTTTTATTGTCCAACCCATAGTACGAGAATCGTAGAATTTGGTAATGTAAGATTCCTAGATAGTGGCAAAACTAGTGGAAGCAATGAACCTCGAAAAGTGGTTCTTAAAGAAGTTAGGGTACAAGTATCAATGGTACTTTTGTGTTCAACTTCTCAACCAATTATTGTTCTTATGGATATTGTACCAAATGATAACCAAGGACAACACATTAATAATATTGCACCACAAAATAATATTAATAATGACCATAATAGGAATGAAATAAATCATAAAGATGTTATTGTTAATAATGAGCAAGTTGTCACATATTAAGCTGAAGTAGAACAACCACAACAGATGGAATTAAGGAGGTCTCAAAGACAAAAAAAAAATCATCCATCTTGGATGACTTTGTGGTTTATCTATAAGAATTAGATTATGATATAGGAATTGAAAAGGATCCAATAACATTTTCACAAGCCATAAAATATGCAAATTCTAATAATGGATTGATGCCATGAAAGAAGAGTTGGAATCAATGGCACATAATAAAGTTTGGGATTTAGTAGAATTGTCTGAAAATTCAAAAAGAGTTGGCTGCAAGTGGGTCTTTAAGACCAAACGTGACTCAAATGGCAATATTGAAGGACATAAAGTCATATTAGTAGCCAAAGATTATATTCAAAAGGATGGTATTGATTATAAGGAAACCTTCTCTCCTGTTTCAAAGAAGGATTCCCTTAGAATCATCATGGCATTGGTAGCTCATTATGGTCTTGAGTTACACCAAACGGATATGAAAATATTATTTGTAAATAGAAATTTAGAAGAGGAAGTTTATATGGAACAAACAGAAGGTTTTCTTGTTGAGGGCAAGGAACATATGGTATGTAAACGAAATAAATCAATTTATAGATTTAATCAAGCTTCACGAAAATAGTATCTTAAGTTTAATGATATCATCACATCTTTTGGTTTCAAAGAAAATATTTTTGACCAGTGTATATACCTGAAGATTAGTGGGAGTAAGTTCATATTTGGTTTTGTATGTTGATGACATATTGTTAGCAAGCAGTGATCTTGGTTTGCTGCACGAAACTAAAAAATATCTTTCTAAGAACTTTGAAATAATAGATTGTGAGACATCTTATGTGATAGGAATAAAAATATTCTGAGATTGATCACAAAGATTTTTAGGCCTCTCTCAGAAAGAATATATCAATAAAGTTCTTCAAAGATATGGAATGAGTAATTATAAAGTTTGTGTAATGCCAATTCAGAAGGGGGATAAATTTAGCCTCATACAATGTCTTCAAAATGAATTAGAGTACCATCAAATGGAAAAAATTTCTTATGCATCTCTAGTTGGAAGACATATGTATGCTCAAACTTGTATATGATCAGATATTAGCTTTGTAGTTGGTATGTTAGATAGATTCCAAAGCAATCCTGGAATTGAACATTGGAAAGCTGCAAAGAAAGTTCTCAGGTATCTATAAGGGACAAAGGACTACATGCTCACATATAGAAGATCTAATCACCTTGAAGTTATCGGTTATTCGAATTCGAATTTTACTGGATGCATTGATAACAAAAAATCAAATTTTGGTTATTTGTTTCTATTGGATGGAGGAGCAATCTCATAGAAGAGTGTGAAGCAAAGCATCATATCTTTATCTCCTATGGAAGCAGAATTTGTGGCATGCTTTGAATAAAAAACTCATGATAGTGGATCCACTTACTAAAGGACTACAACCGAAGACCTTTTATAAACATGTTGAAAGAATGGGTCTTATGTGTAGTAGTTGAATTGAAAGCCATTATGGTAATATTTATGTAATATGTTCTATGTGATTTGAGATATCATCAATATATATTTATGAATTAATTTTTCTAGTTTTCCAAATATTGTATAAGTAATATTTTGGATCAATGTTGACCAATAATGTCCTGTTTAAGACTCTAATGTTGTACTATAATGTTTAACTTCTAACTTATGAATCATATTGATTGGTGTTCTACGATTGTAGTACATGAAAGGAAAGTATGTCTCTTAATTGACTTACAACCGCCATGACTTGCCTTAGTAAACCTGTCACTATGATGTTTAAGAATTAATCATATCAAGATTTAAAATTAAGGTCTTATCAATTGTATTATCATATTGGCCAAGTGGGAGAATGTAAGAATTAATGTCCCACATGATAATAAAATTAACATGTTGGTTAATAATAGAAGTCATTAATTATTTTTTCTTTATGGGAGAAAAAAAATATTAGAATAATAGGAAAAGTCCTCTCTCACACCTCTACGAATAGACACACCCATTTATTGTCTAGAACCTATTGGGAAGAGTTACAACCATTATGAATTGACACCATGAATCATTGTGATGAAAAGACACACCATTTATATGTGTATATAATGCCTTGTTGTTCCAAACATCATCATCAAAATTTATAATTGTCTTCTTCCCAAATTAAGGAGTTTGCGAGAAGGAAATAATTTTCAGAGATCAAATATCTCGCATAAAGTTCATCTTCATATCAAGAATTATGAGATGGAGAAAGGTACATTTTTATGCTTCTGTATTAAAATTTATGATTAGTGAAAACATGATTCTCAAAATAATTGTAAATAAACAGAACATGTTATAGAGGGAGAATTAATGCATCCACAATATACCCTAAATTGATGTGCTCAGTAAATAATGTTTATGATGGATGGTACTGTCACTCCACGTTTCTGATATACATATTTGGAACGTATTAGTTTTCCTGCTTATATTATTTTTTGCTTGCATGGTAATTATGTTGCATGTCATGAAGACTAAAACCATTCTTTGGTTCAATTAGACTCATGGTTTAATTGTTATGTTGGTTTGGTCAAGAGTGAACCCATGGTCTAAACCTCAACCCTAGCATATATAAGTTAACTTTTTTCTCTCTCTTCCCTTATTCTCATTTTTTTTCCATTCCTTCATTTAGGCAAGTACACATTGCACTACATAGAAAAATCTCTTAATTTTTGATTATTTCTCTTTTCTTGCATTTTATTAGTCTAATATGTGTACATTATGATTTTAAACACTTTTAGTACTTGGAGTTTTTGGTTTTAATAGGTGAATTTGAGTATATCTATATTTAAAGTTTAGGATTTTTATGGGTTCCTTGAGTTTTTGGTGGTTTTGATCTATTAAAACATAGTATTTTAGAAAAAAAAACTAATTTGTGGGGTTGATGGAGCACTTTATTTCGAGCATTTTGGCTTTTGGTTCACTTGATTCGGGCTTAAAATGAGGGTTTTATGAAGAAAATAATTTTTAGGATTCTTGGAGTTTTTGCCATGCTCGAACCTGTTGTTTGGAGAAGACGAAGTCTTCATGCGGCCATCGAGTTATGCAATAGAGAGTGCTATACGGCCTGAGTGCTATGTGACCTAAGCTCTTTGCGTATATTTACCATCATGCGTCCATCTTGATGGATGCATGACTGCCATTACACAAGTATTCTGGAGCTAATCCGTGAACTCCTTGTGTTTCACTCGCTGAACGAGTGAGAAATTTGCTAAGTCCAAAAGAGCAATATTTGGCCGTGTGACCTATGCGACATGGAGAGTATGCGACCACCATTCCTTGGACGCATGGCTATGAACCGTAGGCACATATCTATATGATTTTGTCTTTTCTCTCTTACACTTTATGGCTTGTCACATCCATCACTTCAGTCACTCCTTTGACACATATTAAATGTACGTCACTCAACACTTGTCCCAAAGAGTGGACTTTGCCCTGTCATATGTGGCATGGAGCCCATACGATACCAACCCATATGTGGTCGAGACTTCCCATGCGGCACTAAGCCCATACGGCATCGACCCATTTGCGTCCGAGACTTCCCATGCAATATCGACCCATATGCTATCGACTTCCTATGCGTCACCTGTCCTATGCGGCACTGACTCTATGCGTCCCTGTTCTCATGCAGCCTATGTGCACATTTTATTGATTTGCTTGGTTTTAATGCTTTATAGAACTTTTGTGACTCCATGTGTGATTTTAATGATTGCTAATGTATGTGAGCTAAGTGACCATATATTAGACCTGACTATGTGCTAGAACCCATATGATTTACCAATGATTGGTAACTTGACTCGACTATTGGTATATGTGCTGATACACTTACTACGTGCTATGTGTTCCTATGTGCTAAGTATTTCTACGTAATTATGTTACATGTTTCACACTAAGGGGTGCCTACGTGTTAAGAGAGATGTGATGTAATAAAATTTCTCCAGGATGGACATAGTAGTTAATCAATAACCAAGCGTGGCTAGGATTTATTGACTATTGCATCACTCTCGAGTAAATTCAAATTGAATTGCCAAGTGACAAAGTGGATTCGTATCTAGCGTGTTCATACTATAGTACAACATATAATGAGAGTAACATGTGACCACGTCATGTGATTCCAGCTAACCGTAGGGTTAACTAGGCAACTAAAATATGTAGAGCATTGGGAGGGACGGAATTCTGAGATCATGCTTAACTAGCCACCCCCAATCATTATAAGGGGAGTGAAGGTTGGCCCCCATGGATATTGTTTAAATCCTCATTAGTGGATAGCAATATCCGACTATTATATTATACTATGTATTCTATGCAATCTTAGCACGATGGCCTTACGAGGGACCAGTGCATACTACTATGTGCTATATAGCGATTCATGGCTCGGCTAACCCCTGCTAGAATATGGTTCGATCTGAGGATTCCTATTATACACATAATACCTCTTGGATAACCCAGACTCCACCTAATAAGCCGTACAAGTAATTGGCCGATTATGTAAATGAGCTTATTTAGGTATTGTATCTGGATAAGTGATTGGCCGTACAAATAGTCTCGGGACATGGACTAATATGGTGTGATGGTCTAACACTTGTCCTTGTTTGGTTGTAGGGTTAGATTATTGTGTCATGATAGGCTATGAACCGAAACTACTATACAGAACCATATATATATATATATATATATATATATATATATATATATATATATATATATATATATATATATATATTTCTTAATATGGTTCTATTTCTTCATTCGTGCTCCTCTGTGGTACTTGTTATTTGAGGTCTAACCCCTCTAGTTTTGCATGGCCAGGTTTAGAGCTAGCACCTGGGGATCAAGCATACTTCCTCTTGAACAATCGTGTGCACCAGGCGGATGGCCACTAAGAAAAACGAGTGGGTTTCTTCTTTCATGCTCGTTATTGTACATTTTACTCATTTTTGGGCGTTTAGCAACCGACACTTGTTAGCCGTAAATCTGGACATTTAATTTTCTTACATGATTATAATTATTCAGACTACAGCTGATCATGGTCATGTACTTTTGCTATTCTGCCAGCTTTTTTTATTTTTGCATAGCTTGTTTCCAGAATATTATGGCAGGATGTTTGGGACGCCTTACTTACTTGTCATATATATTCTATGTTTAATATTCTTACTTGACTGATTGAGACAATAGATGTGTTGTGTGACCCTAAGTGACTTGCTTGTAGTATGCACCCCTTGTCTAGTTACAGCCATGACCGTCATATGATATTTTGTACCTTGTACCGGGGAGCTGGCCATGTCCATCTCCGTATTCTGGTACTGGAGCATGACAAGGTTTTAGTGGTGTCCCATGTAGGTCTTTGTTTTAGACTTGTGGGGTATTACTGTCATAGGATTCTCAATCAAATATGTCTCCTTTGATAACTTATTCATTTTCCTCGGTACCAATGCTTGAACTATTAAAGCTACTTGACTCCTTGATCCTTCTCGTTATGTTCTTGATATTTCTTGTCCTTTTCTTTAGGGCTTCTTCAGTTGCTGGAGCAGCAGGCATGGCAGGACAGGGTTCTCCTGGGCAATAATGGAAGGTAGTACCTGTTCAGAGATCCCCGTACCCCCAGTAGTACCAGTAGTACCAGCGATACTTGACACCCCGGCATTATTGAAGATCCTTCGGGGAATAATGGATACACAGCAACACCAGATGGTAGTACAACAACATCAACAGTTTCAACAACAAGATTATAATGTCTTGTTGAGTCAAGGTTTACAGATGGCTCTGGAAAGAGACGGGAGGACTGATCCGGGGACGTCGGTTAGATTTTGCCGACTTAACCCAAGGTACTTCGATTGCACGGAGTACGCCATCACAGAAGATGCCTGGTTGTAAGATATTAAGGTTATTCTGGCAGCAATAAGGGTTCCAGCGGATGAACAAGTTGATCAAGTTAGATTGCAGCTTCAAGACCTTGCCCGTGACTGGTGGACATCAATAGAGGTTGGCTTGAGGTATCCTATCTTCTTGGATAGTTTTAGGGCTCGATTCTGGGCCAAGTAATTTGAATTCGTCGCACAGTATGAGATCCAACAGAGGCTTATCGGTCTCAAGCAGGCCGATAGGACTATGGATGGATATGTAGTCGAGTTTTGCAGGCTGAGTAGATTTGCTCTGACTATGGTGGCTTCAGAGTCGGATAGAGCAATGAGGTTCCAACAATGACTTCATCTGGAGATTCTACAACTGGTAGAGGGACACGACTACTAGACTTATGAAGAAGTACTAATAGCAGCTCGGAAGCACGAGCTTACCATGCAGAGGTTATCGGCAAGGACAGGAGCCAGAAGAGGTCTCATGCTCAGAACGGAGGAAGAGGTGGAGGAGTACCTCGAATGTCAGCACCATCATCTGGTGTTCACATCTATAATTCAGCGCCTAGGAGGGCGGCAGTTTCGACAGTGACAGTTCCGGGTCGGTAGCAGCCGATATAGCAACAACAACAACAACGCTAGGGAGCACCGGTGGGTTGCACTTACTGTGGCAAGGAAGGCCACACTAGAGATGTGTGTAGGGCAGCCAATGGGTTATGTATGAGGTGTGGCATTCTTGATCATCGAATTGCCAATTGTCTGATGATACAGAGGCTAGAAGGGTCAGTCCAACAATTACCAGCGCTGTCGGCGCCAGGGGCAGTCCTGCAGAGAGGGCCAGCAATAGAAGTAAGGCCATTAGCTCATCTTCTGCTACCGACACAAGCTCAGATGTACCAAAAATAGTAGAATCAGCAGTCGGGCCAGCAGAGGCTATAACAGCATATCCAAGGGAGCCAATAACGAGGAGCCCAGTAGGACCAAGGGCAAGCTTTCACTTTATCTCTAGAGGAGGCTTTGGAATATGGCGACGTGGTGGCAGGTAACATCTTTTTTGTATCTTATCCTGCAGTAGCATTGTTTGATTTAGGTGCATCTCATTCATTTGTATCTGCACGATTTGTAATATATATTGGATTAAAGTTCGAGGCATTGTCAGAGAGGTTGAATATACTCCTTGGTAATGGGCTCGTAGGAGTTAGTAGAGTATGTATAGCGTGTCCGATTATAGTGTGCGAGCATTTACTACCAGCACGGTTGATCGAGCTCATGGATTGGCTGAGAGACAGTCATGCTACGATAAATTGCCATAAGGGTAGGATATTATTTAGTATACCAGACATGGAAGGTTTTGCCTTTGACAAATCTGTGGGAGATCAGCATGAAGAGAGGATCGCAGCAACATTGATAGCAGAAGAATAACTTTCCGAGATAGTAAAGGTGTTCTTAGACGTCTTTCCAGAAGAACTACCAGGGTTACTCCCAGTAAGAGATATTGAGTTTTGTATAGAGTTGATCCCTGGATCAGGGCCAATATCTTATAAAGTTTACCAAATGGCACAATCAGAATTAGACAAGCTGTACCAACACGTAGAAGAGATAAAGACAAAGAAGTTCATCTGAACCAGTGGATCACCTTGGGGAGCGCCAGTGGTTCTAGTGAAGAAGAAGGATGGGTTATCACGGTTATGTATCGATTACAGATAATTGAATGCAATAACAGTGAAAAATAAGTACCCATTACCAAAAATCGATGATTTGTTTGATTAATTTTGCAAGGCCAAGGTTTTCTCTAAGATCGATCTTTGATCAGGATATCATCAAGTAAGAGTTTGAGAGTAAGACATACCTAAGACAACATTTAGGTCACGATATGGGCATTACGAATTCTTAGTTATGCCATTCGAATTGACTAATGCTCCAGCGATATTTATGGATTTGATGAACCGCATCTTCATGTCGTATCTAGATCAGTTCGTAGTAGTTTTCATAGACGACATTCTTGTTTATTCCAGTAGTGAAGAGGAGCACAAAGGGCATCTTCGGAAGGTCTTACAGATTTTGAGGGAATAACAGTTATACGCAAAGCTCAGCAAGTAAGAGTTTTGGTTGGATCACGTATCATTCTTGGGTCATATCATCTCGAGAGCAGGGGTGGCAGTAGATCCGAAGAAGGTTCAAGCCGTAGAGGGTTGGCCAGTTCCTAAGACAGTAGCTGAAGTGCGTAGTTTCCTGTGATTGGCAGGATACTACAGAAGGTTCGTGGTAGACTTTGCAAGGATTTCAGCACCACTAACTCGATTGACATACAAGAAAGCTAAGTTTGATTGGTTAGCAGAGTACTAGACATCATTTGAAGAATTAAAGAAGAGATTGATTTCAGCTCTGATTCTCACGCTTCCAGTAGGTTCTGTAAGGTTTACAGTATATCACGACGCGTCAGGCAAATGACTTGGGTGTGTATTGATGCAACATAGAAGATTGATAGCTTAAATATCGCGGCAGATTCGAGATCATGAGAAGAATTATTCGACTCACGATTTGGAGTTGACGACGGTAGTATTTGCACTTAAGCTGTGGAGGAACTACTTGTATGGTGATCAGATAAAAATATTTACGGATCACAAGAGCTTAAAGTATGTATTCACCAAGAAGAACTTGAACATGAGGCAGATGAGGTGGCTAAAATTGATAAAGGACTATGATATGAAACTTCAGTACCACCCAGACAAGGCAAATATGGTAGCATATGCTCTTAGCAGGAGAGGTAGTACATTTATGTTGACATCGCAGCAGCATATCTTAGAAGATCTTCGAGAGATGGGTATAGAGATAGTAATTTCGCAGGATGTATGAGTATTGGCTAGTTTACATATTCAGTCTACCTTGGTTGAGAGAATTAAGGCAGCTCAAGCGAAGGAGCTGAAGGTTCAGAAGCTTCGGATGGAATGTGAGTCTAGTCTCAGGAAAGAGTTGACAATTCATGAAGATGGAACTCTTAGGTTTGGAAACCATTTCTGTGTACCAAGTGGAGATATCTGGCAAGAAGTAATGACCGAGGCACACAGTTTCTAGTACTAAATTCATCCAGGAGGTACCAAGATGTATCAAAACATCAAGCAATATTTTTGGTAGAATGGGATGAAGAGGGAGATCGCACGATTGGTTTCTCGATGTTTCGTATGTCAGAAAGTGAAGGCCGGCCAGCAGAGACTAGCAGGATTATTGCAACCACTTCATATTCCAGAGTGGAAGTGGGAACATACCACGATGGACTTTGTGAGGTTTACCTAGATCCTTGACTGGTCTTGATGCAGTTTGGGTAATAGTAGATCGTCTCACAAAGTAGATCACTTTCTTCCTTTTCGAGTAGGATAATCCATAGATCAGTTAGCAGAGATACACATGCGACAGATAGTAAGACTGTACGGCATCCCAGTGAGTATCGTATTAGATTGAGACACTTGGTTCACTTTATAAAAATCCTATCCTAGAAAATCATATATACCCTTTTTATTTATTAATTATTAATTTAATTATAGTAATTAGTGGCTAATTAGGATAAATAGATTTTTAATAATTTTTATTTTAGGTGTTCGGGCACTTAGAGGATTTATGGGGCCATTAGAAATTTTTCGGAATTTATTTCATGTAGGAGACCCCTTGAGCAGTTGCTAGTCTAATGGAGTGCATTATTTAATCTATAAATATTCTTATGAGTATATATATATATATAAACAAATATATATGTATATATATATTTAAAAAAAGAAAAAGAAAAAGAAAAGAAAAGAAAAGAAAGTATTAATTAACTAATAATAATAAACTAATAAACTAATAATACTAACTATACCATTCCAACAAAAGCAAAAGTTAGCAAGCAAACCAAGCAACCCATTCCCATTCCCACTTTCTAGCAAAACCCAATGCCCACAAGCCAGCGCCCCCCCCTGCCATTCCACCAAACCCGACCCCCCCCCCCACGGACCCGCCTCCTCTCTCCTCTCTCCTCTCTTCCTATTCCTATTCTATATATATATATATATATATATATATATATATATATATATATATATATATATATCTTTCATAAAACCCTAATCTAAAACCTTCATACCCTCCTCTTCTCATCTAGACCTAGAGAGAGCCGCCACTGCAGCCAGAGAACCCCGCCAGGCCGTCCAAACCAATCCCGACGACCGCGACCTCGCGCACTGTAGATACCCACTCGAGGTACCTTTGTTCCGGAGTTGCTTTCCGTCTACTCGCTCAACCAAACGCCATTCCATCTTCACCGGTATGCTCACCCCTTAACCCTCTTCCATATCTGTATAATAGCAGACCTCGAACAACGTGTACCCATAGGCGAAAATAGCGTCCAAGTTGGCGCAAGCAGACCCAATTCTGGGATCACAGAAAACTGCGTGACCACCCATGTTGCCGAGTTCGTATCTCCCACCACAGAGATCCAAATTCGGTGATTCTTTTTGGTATGCGTAGACCACTTGACCTAGTTTATTTTTTGTTAAATAACCCTAGATTATTAGCTGCTGTGGACAGAATTAAATTCGTCACAAAACCCCGCGAACCCACTTTTTTCAGATTTCCAAAAGTTATAAAACGGAGCGCATCCCGCCAAATGGGACCGCCCCGCCGTGTACTAAGTATACCGAATGGTGCACGCAGCGTAATCGGACACGTAACAATTCGTACAAACTGATTCGGATGTGTGTGCGCTCCGAAATCAGGCCGTATCCGCGGACACACCCCGTGTCGCAACTTTTGTGGAAGTCACGCGTATTTTCTGCACGCATGTCAGATTGCGACGAAACTTGCGCCACTGGACTCGTGGTAACGCGCTGGTCCCGTGACCCAATTTTCACGCAATTCTGAGACGGTTGACCAGATCGCCAATTGGCGGGCCCTAGAGTTGACTTTTTGGACAAAATTGTGTTCGGCCCATCGGAATCCATATTTGGACATACCGTTGGATTCGTATTAACATTTAGAGTTGTTTGACCTATAGTTTGTCCCATTTAGAGACTGTTACCCTCAATACGCTTTTCGGTGTAAAGTGGCCACACGTGGACCCCACTTTTATCCAAAATTACCGTTTTGCCCCTGTGTCCAAATTGGACGAAAGGGGAGTACTTTTTAGCTATTTTGCTCATCCGGAAATATTGGTGATGTCTATTTCAGCATCCGGAGACGTTTGTTCGGAGGCCATTAGTTCCAGATTCTGTGTCCTTGACATTGGACGCTTACACTTTACTGATTTCTTGCCAGACAAGTATACCTTGCCATTGTACTGTATTTACATTCCATATGATGCATGCATATTTATTTCTATTTATTTTATTAATTTTAACTGCTATATAAACTGCGCGTCCAAGGAAACTTGGGTGCAACGACGGTGTCGTCGTACTATATTTTTAATTATGTATATGCATTGGACCTACTTTATGAGACTACCCCATATTTATGAGCCATTTACATTTTATTGGCCATGACACTATTCTTACACGAGTGTGAGTCACATGTAGGACACGGACTTGCGTACTCGGCTGACCACTGGTACGTATAGGTCGTGCGACGGATAGGGATAACTGCCAATAGAAACTTTGTATGCTAGTAGACCTGGCGGTTATTAGAGGTTTATCGTGTCATAAAAATGACATGCTTAGAGCATTGGGTGGGGAGAACAACAAGTAAGGCATTTGGGCTCCTTTATACTTTTCCTTCTGTAACCCGGAAGCTCCGCTGGAGATACGGGCGGTGATGACCCCTATACTACTTGGCGGGCCTCCGCCGTTCAAAAGACGACGTGCCTTTAAGGCCCCTGGTTCTCCGAGAGAGTCATGCCAATCCCAGTTTTCAGCCAGATAGCCCACTTGGTGGAAAGTTGTTCTCAAACTGCATTCACATAGATGGTTAGGCGACCCCAATGGATGTTTATATTTTAGTACTTTATTGGCATATTTATATGTATCTTGTTACGTCCCTCTGAGGACCTGGTACCTTTCCAGATATAGATGAGCAGGAGTTCCCGTAGGAGTATGGACCTGGACCTGACGCTACCTATCAGTCTGAGGAGATCTTACCTTCGGATTATATGTGATTTGCAGCTGTTTAGAGATTCTCGTTGCTATTCTTTTTTGAGACATTTATTCTTATATTAGAGTTTATTCTCTTCTCTCTTTAGTAGTTTTTTTATAGTCGATTTGCAGTAGATTTGTTTTCATTCGACTATCATACTTTGAGACTACTTATTTGATATTCAGTTATTGATTTCCATTTTATCTATTATTTGTGCTATGGATGAGATATAGATTGCGTGTGACTTGTTGTGATAGTATATTACCACTGTGGATTGGATATTCATGTACAGCGTACGTGTGTATATGGTTTCCATATATTGGAGTTCGTATACATACGGCTGGCGTGTTACGTATTTCTAGTCCTACGTATTTTGGGACTGGGCGTGACACACTTCAAATTTTTGGAAGAGCTTGCACCAGAGTTTGGGCACCAAGTTGAGATTCAGTACTGTCTACCATCCTCAAATGAACGGACAATCAGAGAGAACCATCCAGACCTTGGAAGATATGTTGTGAGCTTATACTTTATATTTTTGAGGGTCATGGAAAGATCACCTTCATCTCGTTAAGTTCTTATACAATAATAGTTATCAAGCAAGTATTCAGATGACACCTTTCGAATCATTATATGGGAGAAAGTATAGATCACCATTGGCATGGGATGATATAGGTGAGCGAAAGATGTTAGGCCCAGAGATGATCACACAGACAATATAATTTGTCAAGCAGATCAGAGAGAGACTTCGGGTTGCGCAAGATAAGGATCGACATTGGACAGATCAGCATCGTAGGCCTTTAGAGTTTTGTGTTGGCGATCACGTGTTCTTGTGAATTTCACCGACCCGTGGAGTTATTAGATTCGGGGTTCGTGGGAAGCTTAGTCCGCGATACGTCGGTTCATTCAATATCCTCGAGCGGGTAGGCGATATTGCTTATCATCTTGCCCTTCTGCCTTCTCTACGTGAGGTACACAATATATTTTATGTACCTCAATTGCGTAAGAATATCCTGGATTTGAGTCATATCCTCGACCATTTCGAGCTAGACATTGGTATCGACTTGTCTTAAGAGGAACAACCCGTATCCATTTTAGACCGAAGGAAGACGGTGTACAAGAATCAGACGATTCATCTTGTCCGAGTTGCTTGGGGTTATCACCCTTTGGAAGAGTCGACATGGGAGCACGAGGATGATATTCAATCTCGGTATTCGCACATATTTGACTCAGAAGGTATATTCATTCTTATGCCTTCGTGTCTCGAATCTCATGATTCGTTTACCCATGATATATGATATTGCTTTTTTTTATGCTCGACTTTGATTGCATGTGTAGATGAGCTTGTGGTTAGCACAATTATCGTTCTAATTTCTCTAGATAGCCTTGGGTTTGAATTCCGATGACAAAAAATTTCTAAGATGGGTAGAGATTGTCACGACCCGATTCCGTAGAATCTTTGGGGCATCCCCCGAATCGTGATGCCGTGCGGGCCTGGGATTGCGCCCGCACAAGGCTAAAGTATTTTGCATAACGAGCACATATTCAGAGTACGCAGATAAATTGAAACACAGATTTTGAAACATGAAAAAGTTCTCTTTATTGATAATGAATATCTATTATAAACTCTTGAACGAGTCAGCTAATATGCCACACGGGCTTACAAAAGTGTTAACTCAAAATGAGATAGCAGTCATGTACATTACATCCCTTTAGAAACTTCAAAATGATAAAGACCTCCGGGCTGGAGTACAGCTTTACCACGGAGCTATATTTGTGTATAAAGAGTTGCAAGCTCCTGTCTTCAAAATGCTTTCAAAGGGGCACGATGAAGATGTGCCAACAGCTGGACTGGATCGGGAAGACGACTTTGGCTTCTCGCTCGGTTCGCCTTAGTGCGGAGAACCTGTTTCAACGAGGGTCAGCATGTCGAAACATACTGGTGAAGGCGAGCTAACCGAACTATACCAATCAACACGTTGTTTTAATGAAGCATGCATATTTTGTAGGTTTCTATCTTGCCTTAGTTCATTTACAAGTAAGCAGCATATAGAAATTACTGAAATGAACTTGCCACCGTTCGATGGATTTTACCTGCCCGTCTGAACTACCTGCACAATACTTACCATGCGTTCCCTGCCACGAAGACACAAGTTAGTTTGCAACAGGTTTAAATATACACGTTGGGATCACTGGCCAGAAGCTGTTATGGACAATAGTCATTGACGAGAATGTTTACAACGAAAGCACGTGGTGCGCTACAAGCATCCCGTCAATCACATGAGACTAAACGTTGAGTTCCGCCCGGACCGGATCGGTGCCAGTGCCCCAACGATCGTCCGCGGAACCATTTACCTTGTGCACAAGTTGTCCGTGATCGATCGTTCATAGCACGTTAAACATTTATGCAGTTGAGGCAACACGTTATATAAGACAAGTAACATTACATGATTCGTTTTGCATAGCCTTATTGAACAATTTGTCGCATACAAGATATGATTCATAATTAGCACAATTTATAGAAGAATATGTATTCTAACTACAATTGATACATATGGTGAACATTTCGAACGAACAAGCATGCACATGAGTAACCGTTCCCAAGTTGATTGACAAGCAATACAATCCAAGTCTATTCCCTTTTTATCTTGGTATCTTTTAGTTATTACTTGGTATCGTCTGATCGGGGCAACAAGAATGCAAGATTTTAGGGTATGAATCTTGGAAGCAGGGCTAGCTAATCGGGATGGTAGCCACTCACTTAGATTTTGGAAGGAAGTAGGAAAGAGGCGCTTCACGACTCTGCTCGCAAGCCGCCTACTGCTCGTTCACCTGCATAACGAACAGCTTGATCAATACTTCTTCCTCTCTTTCCAATCTCAGAATTGAAGTGCAGTTCAATGAACGAAAACAATGAAAACCATCAAAATCGTTCAAAAAAAACAAGCAAATCCCAAAACCAACTCAAAGCACGAAAGCAACAAGCGACATCGAAAATCGAGGCAATAAAAGATAGCAGCGGAGAGGTTCCTTCTGACTCTGTCGCTAAGTCGATCCCGGGGGCATGGTCCACTGAATATGGGAATCGATTTCGAAAAGACAAATCCATAACGAGGACAAGTTCTTATTTTAATCTATCCTGATCGAACGATACCGACTTGTGTTTCTTAGCCGCGCTTCCCGCACCGGGGGAACGGGGCGCTACATCCTACCCAACCAATTGGAAGTTTCATCCCGAAACTTAGGAATAGAATCAACCATTAGAGATTTGGATGTCGAGGATGGCTAGCAGAGTAGAGCGGACAGTTTTGCATTGTGTGATTTGGGTCTCCACAAATGAGGCATAACCCGAGTTTCTTCCGGCATTGGTTGACGGCATGCCCCAGTCTTTTACAAAAGAGACATATTTGATTGGCATTAGCCCTCTGCTGACCACCGTTGTTTTGGCACTTTGGAGCGGTATTTCCTCTCTCGTCGCTATGGCGTTTGTGATTGTAGGTATACACAGCGCCGGTAGAAACGTGAGGATACTGCGGTTCAAGAGATAGGGCATGATTCATGACTTCACGCATTATTTTATACTGATTATTGACCACGTGTGCATGGATAGCAGGGCGCAAACCACCTTCAAACCTTCTAGCTCGACTTGCTGCATCAGGTAAATAGGCCCTAGCCAATTTGGAGAGTCGGTTGAATTCGACAGAATACTGTTTAACTGTCATACTGCCCTGCCGCAGCTGCACGAACTCGTTTTCCATCTGACGTTGTACTGGAGGGGGTACAAACTCCTCTTCGAACGTGGCACAAAAAGTCGCCCACGAGATCGCCTCCTCTCCGTGATCAAATTAGAGAGATCGTCGATGCACGTTCCACCAATCGTGTGCATTGAGGCGGAGCTGTAGTTGCGTACAGGCGACACACTTCTCTTCGGGGACCTCTAGCAGAGCGAAGTGATCTTCAAGTTCGGCTAGCCAATCTAGAGCTACGACTGCGTCCTCAGTCCCGTTGAATGGGGTGTTGCAGACTTTCTTGAAGTGGCCAAAGTCGAAGGCAGTCACTTCCCTCGGCCTTGGAATTTGTGGCATCTCTACTTCAAGCACGGGCTGTTCCACTGGAGTCGTTATTGTTGCAGCGGAATGGTTGGAAGCCAAAGTCTGAATGATCTATTGCAGGGCATCCAACTGCTTCTGTTGGACTGAGAATCGGGTCTCTAGATTGCTTTTAAACTTGGCTTGGCGAGCATCGTCTCTTTGTCGTTGTGCTTCTAGCATTTGTAGCACCCGCTCAAGCGGATCGACTTGAGATATGCCCCGTTGGCTCTGAGAGCTTCCCGAAGTGCTCGAACTACTTTCTTGCGTTTCGTTCGGTGCTAGCGCTGCAGATTGCGCTGGAGCCATTCCTTCAAAAGAAGGTAAATTACATTAAAGTCATAATGTATTATGGACTTTTTGCATGAACGTATCTCATTTTGGCCTAGCGAGTTCAAGAGTTTGCACAGAAATTTGATCGTTAAAGGAACTTTTCCAGTGCGAGAGTCTAAGGAACTTTGAATCTATGCTCTGATACCATTATGTCATGACCCGATTTCGTAGAATCGTTGGGACGTCCCCCGAATCGTGATGCCGTGCGGGCCTGGGATTGCGCCCGCACAAGGCTAAAGTATTTTGCATAACGAGCACATATTCAGAGTACGCAGATAAATTGAAATACAGATTTTGAAATATGGAAAAGTTCTCTTTATTGATAATGAACATCTATTACAAACTCTTGAACGAGTCAGCTAATATGCCGCACGGGCTTACAAAAGTGTTGACTCAAAAAGAGATAGCAGTCATGTACATTACATCCCTTTATAAACTTCAAAATGATAAAGACCTCCTGGCTGGAGGGCAGCTTTGCCACGGAGCTGCATTTGTGTATGAAGAGTTGCAAGCTCCTGTCTTCAAAATGCTTTCAAAGGGGCACGAAGAAGATGCGCCAACAGGTGGACTGGATCGGGAAGACGACTTCGGCTCCTCGTTCGGTTCACCTTAGTACGGAGAACCTGTTTCAACGAGGGTCAGCATATCGAAACATACTGGTGAAGGCGAGCTAACCGAACTATACCAATCAACACGTTGTTTTAATGAAGCATGCATATTTTTTGGGTTTCTATCTTGCCTTAGTTCATTTACAAGTAAGCAGCATATAGAAATTACTGAAATGAACTTGCCACCGTTCGGTGGATTTTACCTGCCCGTCTGAACTACCTGCACAATACTTACCATGCCTTCCCTGCCACGAAAACACAAGTTAGTTTGCAACAGGTTTAAATATACACTTTAGGATCACTGGCCAGAAGCCGTTATGGACAATAGTCATTGACGAGGATGTTTACAACGAAAGCACGTGGTGCGCTGCAAGCATCCCGTCAATCACGTGAGACTAAACGTTAAGTTCCGCCCGGACCGGATCGGTGCCAGTGCCCCAGCGACCGTCCGCGGAACCATTTACCTTGTGCACAAGTTGTCCGTGATCGATCGTTTATAGCACGTTAAATATTTATACATTTGAGGCAACACGTTGTACAAGACAAGTAACATTGCATGATTTATTTTGCATAGCCTCATTGAACAATTTATCGCATACAAGATATGATTCATAATTAGCACAATTTATAGAAGAATATGCATTCTAACTACAATTGATGCATATGGTGAACATTCCGAATGAACAAGCATGCACATGAGTAACCGTTCCCAAGTTGATTGACAAGCAATACAATCCAAGTCTATTCCCTTTTTATCTTGGTATCTTTTAGTTATTACTTGGTATCGTCTGATAGGGGCAACAAGAATGCAAGATTTTAGGGTATAAATCTTGGAAGCAGGGCTAGCTAATCGGGATGGTAGCCACTCACTTAGATTTTGGAAGGGAGAAGGAAAGAGGCGCTTCACGACTCTGCTCGCAAGCCGCCTACTGCTTGTTTACCTGCATAACGAACAGCTTGATCAATACTTCTTCCTCTCTTTCCAATCTCGGAATTGAAGTGCAGTTCAATGAACGAAAATAATGAAAACCATCGAAACCGTTCAAGAAAAACAAGCAAATCCCAAAACCAACTCAAAGCACGAAAGCAACAAGCGACATCAAAAACCGAGGCAATAAAAGATAGCAGCGGAGAGGTCCCTCCTGACTCTGCCGCTAAGTCGATCCCGGGGGCACGGTCGACTGAATATGGGAATCGATTCCGAAGAAACAAATCCATAACGAGGATAAGTTCTTGTTTCAATCTATCCCGATCGAACGATACCGACTTGTGTTTTTTAGCCGCGCTCCCCGCACCGGGGGGACGGGGCGCTACAGAGATGTCACTCCTAGTTTCCCATATACGTATTTGGAACATATTAGTTTTCCTGCTTATATTATTTGTTGCTTGCATAGTAATTATATTGCATGTCATGAAGACTAGACACATTCTTTGGTTCAATTAGACTCTTGGTTTAATTGTTGGGTTGGTTTGGTCATGAGTGAACCCATGGTCTAAACCTCAACCCTAGCATATATAAGTTAACTTCTTTCTCTCTCTTCCCTCATTCTCTCATTTTTTTTCTTATTCTTTCATTTAGGCAAGTACACCTTGCACTATAAGGGAAAATCTCTTAATTTTTAATTCTTACTCTTTTCTTATATTTTATTAGTCTAATATGTGTATATTATGATTCTAAACACTTTTAGTACTTGGAGTTTTTGATTTTAATGAGCGTATTTGAGGAGATCTATATTTGAAGTTTAGGATTTTAATAGGTTCCTTGAGTTTTTGGTAGTTTTGATCTATTAAAACATGGTATTTTAGAAAACCAATTTTTGGGGTTAATGGAGTATTTCATTTCGAGCATTTCGTCCTTTGGTGAACTTGATTCGGGATTAAAATGAGGGTTTTATGAATGGAATTTTTGCCATATGGAGAAGACAAAATCTTCATGCGGCCAGCGATTTATGCGACATAGAGTGCTATGTGGCCTGAGCTCTTTGTCGTATACTGACCAACATGCGTCCATCTTGTTAGATACATGACTGCCATTACACAAGTGTTCTGGAGCTAATCCGTGAACTCCTTGTGTTTCACCCGCTGAACGAATGAGAAATTCGCTAACTCTAAAAGAGCAATATGCGGCCATGTGACCTATAAGGCATGGAGAGTATGCGGCCACCATTCCTTGGACGCACGACTCTGAACCGTAGGCACATATTTCTATAATTTTATCTTTTCTCTCTGATACTTTATGGCTTGTCACATCCATCACTTCAATCACTCCTCTGACACATATTAAATGCACGTCACTCAACACTTGTCCCAAGGAGTGGACTTTGTCCTGTCATATGCGGCACTGAGCCCATACGGCACCAACCCATATGCGGCCGAGACTTCCCATGCGACAGTAAGCCCATACGGCACCGACCCATATGCGGTCGAGACTTCCCATGCGACACCGACCCATATGCGATCGACTTCCTATGTGGCACCTATCCTATGCGGCACTGACTCTATGCGTCCCTGATCCTCATGTGGCCTATGTGCACATTTTATTGATTTGCTTGGTTTTAATGCTTTATGGAACTTTTGTGACTCCATGTGTGATTTTAATGATTACTAATGTATGTGAGCTAAGTAACCATATGTTAGATCTGACTATGTGCTAGAACCCGTGTGATTTACCAATAATTGGTAACTTGACTCGACTATTGGTATCCGTGCTGACACACTTACTACGTACTATGTGTTCCTACGTGCTAAGTGTTTCTACGTGATTATGTTACATATTTTACACGAGGGGTGCCTACGTGCTAAGCGACATGTGATGTAATAAAATTTCTCCAGCATGAACATAGTAGTTGATCAATAACCAAGCGTGGCTAGGATTTGTTGACTGTTGCATCACGCTAGGGTGAATCCAAATTAAACTGCCAAGTGACAAAGTGGATTTGTATCTAGCGTGCTCATATTATGGTATGACATATAAGGAGAGTAACATGTGACCACGCCATATGATTTCAGCTAACCGTAGGGTTAACTAGGCAACTAAAATATATAGAGCATTGAGAGGGACGAAATTCGAGATCGTGCTTAACTAGCCACCCTCAATCATTATATGGGGAGTGAAGGCTGGCCCCCATGGATATTGTTTAAATCCACATTAGTGGATGACAATATCGACTATTATATTATACTATGTGTTTTATGCAATCTTAGTACGATGGCCTTACGAAGGACCGGTATATACTACTATGTGCTATGCGGCGATTCATGGCTCGGCTAGCCCATGCTAGAACATGGTTCGATCTGAGGATTCCTATTATATGCATAATACCTCTTGGATAACCCAGACTCCACCGAGTAAGCCGTACAAGTGATTGTCCGATTATGTAACTGAGCTTGTTTGTGTATTGTATCTGCTGTCAAATAGTCTCGGGACATGGGCTATCATGGTGCGATGGTCTAACCATTGTCCTTGTTTGGTTGTAGGGTTAGATTATTGTGTCACCATAGGATTTGAACCGAAACTACGAGACATATATATATATATATATATATATATATATATATATATATATATATATATTTAATAACCTGGTTCTATTTCTTCATTCGTGTTCCTTTGTGGTACTTGTTATTTGGGGTATAACCCACTGGTTTTGTATGGCCAGGCTTAGAGCCAGCATCCGAGGATCAAGAGTACTTTCCCCTGACAAATGGAGTGCACCATACGGATGGCCACTGAGAAAAATGAGTGGATTTCTTCTTCCCTGCTCGTTACTGCACATTTTACTCATTTTAGACGTTTAGCCACCGGCACTTGTTAACCGTAAATCTGGACATTTAGTTTTCTTACATGATTGTAATTAATCATACTACAGTTGGTCATGGTCATGTACTTTTGCTACTCTGCCAGCTTTCTTATTTTTGCACAGCTGATTTTCAGAATGTTGTGGTTGTGCATTTGGGATGCCTTACTTTCTTGTCATATATGTTCTATGTTTACTGTTCTTACTTGACTGATTGTGTAAACACCCTAAATTTTCAGAATAAATGTTAATACAAATTTTCCCGAATTTTTTAGAATTTTTTGGAATTTAAAACGAAGGGGAAGTTGATCTCAAGAATTTTAAATACAGTTTACTGGTGTTAAAACATTATGGAAATAATATTTATTGGGTGAAATGGAAAACCGGACGCAGGATATTTTTCGGTGAATTTATTGGACTCCGGAATCTTTTTAAAGTCCTAAAAATGATAGTAGAATTAAACCGAATTTAAAATCCGTGCCAAACACCCAACATCCCCATGAGAGCCGAAGCCAAGCCCAAGGAGCATTGACCCAGCCCGAATCCTAGGCCCAACCCAAGAGGGGTTGACCAGTCAAACCTATTCTAGGTCAACCCAACACCATACTCACATATATATATTATTCCCTTCCCTATTTTTTTCTATTCCCAAAATCCCATAGAGCAAACAGCAGCCGACAATACCATCCTCCCTCTTCTTTCCCCCGCTCGGCCAAGACTCTCCGGCCGACTTCGGCGAGGAGGCGACTTCAACCCGCTTTGGCAGGCCCTCACCGACCGACCGACCCACTCGACTCCGGTCGGTGCACGGCTCCTCCCCCCACGCGGCGGAACTGACCGGCCTGTACTCCCCTGAATTCCCGCCGGACTGACGACCGGCCTGTGCAGCGTCGTCCCGCTCCGGCGGTACAGCGGTCACCACGACCGCCGACTGAACAGCCCCGCACCGGCCAGTTCGAGACAACTGACCGGCCTGTGCAGCCCGGTCCCCGACCCGCGGTGCAGCAACCCCTGTGCACTCCGGCTGTGCATCCTCCGTTGGGCCGACCCCGCACCCCGACCGGCCGGCTTCCCCGCTCCTCCCCGTCCGACTTCAGCATCACCACCACTCGGCAACACTCGAGCGCAGTCGCTGACCTAGCCCCGGACACCACAACATCCCAGACACGGCAGATTCGAACCAGGACACGAAACAACATCTCGGACACGTGAAATTCAGCGTTCACGGAGCCCTGTTCAGGTACCGTTTTCTTTCGCCTCGCAACTCCGTTTTCGATTCTGTCAGTTTCTACGCGTAGACTGTATGACCCTCTCGGTGCCCGTGCAACTCGCTCGGTGCATCGCATCCTGTGGTGATCGCACACCGCGATCCAAAAACAGGAAAAATAATACCCCGAATTCATCCCAGAACTGAGTGCGCCCCGCCAAATAGGACGACTTGGTCGCGTGTGGTCTTCACAGATACGTGCACGTCATTGATACGGTTGTATGGGATTTCGCAGAAGTCGATTCGGAGGTGCGTGCACCCCGAAATCAACGTGTATCCGCCGACGACACCCGTATCCGTCCTTTCTGGAATATACTGTAACTTTGTGTACACACGTCGGATCGAGACGAAACTTATGCCATTGGACTCGTAGCAATACGCTGGTCATGTGACCCAAGTTTGGTTCGATTCTGAGAACGTTGACAAAATCGCGTATCGTAGGCCCCACAAGCTCCACTTGACGGGTGATTTTGTGATCGGCTCATCGGAATCCAATTCTGGAAGTTCCGTTAGGTTCGTATCATCGTTCCTGACTTGTAGACACTAAGTTTAAGGAATTTGGAGACCTTTGACCCTGACACGCTTTTCGGTACAAAGTGGCCCACCTGTGGACCCCGCTTTGGCCCGGAAATGTCCTATTTGCCCCTGTGTCCAAAGTGGACATAAGGACGGGCATTTCTAGCAGTTTGATATCTTCTGAGACTATTGGTGATATTTATTACAGCTTTTGGAGGAGTACCCACAGGATCCATTGATACCGGGACGACTGTTGATATTCAAACATCAGGCAAGTGTATCTTGCCAAACTCTGCAGTATTGTTATATATTTTCCTTGCTTCATTTATATTACTGTGCATGCTCAACTTAGGACCGTGTGACGTACTTAGCGTCCGATTACCAGTCGGGTGCCAACACTGTACGCAGTGTTGGGTACTGTCATTTAAAGATGGATATTCGTGACACTTTATCTTTTCGTACTTGTCTTACCAAGTACACTTTGACCCAGGACACGTGACACTGTTCATGAGACAGGATCTTCTCGAGATATTCGTGGTGATTCTGTATAGGATACAGGACTTGACAGAGATACTATATTCCTAGATACATTATAACTTGTGCATTAGTTATGATCCCGCTGACATGGACATGAGACGTTATGGTCATGATATGCGTGGTTACATTGGGTGGGGAGAGACACACAGACTACAGGCTGATCATATATATACACCCCTACTATTGTGAGGCACAAGACTCTGAAGCCCGAGCTTGGCCCATTACTCATTATTACTGCTGCTACCGGCTCCCCGACACAGAGCTTGTAGTGGCTTCAGCCTGAGTTCTAGTGCTGCTCTCATCTTGCATATCACTTAGCTGGTTATTTAGTACTCCCTATTGTTCCATCTATTGCTGGAGAGAGACCCACAGGCTACAGGTTGATTATGTTATGCCGGCTACTCAGTCTCCCGCTGAGCTAGACCACCACATGATACCACTGCTACCGGCTTTCCTACACAGAGCTTGAAGTTGTTTCAGCCTGAGCACTATTGATATTCTCTCTTGCATCTCACTCAGATGGTTACTTACTTGCCCTATTTATTCTATTTATTTTCTGCACTGCATTTATTTTGGCTTGAGCTTTCTTGTACCTTGCTATGTCCCCTGAGGACCTGGATCCGGATTATGTCCCCAGGATTTGAGGACGAGATCTATCCCGAGGTATACGGGACCGCTGCAGGAGCTGATCCAGGAGCTGTACCGCCATCCGAGGACGAGGTGTTAGCTGAAGACTTCTCCTGAGCATCCATGTTTCATGCTCAGTATTTATTATTTATTTTAGTCATTTATATTCTGGTCTGTTGAACCAATGTATTAGATATTTAACGGGTTATTCCTCGAAGCACTTTGTTGAGATTAGCAGATAATTTACATTCCTTATTTATTCTGTGGATCATATTTTATATCTTGTGTGGATGAGATTAGTTGTGCCATATTATCGTAGACTTGTTTTTACAGCTTAAGTATGCCCTGATGGATCCATTAAATTGGGTTGTCCATCGGTGCATACTGCTGGCCATTGCCACGTATCTGGTCCCACGGTATTTTGGGACTGGAGCGTGACATAGTTTTTGTGGTAGCCCATGCAGGTCTACGACTAAATTGTTCGGTTTTAACTTAGGGACCGAACCAGCCTGCCCTAAGGATAGGATAAGTTCTAGGATCTCATCCATTATTTAACCCATTGTTGAACTCTATATCGAACTCAAAATTGTTACTTGATTTGCATCCTGTATTGATTCCTCTGTGCGTTCTTACAGTTTATCTTTTGATTGCAGAGAGAAATGGAACCCAGGAACGGAGACGAGATTCCATTGGATACACCACATGACGCTGTGGTTACTTTTATTGATGGAGTGACCCCAGGGAATGGAGGGCAAACCTCGCAAAGTGATCAAACCGGACAGCCTAATCCAAGGTTCCGGAGAGATGACATCCCACCTCCACCACAGTTCACTCCCCAGATGCCAGTTTTCCTGCCAGGACAAGCCATGGACGGGCAACAGATGTTCCAGATGATGTATGCTATGATGCAAGCGCAGCAGCAGATTCAGCAAGAGGTCCATCGGCAGGAGGCCGAGTATCTGAGAACCAGCCTGGTATCCGCATTGGAGCAGGCAAATCCACCAGCGAGGCGATCGACGATGGGATCTATCACCGACTTCCGTCAGCTCAAACCTCGTATATTTTCTGGTAAAGAGGGGCCAACAGAAGTTCATGAATGGCTCACAAACATACAACATCAGTTGGAAGCCGCTGAACTTCCGAGAGAGAAGTGGATGACTGCAGTCAGAATGCAGTTAACTGAGAATGCACATCACTGGTGGTTAGCAGAGGAGAGGAGGCTCGGGCAGGACCGAGTCACTTGGGAAGAGTTCTCCAGACTCTTCAAAGAGATGTATATTCCCGCAGTAGCACGGTCAGAGCTCAGAGACAAGTTTAACCGCCTTATCCAAGGCAACATGACAGTGGAAGAATACAACGCGGAATTTATTCACCTCAGTCGCTTTGCCCCAACCTTGATTGCGATAGAGGAAGAGAAAGCTGAGAAATTCTTTGACGGGCTGAAGTTCGAGCTTCAAAGATTGATTGGATCGGTTACACCTACATCTTATACCGACGTTCTCGTAGCAGCACGACGCATGGAGCGCGTCACTAGAAGGGAGTCGAACCTGAAGAGGCCTATCAACTCAGCACCATCCAGGACATGGGGATTCAGCAAAACGGACCCAGAGGAGTATGCCGGAGAGGACAGCACACAGGGCCATATCTCTCCCTACTTGTCACCACTGCGACAAGATAGGGCACATTGAGAGAGAATGCAGACGTAAGTTGGGACTCTGCCTGGCTTGCGGATCCAACTAGCATCAGACCAGAGACTGCACTGAGCGCAGAGAGGGAGTACCGAGATTAGCTTTACCTGCACCCCGACCAGCTTATCCGGCAGTAGGAGCACAGCAGACAGGAGCCGGAGGCGTCAGGCCACCAGCCCCAGGAGGGAATCAGCAGAGACCACCCCTGACACCACAGGCAGCACTATTTCAGCAGGCTCAGCAGCAGAGAGGCCAAGCCCAGGGACGAGGCCAGGCATTCACATTAGCTGTTGAGGAGGAGGCTACAGCAGGCGAGGTCATCGCAGGTACTATTTTAGTAGTTTCATTACCAGCTGTAGCATTATTTGATTTTAGAGCATCGCATTCATTTATAGCAGCTAGCTTTGTAGCCACCCATAGAGTAGCTACCGCACCCCTTTCGAAGATGAAGAGAATTCTTACGGGAGGTAGAATTATTCCGGTTAGTGACATCTGTAGATCATGTTCTGTAGTAGTTTGTGGAAGAGAAATGCGAGCTCAATTTCTAATATTTTCCATGCCGGATTATGATGTTGTACTTGGTATGGACTGGTTAAGTCAGTACCATGCGACTCTTGATTGCCGACTTGGGCGGGTTATATTTAGACCGCCAGGACATCCAGAATTCGAGTTTCTTCGAGGAGCAGTAGAGCAAGGAGTTCAGCCTACTCTT
The DNA here is from genome assembly GCA_036927795.1 of Iris macrosiphon. Lineage (NCBI taxonomy): Eukaryota > Viridiplantae > Streptophyta > Magnoliopsida > Asparagales > Iridaceae > Iris > Iris macrosiphon. The sequence continues at coordinate 122,454,384 of JAYESA010000015.1, forward strand.
AGGGTACTATCTGTAGAAGAGGAGACAGGTTACCCAAGAGTCATATCAGAATTTGTGAATGTATTTCCTGATGATCTTCTAGGTTTACCGCCTGATCGGGAAATAGAATTCACAATAGACTTAACTCCAGGAGCAGAGCCTATTACTTCATCAGTATATCGGCTAGCACCTAAGGAGCTAGTGGAGCTGAAAGAACAGATTGACGACCTTCTGGAGAAGGGTTTCATTCGGCCCAGTGTTTCACCTTGGGGAGCACCCATATTATTTGTGTCGAAGAAGGATGGAACAGTACAGTTATGTATTGACTACAGGACACTGAATGCTGTGACCATCAAGAACAGGTATCCCTTGCCACGCATTGATGACCTATTCGATCAATTGAGTGGTGCAAGGGTATTCTCGAAGATTGACCTTCGATCCGGCTATCATCAGATCAAAGTAAGGAAGGAAGACATCCCGAAGACAGCTTTCAGGACCAAGTATGAACATTATGAGTTCTTGGTGATGCCGTTTGGTTTAACCAACGCGCCAGCAGTGTTTATGAGTTTAACGAACAGAGTCTTTCATCAGTTCTTGGATAAATTCGTGGTGGTGTTCATTGACGATATTCTCATATATTCCAAGAATCACGAAGAGCACGAGAAGCATCTCAGAATCATGTTAGAGACCTTGAGACAAGAGAAGTTATACGCCAAACTCAGTAAGTATGAGTTCTGTATGGACAAAGTGCCTTTCTTGGGACATATTATTTCAGGAGAAGGACTTTCAGTGGATCCAGAGAAAGTTGCGGCAATAGAGACTTGGCCTACACCCACATCAGTTGCAGAGGTGAGAAGTTTTCTCGGACTTGCGGGATATTACCGAAGGTTTGTAGAAAATTTCTCAAGGATTGCAGAACCGATGACGAAACTGACACGCAAAGACCAGGAGTTTGTATGGACCGAAGACTGCCAGAAGGCCTTTGAAGAATTGAAGAGAAGATTAACAACAGCGCCTGTCTTGACTCTTCCTTCAGGGTCAGGAGATTTTGTTGTTTACAGTGATGCATCAGGTAGTGGACTATGATGTGTTTTGATGCAACATGGCAAAGTCATTGCTAATGCGTCGAGACAGTTGAAGGTCCACGAGAAGAATTACCCAACACACGATCTGGAGTTGGCAGCAGTTATATTTGCATTGAAGATTTGGAGGCACTACCTTTATGGGGAGAAGGTAGACATCTTTACAGATCACAAGAGTCTGAAGTATGTATATACTCAGAAGGAGCTTAACATGAGGCAGAGGCATTGGCTTGAATTGATGGTAGATTTTGACATAGATCTGCAGTATCATCCGGGAAAGGCGAATGTTGTAGCAGATGCACTGAGCAGGAAGCCTACGGCTTATTTCTTGACGATGCAGCCCGAGTTATTGAAAGATCTACAGGATCTTCAGATAGAAGTTGTTTTACCAGGACAGAAGGGCTTGCTGGCTAATCTTGAAATGAAGTCATCACTTGTGGAAAGAATCAAAGAGGCACTGCCCACCAATGCTAGATTCCGAAGACTGAAGGAGAGGACAGAAGCAGGCATGCAGACAGGACTTCGCATACACGAAGACGGGACATTGAGGTTTGGGAATTGCCTGTATGTTCCAAATAGAGAATTGAGACAGGAGTTAATGACTGAAGCACATAGCTCCATGTACTCTGTTCACCCAGGAGGAACCAAGATGTACCGAGACTTGAGACAGTATTACTGGTGGCATGGAATAAAAAGGGAGATTGCAAGATTTATGGCCAAATGCTTAGTCTGCTAGCAAGTAAAGGCCGACCATCAGAGGACTGCAGGTATGTTACAGCCGCTTCCTATACCAGAATGGAAGTGGAAGCATATCACGATGGATTTTGTCACCGGATTTCCGAGGAGCCCCAGCGGAAGAGACGCAGTATGGGTTATTGTGGATCGACTCACTAAATCGGCACACTTCTTGCCATTTAGAGTTGGACAGTCCACAGAGGTACTAGCCGACATGTATATGCGATAAATTGTCAAATTATATGGAGTGCCTGTTAGTATTGTATCGGATCGAGATTCGAGATTTACCTCTCATTTCTGGAGAAGCATGCAAGGGAGCCTGGGCACCAGACTCAAATTCAGCACGGCATACCACCCACAGACAGATGGCCAATCGGAGCACACCATTCAGATCTTGGAGGATATGTTACGATCATGTATGCTAGACTTTGGAGGATCTTGGAAAGATTATTTGCACTTAGTGGAGTTCTCCTACAATAACAGTTATCGGGCCAGCACCCAGATGGCACCATTTGAAGCTTTATACGGAAGAAAGTGCAGATCGCCTATATGTTGGAGTGACGTTGATGAACGTTAAATACTGGGTCCAGAATTGGTAACGCAGACAGTGGAAAAGGTAAAACAGATTTAGAACCATCTACGAGCAGCTCAGGACAGACAGAAGCATTGGACAGATACGCACAGACGTCCCCTAGAGTTCAAAGAAGGAAAGCACGTGTTCTTGAGGATCTCGCCCACTCGAGGTACTATCAAGTTCGGGAACAGAGGCAAGTTGAGCCTAAGGTATATTGGGCCATTTGATATTCTAGAGTGCGTTGGTGAGGTGGCTTATCGTCTTGCATTACCTCCATCCTTAGAGGGAGTGCATGACGTATTCTACGTCTCGCAGCTGCGAAGGTACGTGACCGACCCAAGTCACGTAGTCGATCATTCAGAGATCGCAGTAGGCCCTACCTTGAGATAAAAAGAACAACCAGTTGGCATCCTCGACGTCAGCGAGAAGACATTGCGGGGACAGACAATCAGACTGGTTCGTGTAGCTTGGAAACATCATTCTCCTGGAGAATCGACTTGGGAACGTGAAGATAGTATGCGCCAGCATTACCCCCACAGGTTTGAGGAGGCAGTTATAAACTAAGCAACCTTGTATTTCCATAAATTTTTCTTTAGTAGTTTATTCTTTGATTGCGAGGACGCAATCCTTTTAACGAGGGAAGATTGTAAACACCCTAAATTTTCAGAATAAATGTTAATACAAATTTTCCCGAATTTTTTAGAATTTTCTGGAATTTAAAACGAAGGGGAAGGTGATCTCAAGAATTTTAAATACAGTTTACTGGTGTTAAAACATTGTGGAAATAATATTTATTGGGTGAAATAGAAAACCGGACGCAGGGTATTTTTCGGTGAATTTATTGGACTCCGGAATCTTTTTAAAGTCCTAAAAATGATAGTAGAATTAAACCGAAATTAAAACCCGTGCCAAACACCCAACATCCCCATGAGAGCCGAAGCCAAGCCCAAGGAGCATTGACCCAGCCCGAATCCTAGGCCCAACCCAAGAGGGGTTGACCAGTCAAACCTATTCTAGGTCAACCCAACACCATACTCACATATATATATTATTCCCTTCCCTATTTTTTTCTATTCCCAAAATCCCATAGAGCAAACAGCAGCCGACAATACCATCCTCCCTCTTCTTTCCCCCGCTCGGCCAAGACTCTCCGGCCGACTCCGGCGAGGAGGCGACTTCAACCCGCTTTGGCAGGCCCTCACCGACCGACCGACCCACTCGACTCCGGTCGGTGCACGGCTCCTCCCCCCAAGTGGCGGAACCGACCGGCCTGTACTCCCCTGAATTCCAGCCGGACTGACAACCGTCCTGTGCAGCGTCGTCCCGCTCCGGCGGTACAGCGGTCACCACGACTAGTTTGAGACAACTGACCGGCCTGTGCAGCCCGGTCCCAGACCCGCGGTACAGCAACCCCTGTGCACTCCGACTGTGCATCCTCCGTCGGGCCGACCCCGCACCCCGACCGGCCGACTTTCCCGCTCCTTCCCGTCCGACTTCAGCATCACCACCACTCGGCAACACTCGAGCGCCGTCGCTGACCTAGCCCCGGACACCACAACATCCCAGACACGGCAGATTCGAACCAGGACACGAAATAACATCTCGGACACGTGGAATTCAGCGTTCACGGAGCCCTGTTCAGGTACCGTTTTCTCTCGCCTCGCAACTCCATTTTCGATTTCGTCAGTTTCTACGTGTAGACTGTATGACCCTCTCGGTGCCCGTGTAACTCGCTCGGTGCATCGCGTCATGTGGTGATCGCACACCGCGATCCAAAAACAGGAAAAATAACTCCCCAAATTCATACCGAAACTGAGTGCGCCCCGCCAAACGGGATGACTTGGTCTCGTGCGGTCTTCACAGATACGTGCGCGTCGTTGATACGGTCGTGTGAGATTTTGCAGAAGTCAATTCGGAGGTGCGTGCACCCCGGAATCAACGCGTATCCGCCGACGACACCCGTATTTGTCCTTTCTGGAATATGCTGTAACTTTGTGTACACACGTCAGATCAAGACGAAACTTGCGCCATCGGACTCATAGCAATACGCTGGTCCTGTGACCCAAGTTTGGTTTAATTCTGAGAACGTTGACAAAATCGCGTATCGTAGGCCCCACAGGCTCCACTTGACGGGTGATTTTGTGATCGGCTCATCGGAATCTAATTCTGGAAGTTCCGTTGGGTTCGTATCGTCGTTTCTGACTTGTAGATACTGAGTTTGAGGAATTTGGAGACCTTTGACCCTGACACACTTTTCGGTGCAAAGTGGCCCACCTGTAGACCCCGCTTTGGCCCGGAAATGCCCTTTTTGCCACTGTGTCCAAAGTGGACGTAAGGACGGGCATTTCTAGCAGTTTGATATCTTCTGAGACTATTGGTGATGTTTATTACAGCTTTTGGAGGAGTACCCACAGGATCCAATGATACCGGGACGACTGTTGATATTCAAACATCAGGCAAGTGTACCTTGCCAAACTCTGCAGTATTGTTATATATTTTCCTTGCTTCATTTATATTACTGTGCATGCTCAACCTAGGACCGTGTGACGTACTTAGCGTCCGATTACCAGTCGGGTGCCAACACTGTACGCAGTGTTGGGTACTGTCATTTAGAGATGGATATTCGTGACACTTTATCTTTTCGTACTTGTCTTACCAAGTACACTTTGACCCAGGACACTTGACACTGTTCATGAGACAGGATCTTCCCGAGATATTCGTGGTGATTCTGTATAGGATACAGGACTTGACAGAGATACTATATTCCTAGATACATTATGACTTGTGCATTAGTTATGATCCCGCTGACTACAGGCTGATCATATATATACACCCCTACTATTGTGAGGCACAAGACTCTGAAGCCCGAGCTTGGCCCATTACTCATTATTACTGCTGCTACCGGCTCCCCGACACAGAGCTTGTAGTGGCTTCAGCCTGAGTTCTAGTGCTGCTCTCATCTTGCATATCACTTAGCTGGTTATTTAGTACTCCCTATTGTTCCATCTATTGCTGGAGAGAGACCCACAGGCTACAGGTTGATTATGTTATGCCGCCTACTCAGTCTCCCACTGAGCTAGACCACCTCATGATACCACTGCTACCGGCTCCCCTACACAGAGCTTGTAGTTGTTTCAGCCTGAGCACTATTGATATTTTCTCTTGCATCTCACTCAGATGGTTACTTACTTGCCCTATTTATTCTATTTATTTTCTGCACTGCATTTATTTTGGCTTGAGCTTTCTTGTACCTTGCTATGTCCCCTGAGGACCTGGATCCAGATTATGTCCCCAGGATTTGAGGACGAGATCTATCCCGAGGTATACGGGACCGCTGCAGAAGCTGATCCAGGAGCTGTACCGCCATCCGAGGACGAGGTGTTAGCTGAAGACTTCTCCTGAGCATCCATGTTTCATGCTCAATATTTATTATTTATTTCAGTCATTTATATTCTGGTCTGTTGAACCAATGTATTAGATATTTAACGGGTTGTTCCCCGAAGCACTTTGTTGAGATTAGCAGATGATTTACATTCCTTATTTATTCTGTGGATCATATTTTATATCTTGTGTGGATGAGATTAGTTGTGCCATATTGTCGTAGACTTGTTTTTACAGCTTAAGTATGCCCTGATGGATCCATTAAATTGGGTTGTCCATCGGTGCGTACTGCTGGCCATTGCCACGTATATGGTCCCAATATATTTTGGAACTGGGGCGTGACAGATTGAGACAATAGATGTGCTGTGTGACCCTAAGTGACTTGCTTGTAGTATACACCCCCTTGTCTAGTTACAGCCGTGACCGTCGTACGACGTTCTATACCTTGTACGGGAGAGCTGGCTATGTCAGTCTCCGTATTCTGGTACTAGGACTGACAGGTATGTCAGCATTGATTGAGCCAAAGGAGGTGGAGGTGGCATGTGTGCAGTATTTAAAGGAGTGTTGACTCACATTAGAACTCCCAGTGAGGCCATTGGACAAGAATGATATGGAACAAATGGTGGTGCCATTGGTTGGGGAACAATGATATTTTGATTGAAGTAAATCAACTTGTGTAATCAACGATATTTTGATTGAGGCATAATCAACTGGTTAGCAAATGAGGATTTATTTTGAGCAACTACATCACATAACTATGCATATGTTGATCAATGACTAGACTCGGAGTTGGGTGTATCGATTGCCCTTGATTTGGTATGCCCCATTTAAAGGAAATTTATAAGGGCACTACACATTTTACTCGGGGCTAGCCCATTGAAAATTTACAAAAAATTACAAGTTTGCCATCCTAAAAGTTACTTGGGGCTAGCCCAAATTGTTATCATTGATAATTACAAGTTTGCCACTCCCAAACTCGGGACTGTTATAATCAGGACTGTCAAAATTTTGACAGTCCTAACACTTGGAAGGACTGTCAAAATTTTGACAGTCCTACAAATTGTTAGGACTGTCATAATTTTGACAGTCCCACAGCTATGTGGACTGTCAAAATTTTGACAGTCCTAATTTTAACCCACTGAAAATTTTATATAAAACTAGGACTGTCAGGATTTTGACAGTCCCACAAACAATGAGGATTGTCAAAATTTTGACAGTCATCATTTTAATTGTCAGGAATTATTTTTTTTAGTTTTTTTCTATTTAGTTAGTTTTGGATTTTGATTTTTTTTATTTAGTTTAACATCCAAAATAAAATATGTTATCATTGAACCAAAAAAAAAAACTACTGTACGAATATTACGTCTGTCGCCGATCAGACTTCGAACGGCCATAACTATTTATTTTCAAATCGTTTTTCGTCACACAATAAGTCGATTTGTATGTTTTCGACGAGAGTAACACAATTCGTGTAGAGAGAATTTTCATTCGAAGTAAGACATACATATTATAGGGAAAAATATAAAATATAAAACTTTAAAGTATCATAACTTTTGACTGGGAGATCGAAACAAGGTCCAGTTTGTGCCAAAATGACCGTATGAAAAAGTACTTCGGGATAAACCGTTTCACCGTTTGACGAACTTTTTAAATTTTTAGAATCGCAAAAAAACGATGTTTCGACCTCCAAATTTTACTTTTGGTAAAAAAAAATTTTACAAAATATTTAATGTACCAATAATAAATTTACTATTTTAAATAACAGAATACTTTAACAAATTTTAAGGATAAAAATTTGGGATTTTGATACATACCAATTGGAAGGACTGTCAAAATTTTGACAGTCCTAACAATTGGAAGGACTGTCAAAATTTTGACAGTCCTAAAAATTCAACATATATTTTTAGGACTGTCAAAATTTTGATTGACAGTCCTAACAATTGGAAGGACTGTCAAAATTGTGACAGTCCTAAAAATATATGTTGAATTTTTAGGACTGTCAAAATTTTGACAGTCCTTCCAATTGGTAGGACTGTCAAAATTTTGACAGTCCTAAAAATATATGTTGAATTTTTAGGACTGTCAAAATTTTGACAGTCCTAAAAATCAACATATATATCAAATTTTGACAGCTCTTCTATTTTTTTTTTTTCTTTTTTGGTTTTCTGTGTGCTGTTATTTTTCTTTGTCATTGTGTTATTATTCATGTCTTCCGGCGGCGGAGTGGAGGACCTGGTGGTAGCGACGGAGGAAGGAGGGAAGGGAGGAGCGGCGGACGGGGTACGAGACGGAAATGGGGTACGAGACGGAGGAACGGGAGAGGAAGGAGGCGGCGGGAGGCGGGGGAGAAGGCAGAGGCGACGACGGCGACGGCGACGGGAGGCGGCGACGGAAGGCGGCGGTGGAGGACGGGGAAGGAGGCGGAGGAGGAGGGCTCCGACAAGAAAGGGAGGAGGGAGGAGAACTCCGGTGGAGATTATGGGGGTTTGGGCTAGTATAAGTAAACAATGGGCTAGTGAGTAAACTTTGCTCACTAATGGGCTAGCCCCAATCCTGGGATAATCATGAGTATACTTTGTAGTGCCCTTATAATTAGTCCATTTAAAGTTAGACTGGGATGAGTCACTAATGAGGTAATGACTCTTATAGTATGTACAATATGTCCTTGGGGAGCTGATGGCATTTCCCCCACTTCTTGGATTGGCTGAGAATATTATAACTATACAAGAATGACATATCCGTAAATAACTTGATGTTTATTACCATCTTTACCACTATGGGCTCTAAAGATGGTCTTTAGCCAGGTTACTTAATATTTTAAAGATTTAATAATTATCAATATAACTAATTTATGGCTTAATGATGACGCCATACTTGATGGTTCGTTTTAGCCTATGGACTTATGGGATGGTGTAAATTGATCTAATAATTTTCCATAATCAATCCGGCGTGGCTTCGATCTTGGCTATGTATATTCCTAAATCTTTATAAGTTGAAACATTGGAAAAATATGATTTGTTTTTTTTCAAATTTTTAGATGGAAATGATGGGACTAGTGTCTGAATAGTAACCAAATATACCAAATTATTTTTATTTTTGTAATTTGGGAAAATAAATAGAAGAAATTATTGATAAAGGATAAAAAACTCAAAAAAAGGGGGGAAAAAACTTTGTTGTTTATCATAGACATTTGTAACAACGGGTGGAGTCATATTAAGGACAAGTTGTTAATCATTCATAATTGCTAGTAAAGTTGATAAAAATCCTAGTATAAAATAATGTATCTATAAAATAAAATACTCTTGTATTTTTTTTTCGACAAAGGACAAAGGGATAAGAACTGTCCAGAACTGATAGGACATTTTTTTGACAAAATAGGAAGTGTCGCGATTAAAATGACGATTAAAACAATCTAGTCTTTTTTTCGACAAAACGTACTATTTCATGATTACAAGATTATAGAAATGACTAAGAATATGATGCTTATGTGTATAAATGAGAAGTAATTTCAAACATTGGATTATCGGATAGTGCCAACGACACGAGAATTACTAGTCTAAAATAAGATTTTATGGCATTCTCCAGTAGTTATCCCTATTATTGGGATTTTTATCCTATGTGTCAAGCATTTTTAAGAATGTTCTATTTTTACTTGTTATTTATTCATATAAAAATTCAACTATAAAAAATGTCTCCGATGGTGGTCTTTATATATTGTCTTTATATATATTCCTACACTAAGTGCCATTTTAAGAAAGTTTCTAATTGTCAACAATATTTATTTATATAGAAATCCAATAATACAAAAATATTGTTGGATCTATTTTTATATGCCACATAAACATAGATAAACTATATGACTCTATCAAAATATCTTTATTAATTTTTTTTTTCTATAATAGAGCCTTGAGATAGAAATACAACTATTCAAGACATTTTTTTCAAAAACATTTTTCGAAGGAAGAGCTTCTCTAGTGGTAGTATTTCAGAGTGACCATTTACAATTTGGTGAAGTCAAATTTTAGGCTTGTGATAAAGGCACTATAAAATAGACTCAGGACTAGTTCAGTATTGGTGCTAGTCCAGTTATGAAAAAAAATTATTCAGACTAGTCCAAATTTTACTAGGACTGTCCATCCTCTTCACCTTCCTTCTCTTGCTCTCCCTTCCGCTCCACCACTGCTCGTCGCTGCCCCCACCGCTCACCGCCGTTTTCGCTCTTAGCAGCGGCCCCGTCCTCCACTGCTCGCCGCCTCCCCCACCGCTCATCGTCGCCCCCCGCGCGCAGCAGCAGTCCCGTCCTCCACCGCGCGCGCGCGCCTCCGCCTCCCGCCGCCGCCTTCTCCTCCTCCTCCCCCTCCTCTGCCTCATCCTCCCTTCCGGCCTCCACGCAGCCCAGCCCTCGTGTCACCTCGCGTAGCCTTTCCTTCGTAACTGTCAAAATTTTGACAGTACTACCAATTGGAAGGACTGTCAAAATTTTGACAGTCCTAACAATTAATTTTGACAATCATTCCAATTGGTACAGTCCTAATTATAAAAAAAATCAATTGAAAGTGAAAAGTCCGGTGTGTAATTTTTGGGAGTGACAAACTTGTAATTATCAATGGTAAAAATTTGGACTGTCCCGGGTGAGTTTTGTAGTGTCTTTATCAAAGCCAAATTTTATAGGCGTTTAGTGGACCATAGTTGGTGAAATTATATATTAGGCCCATCTGCGACCTACCAAGGGTAATTCTGGTATTTAGTACAAACAATATGTGCAATATAGAAAATCTCTCAACAGTTTTTTTTAGGCTGGTGATAAGGGCACTACTAAATACACTTGGGGCTAGCCCGGGATTGGGGCTAGCCCATTAATGAATGAAGTTTACTCATACTAGCCCAAACATTAAACTCTCTTCCCAAACCCTCCAAACCCCCACCGGAGCCCTCCCCCCTCCTCCCTTTCTTGTCGGAGCCCTCTTCCTCCACTTCTTCCTCCTCCTCCTTGTCGATGGCTCCCAAACTCTCAAAAGAATCAAGGTACAATTCTTCCTTCTCCTTGTTCTATTGCATTTCGAAAATTTTCCAAAAACTATAATAATTTCTATTGCATTTTGAATTTTTTTTTTAAAAATTACCTTTCCAATCTTAAAATTAGGGCATACAAGTCCTGAATGTAGTTTTGGATGTAGTTTCGATATTTTTCTGGAGTCTCGTACCCGATTTTAGGGCATACAAGTTTGACATCCGTCGAACGTATGGAACAGAACCATGCGGGACTGTAGAAATTTCTACAGTCCTATATGTATAAAGGACTGTAGAAATTTCTACAGTCTTGTATACATTTAGGACTGTAGAAAATTCTATAGTCCTGTATACATATAGGACTGTAAAAAAATTTACAGTCCTGAATGTTGAATAAATTTTGGGATGTTAAAATATATATCTTTTTTGTCTTATAGTCACGACCCTCGGAAGGGCATTGAGGATGAAGGTATCATAAGAAGATGTCCTACTGCGTCGATATATAAGGAACGCAATGTTCAGCTTACTGTTGAACCAGCTCTCACTATCCGCGACCCCGAGGCACGCCCTGAAGTTAGGAAACATCGACTGACGAAGAAGACTGTAACTCGTTCGAAGAGACGTGCTCCTAGTACTTCTGGTTCTTCTTCTTCCTCCGATGAGGATATACCAATTGTCCAAAATCGGCCAACCGATGGTTCATGACCTTCTCAGCATGCAGATAGTCCTGTCGAGACTCTGCCACAAAACCTCAGAAACGGGGCTACTGATGGTTTAGGACCTTCTCAGCAGCCAGATAGTCCAGTCGAGACTCGTCCAAACGGTTGCTCTATGTTGTCGTCGATCGAGAACCATATGCATACCAAATATGGAATAATCCGGTAAGTACATTACATTATGATAATTTTATATATAGTTGTAAGTTCTAAGTTCATCTAATTATTTATAGATAACTATATTTTATATATAGGTATAAGTTCATCCAATTGTTTACTTTTCAGGAGAGTTCTCGTATGTTAACGGTGATCAACCACGACAAAAAGTACAATACATGGGGGTTTGAATTTTTGGGAGACGATGTGAAGGCTAAAATTATTTCCACCGATTTACAATATTTGGGTAACTAATATACGACGGTGGATAATGCACTCATATCAGCATTTGTAGAACGATGGCATCCAGAAACCAACGCTTTCCATCTACCAAACGGGGAGTTGACGATTACCCTTGATGACGTCCATCATATATTGGGCCTTAGGGTTGATGGTCGAGTCATGATGAATCATACTTTTAACGAATCGAGCATCAACTTTTACGATCATATCGTGGATTATATATCAGGGTGTCTCGGAGTTGATGCGGCTAGTTTTACCATCGTTCAAGACTTCAAGAAGTCGTACGGACTTCTTTTAAAATATTTGGAGGAGACATTCGCTGATCCGGACCCCAAAGTGGATAATAGCGATAATATGGCCTGTGGATATATGCAGTTCATCTTAGGGGCTGTCGGCATTACGGATAAGTCTGGAACGTCGATACATGCCAAATATCTCCTGAATTTTGACGACATAGACACGGTAGAAGAAATATCTTGGGGAAGCGGTATAATAGCATACATTTACCACGAGCTTGGTGCGGTATCCCGCATCGATTCCAAGACAATATCCAGATGCCAGACTCCACTCTATGTATAGATATATCTTTGTCAACTTGTATACATAATAAAAAAAATTATTGTTAATTTTTGTACTTTTTTTTTAACTTGGTTACGTGAAGGCATGGATATACGAGCACTTTCCAACCCTGCAGCGGGCTAAACTTAACTGAGGGTATAACGAACACCTTCCTAGAATGTGCAGATGGAAGTCAACAAAGGAAGATGCCAAACGTCCACACATTGGCTGCCCTACGAAATGCACTTGAAGATATGACGATAGAAGAGGTGAATTGAGACCTAATTTTTTAATGTTTGGTAATAATTTACTAAATTACGTTATGCTAAATTACGTTATGCTAAATTTTATGCATTGCAGATTGTTTAGGATCCATATCATGATTTGCAACAGACTAGTCGTCCATTGCAACCAGTCGCTTTATATTACGGTCTGATAAGTTGTCATAAAATTGAGGAGCCTTATATGCCTGATAGAGTGCTCCGTCAGTTTGGCTACGTACAAACAGTCCCGAAGCGCACATTGAAAATGATAACTGCTCCGTGAGGTACAAAACCGCTAAACTATATTCCTGCGGCGTTCAACTGGGTCTCAGACTTCTTCACTGAGTAGCAACGTTACGTTATTAGAGAAACTGAACGACAAACAGCAGTAAATATGACGAAATGTAATGACGACTACCTCGCCTACTACGCTGGTATCGGACTACATACGTTGTTCAAACGCGGAGGTGATATTGTACGTGTACCATCAGATCTTTTTGTCAAATCTGTCTTGTATACTGCATTGGTCAAGATGGTGAGGCAACCAACTTTCAGTTTGATATATGTAAATGTTTATAACCTAACAAATTTTATGAATTCCCATCAATAGGCTAGGAAAGTGAAGAAGTTGGGAAGAAGCCTCGTAAGTTGCCAGGGTACGAATTATATGAAAATCAATGACGAGCTACAACAAATCGACAACACTGAAGATTTTTCTTTCTTGGAAAATAGAGAGCAACGTACAAAGAGGCGGCATAAAGTTTAAGCCATGTTTCAAGACATGTAAAACTTTGCTACAGTTTGTGTTTCGAGACATGTAAAACTTTTATGTTTTAAAACTTTGACTGGTTATGTTTTATTAAAAATTTTGATTGGTTATGTTTTGTTTTGAGACTTGTTTAAGTTGTAAAACTTTCATACAGTTTGTGTTTGGAGACATGTTTGAAGAAGAACTTTCATACAATTGTAAAACTTTTATATAGTTGTTGGTTATTTATTTGTGTTTCGAGACAGCTACTTTTATGTATAAATGTAAAGAGACAGTGGTTAAAAACTAGGACTGTCAAAATCTGGACAGTCATGATAGCTATCAGGACTGTCCAGATTTTGACAGTCCTGATAGCTATCAGGACTGTCAAAATTCTGACAGTACTAGTTATATATATATATTTGCAGAGACAGTAGGTTAAAATTAGGACTGTCAAAATGGGTTAAAATTAGGACTGTCAAAATTTTGACAGTCCTCATAGCTTGTTGGACTGTGAAAATCCTGACAGTCCTAGTTTTATATATAAATTTTCAGTGGGTTAAAATTAGGACTGTCAAAATTATGACAGTCCACATAGCTTGTGGGACTGTCAAAATCCTGACAGTCCTAGTTTTATATACAAATGTGCAGACAGTGGGTTAAAACTAGGACTGTCAAAATTTTGACAGTTCTCATAGCTTGTAGGACTGTCAAAATTTTGACAGTCCTCATAGCTTGTAGGACTGTCAAAATTTTGACAGTCCTAGTTTTATATATAAATGTGCAGACAGTGGGTTAAAACTAGGACTGTCAAAATTTTGACAGTCCAATTAGCCTGTGGGATTTGACAGTCCTGATAGCCTGTGGGACTGTCAAAATTTTGACAATCCTAGTTTTATATAAAAATGTGCAGATAGTGGGTTAAAACTAGGACTGTCATAATTTTGACAGTCCTGTTAGCTTGTGGGACGGTCCAAATTTTGACAGTTCTACTTTTATATATATCACAGTGGGTTAAAACTAGGACTGTCAAAATTTTGACAGTCCTGTTTGCTTGTGGGACTGTCCAGATTTTGACAGTCCTAGTTTTATACAGAGAGTGGGTTAAAACTATCTATATAAATATTGGAAAAGATACCAAAGTTCAACATACATGACTCATTGCACAACATATAAGATTTTGAGATCCTCCATCTTCATCATCATACAGTTCAACATACAGTTCTAGTTTTATTTCTTTCATTGCACAACATACAGTTCAATATATAGTTCAAAATATATGACTCATTGCACAACATACAAAATGATACAAAAGTATAAGATGTATCAATCGATTAGAATATCAAAGTAGTCCTTAGGCAAGATTTTGGGTCCTCCATCTTTATCATCTTTTTATAGCCAACAATTGCATCCGTGTAGGGTATCGTCCATGCGATCGCTTCCTCTAGTGCGTATTTATACCAAAGTGTAGAATGTGGAGGAATAGGAGAATGACCGATCAACATTGGGATGACAAAGTGTTGTCTGATAAGCCCTATCAAACATAGATCGGATAGTCTGTGTTTGGCCGGAGGAGCGCACATTGGAAAGAAAATATTCTTAATGCCTTGTGAGATAATTACAATAGGTATCTTATACCTATTAGAGAATACGTATGCAGAGCAGGCGGGACATCTATGTAATAGTCTGGTCCGGTAACTGTTCCGTACAAGGTATGCTTGCCAATAAATCTATAATAATTTCTTCGTCGAGTATCTGCCTATAGAAGGGTAGACGAGACTCCAACTCCTCGTACAACTCTTCCCTAATATGTTTTCATTCTGCTTCAACTGAATAGCCAAGATGTCTTGTGAGTGCATGATATCCACAATGGCCATCCTTAGGAATATCAACAATAGACCAAATGAAATCTTGTATCTCAGGTAGAAAATTTTGAATGTATAGACTATATGAATCAAAGAAGTTATCTAAATCCTCCGCCGTGACTGCATCGTTCGTTTTCTGTTTCTTCCCCCTTCGAATAGTAAGCTTACTCTTTTTTCTGTGAAAATACCACACTTTCGATAACCGACTTTGACTCAACTTGCTCTAAATTGCGTTCAATATGTTCAAACAAGGATGGATCTCTTTTAGTTGACTCAATCTCCTTTTTTTTGCTCTACTCATTCTTGAGTATGGTCTTCCCTTAGGAGTTCGAACAACAGATGGCTCTTGCAATCGAGTTATTGCCGGGACTGCAATTTCTTGGATTTTAACCTCAATGGATCTTATCTCCGGTTCTGATGCGACACACCACCTTGCGTGATGGAGTTTTACTTGTGGCAAAGAAAAGAAATTATCGTAAACTTTCACTGTCGGCATTATCGACAGCTGTCTCCAACGTTGATCAACAACATCTATTGGAATAGGTATAGATTGACGACGGTATTCGTTAATCTCATGTGCACAAGGAAGGCCGAGTGAATGTTGATATGAACAACCGCAAACATCGGGATCATAACCAACCAACTTCGACCTACCAATCTCCTCAAACAATAAGCCCAAGGCCTTGTGAGATACTATATGGATTAAACCATCCAAGAGGTGTTCATGCTTGTATTCATGCTTTGCAATATTGAGGTTCATCTCAAATGATGCTAAATCTCGTTCACCGTAGAAATAATCATCAAATGAATCGATTGCCAAACGAAGACAAAATTACCGACCGATGACCGTAGATATCTTTTTAAACTTGAGTGTGATCCTTCGACCCAGTTCGTAGTGATTGTGCCATAATGCTTCACCATGTTCGTCCATGCTAAGACGAATTATCCTTTATGTAGTTCTAGCCAAGTATCTTTGATATAAGAAATGCATGCCGGGTTACTCTTCACCCACTTTTGTTTGAACATGTATCATGTTGTGTCGTAGCTGTCTGTAGTACTTGCTCGCCATACAAGACTCCAATTACTGTAGAATTCTTCGAAGCGAAGCTTGTCGATTTTACCGTCCACATTTTCAAATTTATGCACATGAGAAAATACAATATCTATAGCATTTATCAGCGCATATTCTCTATCGGTAACAAAAACAGAGGGCTCTTTGTATCCTGTGTAAAGGGATTGTAGTTTCCTCAACGCCTAAGTGTAATCCTCTACTGTCTCACTCTTCATAAAACAAAAAGCGACTGAAAATATTTTTTCCGTAGACGTAAACCCAACAATGTGAAAAAAGGCATCTTGAACTTGTTGGTCTTATATGTACAATCAAGGGCCAATACGTCTGCGAAGGACCGAGCCAAGTGTATGCAACCAGGATGAGCCCAAAACAATGAAAGGAGTTCATCATTTTGTGGATGTCTTCTATGGTACTCCACGTAGTGATGCTCCCCAAGCAACTTCAATACTTGCTACATCGCCATTCTTTCTTTCATACTATTACATTTCGCTCTCGCCAAACTATTATAGATCGTCCTCATGGTTGACTTGTTCTCATCTTCTTTTTGTCACACGATAGAATAAATTTGTTTGGGTGCAACTCCGGAAAGTAACAGTTCTTCAACCAACTTTCTCTCATCCTTCTTCAACCGTGCCACGTAGGCATGACCCGTAAGTGTCTCTGGAATAGGATGATTGTGTATTATATTCTTAACTTCGATTATCCACTTCACATCTTCTACTTTTACAATCAACACCTTAAATGGACAACCACATTTTTTTCGTCCCAACGTTTTTCTTGGAGATTTTTTTTTCCACAACACCATTTTTTTACGATGCTGCCTGAACACACCTCCTCTTTCGCAGTCCAGCTCTAAATATTTTCGGTCCGGCCGAGATCTGATGGATCTTGCAATGACAATCACTATGTTATGTCGTCTTCCAACTTCTCTGCACCAATCTAATGCTTCTTCCTGGGATGTAAATTGAATATCCGTTGAGAATACCTTCTCCACATCAACCCCAATAGCAGGATGTACCACAACATCTGTACGAGGTTGGTCCTATAACCAATATAAAATAATCTAAAAACTAATAACTTCAAATAATTGGCAGTCCAAATTAGGACTGTCATAATATTTACAGACTAATGTATTGAGTAGACTGTAATTTTTTTTACAATCTTTAAGATTCAGGACTGTCACTATTTTGACAGTCCACTTAGTATATAGGACTGTCGAAATTATGACTGTCGAATTATTGACAGTCCTATAGTTATATATGACTGTCGAATTTTATACAGTCCTTACACGATGACTGCCAAAATAGGGTTGTCATTTTACGTGCCGTACGTGCTTCGGAACAACCGACATGTTATTCGGAAGGACCAGGGTGCATATTTAATGGATTGCATGATCCGACTTCTTCATCGAAGATAATTTTATGCATCGTTCCTACAATAGTCAAATAAAACTAAATATTTTTGTGACAATCGTAAAACTTATTTATCGTATGTTGTCGAAGACATATCGGAAGAATATTCGTTGGACAATCACAAAATTAGAATTTTTTTTCCATTTGGGACCACAACTATCAAATTTCAAAGTTATGTTTAGATTTTAAGTCCGGAGAGAATGAGAGATTTTTTAATGTGAAGTGAAAAAAAAAAGAAGAGAAATGATTTAAAAAAATTTCGATGGACAGGTCTGAGTATATCGTGAAGTGCACTTATCAAAACTCTCTTTTTTTAATAAAGAAGCAACGAGTGTGCTCCCCTCATTTTTTTTTTGGGTTTTGACCGAGCTTTCCTTTCTTCTCCAGCCTCCAGAAACCCTAAGTTTTCCCGATCATCATCGCATGGCGTCGAAAGTGCTGTCCGGCTTGTCAAGGAGGTTCGGCGGGGTCGTGTCCAGGAGGTTCTCCTCCAGCGGGAAGGTCCTCGAAGAGGAGGAGAAGGCCGCCGAGAACGTCTACATCAAGGTCGATCCCTACCTCTATTTGCCCCCTAGTTTCTGTCAGATTTAGTTTCTGGGTGAGCTTTCGGAAGTTGACCGTCGGCTATCAGTAGCTAGGGTTTGTTAGTTGGAGGAAAAAGGAAAATATCGAACGGCTTTTTGTTTGAGTTTCGTGGATTTGATAATCGTTGCAATAGTTAGGGTTTCATTATTGTGTGCAATTTGTATGTTAGGTATTATATATGCTGTTCTCTATATTTAAATTGAGGTTTGTAGTCTCGAAGAAGAGAAAAAAAAATTGGTCACTGTCTCTAGTTGTGAAGTAATTTGATGGTTAGAGAGGTAAATGTTGTGTAATTTGTGTTAGATTTGGTTGTGCAGGCTCTCGGAAGTTGATCATCGCTATAAGGGCATGTTTGGTAAATCATTAATGTGGGAAGATTTAAGGATGAAAAGTGGATAGGAATCCATGCACTTTCTTGTCCACTTAATAGGGGACAAAGGTGTTTGGTTATGATAATAAGTGAGAAGTGGAAAGTGTAAGAGTATATTATAATAATAAAAATTATGATAATTATTTTAATAAAAAATGAATATTAGTTATAATTAATTAACATAACTAAAATGTAATTCTTTTTGAGATTATTTAACTAATTATTTACTATTAATTACATTAAATTGAGAAAACTTCTTTAAAAGCAACATTAATTATAATAATTATACCCGTTAATTACACACATTAATTACTCCCGTTCTTTACACGTGTTAATTACACTCATTACTTGCCCTCATTAAAAAACACCACTAATCTAATCTGCTTAAAAATCCCTCAAAAGATAAGGAGAGAGTTGTATCTCTCAAAAGGGAAAAAAAAACTCCATCCACAAAAATGTCCGACGGCGGCAAGCGGGGAGCGAATCGTGAGCTCCTCAGCAGCATAAGCTCATCTGACTCCTTCGACTCCATGGTCTAGGTCGTCATGATCTAGGTCGTCGTCGTCGAAGGGGCCACGACCACCTCCAGCGGTGGACTCTTCTCCGGTGGGCAGGTGAGTGACTCTGCTCTATATATTTTCCTCTCCCCCCCCCCTAATTTCTCTATTTGTTGAAAAATGAGAATGAAGGAGATAGGGGGAGTTTGTTAGGGGAGCAGATGAGTCTGTGGCTATGTTGTCACGGGTGATGCCTAGGCGTCCAGGTTAGGGAGAGGGTCCCTTGACCTGGGAAAATATTTTCCGTACTTGGAGATGGGCGCCTAGGGTCGACCAGGAGAATCCAGAGGCTCGCCTAGGCAGTTGTTGCTGCTGGATTCTGGAGTTATGTGAGAAAGTGCACCTGTTGTAAAGGTAAAGATGAATTAGAAATATGTTTATTTAAATTTTGATTATTTAATAAGCATTTCATATTAAGACTGATTAATATTCAGCAAATAATTATAGCTTTGTGAAGAATCTAAACTATGAACTATCATAGAGTTATCAGGTGTGAATTCCTGCAGTTTTCTGTCGAAAAATATCTGGACGGACGCCTAGGCGAGGCGGGTGGCTTGTCGTCTCGCCTCGCCTAGCGCCAAACATAACATAGGTCGGTAGTGACTCTTCTCCGACGACCTCACTGTCGCCGCTACATTTTCTCCGGTGATCTCGCCGATGCACGCAACATAATTCCAACCCACATCCTCTCAAGAAGAGAGGATATGTGAAACCTAGATTTCCTCTATTGTTCACAGGGGATAGAAACTGTATTTCTAAATCCTGTCTGAGCTGTCTCCCAAATTCTAATGAACAAAATAGAGAGAAGAGGATTTGCATCCACTTCCTGGAATTGTACCAAATCCAGCCCTAGTTTTCGTTTACCAAACAAGCCCTAATAGCAATGGCTTCCATTCATGATTAAATTGTATTTCTGGTGTTCCTTGTGTGTAAATCTAGGGTTTTAGGGTCACTAACTCGATTCGGTGTAATTTTGGGTAGATTATTTTTCACTTGGGTTATGGGGAGTCGATCTACGTGCTTAGATCAGTTATTGTTAGGGTTTCATTATTGTTTGGAATTTCTCTTCATAGTCTTTATAAGGAAATTTAGGTTAGTAGTTGGAGGGAAGAGGAAAATATTGGTCACTACTTATGGAGTAATTTGCAAATAGAGAGGTGGATGTTGTATAATTTGTGATTTTTTATTTTAATCTTAAGCTTTTTTAAGTTGATCATCAGCTATATTATCTAGGGTTTTCATTCTTGATGTTAGATCCATAGTTTGCAATATCGGCCGATACCGATTCAAATAGAGCTGATATGGATACGGTTTGGCATGTTCCAATCCGATATCGATTGCAACCGATTATGACATATATCGTATATGTAAATGATGAAAAATTATTTATCCTGGGTAAATCAATCGACAAGGGTTACTATTATTTTATTCAATTTCAAAACTATTTAGAAACAACATAGAAAATACTTTAAATTACGCCTAATCATATTAGATATTTTTAAAATTGATAAAATTTTAATAGTTATTTGTTTTTTGATACCAAAATAATTCGATAATCTGATTCGAAATTGCCGATCCCAATCTATGTTGTCACAGACGACGCCTAGGCGTGGATGTTGAGAAAAATGCCCCGACGTAGGCAATGTTCTCCTGGCTCGATGGTGCCTAGGTTCGGCTAGGAGAAAAAGCATGATTTAGGCGATAACTTTTTGATGGATATAAATGTAAAAACAGGAGATGAAGAACTCCAGGCCAGCCGCTCGGGTTAGAGAGACGACTAGCCGCTCGGGTAAGGGAGAGACGACCAATATGTATGTTATCTTCTTTTCCTTTGTTTTTTTTAATTTCTTCTTCTTCTTCTTCTTCTTCAGTTCTTCTTCCGAGTTTTTTCTTTTTAAACTAGATAGTTTTATTGATTTCTTCTTGTTCTTTGGTTCTTCTTTGTGTTTTTTTTTTAAATTTCCTATTTTTCTTGATTTCTTTTTTCTGCTACTTCAGTTTTTTTTTTCTTCTGCTTTTTTAAAACCTGCTGTTTTTCTTGTTTTCTTTTTCTCATGTTAGTAATATTAGTATTACTTTTATCTTATGCTTATTGTTTATTGCTTACTTGATGCTGAATATTAGTTATTTGCTGCTCAAAAAAGTCAAAATAACAATTTGGTTCCGTGGTTCCATGGAAGATTGCATGGCAACAGAACCATCAGATTCCTGGGTGGTGCCTAGGTGAGGCGGGAGGTCTGCCGCCTCGCCTAGCGCCTTGAACAACATAGATCCCGATACTCATAGGAAGGGTCAGTTACTGATTCCGATATCAATAGTGCGAACCTTAGTTAGATCCCTATCTATGTTGTTCTTTATTTGCAAATTCAGGTCTGAAATAAGTAGAGAATGTTGGTCACTGACTCTACTTATGGAGTAAAGTGTGACTAGAAAGGCGGATCTGTCATAGTTTCTGATAATTTATCTTTTCCTTTTAGCTTTGGCAAACTTGTGTTCACCAGTTATAATAGCTAGGGATTCATTATTGTTTAAATTGATTTTAGATCCTATCTACGCTTTTCTTTATATGGGAATTTAGGCTTCTAGTCAGAGGAAAGAAATTTTTTTCACTGAGTTACATTTGTGTAATTTCTGATAGATTTTATTGTGGTTTGAGTTTTGGGAATTCATTCATCAATTATATTATTTGGTGTTTCATTATTGTTTTGTTTGATGTTAGAACATATGTCCCCTGTTGTTTATCTATAAATTATGGTAAGTTATTGGAAACTGACCCTACTTTTGAAATTGCTTGTTATTAAAGGGATGGATGCAGTGGAAGTATTATTTTTGAACAATGTTTGACTGAGTTATTATCATGAGGAAAGAGATGCGTGCTTAATTTACAGCTGGCTACTCTGTAACCAGTTCTATTTCTAGTTAAGGTTTTGGAAGTTGATTCTATGTGTATGGGTCTTTTCTGTGCTCATTGTTCTTTACCTCGAAGTTTAGGTTTGTGGTTGGAGGAAAGAGAGAATTTTAGATACTTACTAAATAACTTGTAGGGAAATGTTGTTTATAAATTGTTTTTGGTTTGTTTATCACCCAAAGTGATTAGCATTCAATAGTGGCCATTGCTTATTTTTGAATCCAATTTTTTCCTTTTTATTTTCCTAAAACTTGTTTGTCCTTATTTTGTTTTCCATGCTCATGCAGTTATAATAGCTAGGACTTCATTCTTGTTGAACTTTACTCTTTTTTTCTGAAATAAGTCTTCTTTGGGATAAATGCGTTTTTTTTTTAAAATAAGTCGTCTTCCTTGTTTGCAGTTTTGACCATATCTTGAGTTTTTTATCTGGAAATTTAGGTTCGTGTTAAAGTGAAGAGGAAATTATTGGATATTGAATTAGTAACTCTACTTCTGAAATTTCCGATATAAATACTGACAGATAGTGACCGATATAAATACCGACAGATATTGACCGACGTTGGGTATCTCTTTCCCAGTCAATACCGACGTTGGGTATCTCTTTCCCAGTCAATTTGACAGAGAAAATTGAATGAAAAGACCAATCAACTAGGGTGTAAAAGATAGCAAGGTTGTAAAAGCATGTAATAAAATTTATTGCAGGTAAACCAATCAACAAAGGGTGGCTATTATTTCTTTCAATTTCAAATTATGCCTAAATATATAAAATATTTTTTTTTTCTAGATTTTTAATAATGTCTTAATAATTATTTGCTTTCTAATACCAAAAAAATCTGATACTGCATTCCAAAACCACTGATACCGCTGATGCCGATACTCATAGGAAGGGTCCGATACAGATACTGCGAACCTTGGGTTAAAGGAAGGAGGAAATATTGGGTGTGAATTCTACTTTTGAAGTAGTTTGTGATTACTGAGGTAAATGTGGTGGAACTAGTATTTGTGAATTATATTTGATTGACTTGTTATCGGAGGAGAGTGATTAGACTGATTATCATTTGATTTTAACATTTGGTTGTCTTTTAAAAACCAATCATATTATTGTGATCTATATGTGTACAGTCAGGAGAGAGAAGAGCTAGGCCCAGTCTTGTTTGAAGATTTAATGTTAGATTCTACCTCACAAAAGGTGGGGGCAACCCAGGGGCTGAAGCCTATGTTGCAAACATGAACACAAATACGACAAGGTACCTATCTGGTGTGTGCTAGTGTATTTGGAGTGTCCGAGTGTGTCTGATATGTGTCTCACACGAGACAACCCACATTTTTGAAGTGTCTGTGCTTCCTAGGATGAATCTTTTCGGTATGGGAGGAAAAGTCCTGGGTTCGAGACATATAGGGAAACTTTTGTTTGTGAATTATCTCCCATATAGTTATTCTCGGAGGAAGGCCTGTGAATTATCTTCCATTGATTAAGTTACTCTGGATTCGAGCAGGGGCAGTGTGAGAGAGGGACCAGGAGGGTCTCTTTTGTATAATCTATTTTGTAGGTTTCATTGGTCATGAAATTTCTTTTATACAGAGGTCTTTTAACATTGCCATAAAAAAAACTTCATACATGGGTAAGGAGGGCCATGGCACTCATTAGAGCTGAAAACATAGCCAAACCAAGTCGACCTTGGCATACTCAAGCTCGCCTCATTTAATGGCCTGAATTATCGAGCCGGGCTCTAGCTCGAACTCGAAATTATTTGATCCAAGTCGAGATCAAGATTTTTTTATTGAAGGTCGAGCTCAAAATTATTCTATCCGAGCCCAAGCTCTCAAAACTATCAAGCCAAGCCCAGGCTCGCATGTCAAGCTTGAAAACTGCCCGAATTTGATATGCTTACGAGCAGTTTGGCTTGACTCGTAAATAGAAGTCCATTAGGCCATTGGTTGGGCATGTTTTGTACCGGCACTAGTTTTAGCTTCTTCACAAGTCGAGTATTATGCATGCCATATAAGCCCAACAGGTCATGAGTCAATCTTGTTCACGACTCAGAGCCGAGTTTCATGTGTTTAACCAGCTCGTTATGGAATGGAGTTCATTTCCATGTTCAAGCTTTTCTCACTAGTGAAGCTGAGTTGAAAAGAGCTGAGCATTTATCAAGACTAGACATGTCAATGTTCGGAGCTGCTATGTTCATTTGTAGCCCTACCTCCCATTCCTATTCTTTCTATTAGTTGGCCACTGTCTTGCCTTATATTTTTAAGAAGGCGTCCTTCATTGGCCCATCCTGCAATAAGTCCTGGCTTCGCGACTAGATTTGGGAATATGGGGCAACTGTTGTCTGTGAATTAGGTTCCATTGAGTTATTCTCTGAGGAACTGGATTAGCTTCCAAATCTGAATGTACCTTGTTTGATGGACCAATTCTATTTGTTGTTAAGCTTTCAGAAGTTGATGTGTATGCATATGGTTCTTTCTGTGGTCCAGTCATAATAGCTAGGGGTTGCATGCTTGATTGCACATATGTTGGACCTCTGTCATTATTTAAATATGGTAATTAGGTTTGTGGTTGGAGGAAAGACCATAAGTTTGGACATCGACTCTTTGAAGTAACTTTTGATTGGAGAGAAAAATGTTTGTGCAACTCTTATTCGTGAACTTCTCCCTTTTAAGTTATTTCTGAGGAACTAATTAGCATTCAATTTCGGTAGTTGCTTTCTTTTTCTTTTTGAAACATGTCTATTTGTGGTTTAACTTTTGAAGTCGATCATGACCCATATGGTTCTATTCCATGGTCATCACTTATTGCAACGAAAATTTCATTCTTGTTTTGAGGCTTTGATGTTATTAATATTCTCTGCTTTTGTTTATATGGAAACTTTAGGTCACTGGTTACAGGAGAGAAAAATATTGGAGACCGATTGTACTTCTGAAATAATTTGTGAGGAGGCAAATGTGATGGAATTTTAGCAGTGTTCTAAAAATTGGGTTAGGCGGCCGCCTGCCGCACCGGAAACCTCCAATTCGGCCCTCCTAGGCGCTTGTTTGGGCCTAGGCGGACCTGTTCGGTGCCTAGGCGGACCAATTCGGCCAGTTCGTCCCTGTTCGACAAGGCGGAAAATTTTAAAAATCAAAATTTTCAAATTTCTAATTTCTAATTTCAAATTTCATATTTGAAATTGCAAAAAAAATAAAAAAAATGCAATATAAATTCAAAATAAATCCAAATTTCAAAAAAATTTAAAACTGAAATTCAAATTTTAAAAAGAAATTTATTTTTCCTGTGTAGCGGCCTAGGCACTAGGCGCCCCTTTGGCGAATTGAATCTGCGTAGCGAAATTTATAACATTGAATTTTAGTATTACGATAATCCTGACCATTCCTTCTTTTAGGTTATTTCGTTTTTTTAAGCCTTTGGAAATTGATCTATTTGCATGTATTTCTTTATTGCTCATCAAGTATATTAATATTACCATAATCCTGACCATTCTTTTTTTAGTTGATTTCATTTTTCGTTAAGCCTTTGTAAGTTGATCTATTTGGTGCTCATCAAGTATAATTGCTAGTCCAGTCATTCTTGTTTATACTTTGAAGTTTGATGTTAAATCCTATATTAATCTAAACTTAGGTTTGATGAGGAAACTATTGGAGTTTTCAAATAAGCTATATGATTAGGTAGGAAAATGTGGTGCAACTATTTATGTGAAATGTGAACTATCTTGCTTGAATTAGCTTAGGAAAGAGATTCACACTCACTTTTGACTGTTGGTTATTTTTTCTTATTTTGAGATGGTTTTTTTTTTCTAATATACGGTTAAGCGTATAAGATCTATGTTTTCATTATTGTTTAAGCTTTTATGTTAGATCCCGTCACTGTTCTTTTTCTGGATATTTGCATTTGTGGTTAGATGAAACAAGAACTGTTGGATGTTTATTCTACTTCTAACAGCTTGTGACCTATGTTGCACGAACATTTGACAAAATGGTGTCCATATCTGCATTATGATCGAACTAGTGTCTTTATTCCTGCAACATAGGTAACTACTGCTTTTATACCTACTTGAAAATGTGCACATCCCTTATCCATATTGTGTTGGTATCTATACCTGTGTCCGTATTCATGCATTCATGCAACAGTCTGTTTTGTACCCACTTAAAAATAAGATTGTTGAAATAGATTGTTGCTTCTAGAGTACTTTGATCACAATGTACCTTTAGAGTTGAAAGGTAAATTCTATAAGACAACTACCGGCCATGTTTAATAGATCAGAGCTGAAAAACATTTCAAAAAACTAGTGTAGCCGAAATGAGAATGCTAAGATGGATGAGTGACACTACGTTAAAAGATTGAATAAGAGATGGATGTACTCGTTGGAAGTTAGAGATGGCGCAAATTGAGGACAAGGTGAGAAAAAAATCGTCTTAGATGGTTGTGGCATGTATAATGCAAACCGATGGGTGCACCTAAAGAGGCTTTCTTACCCGGATTCGTCACTTTAAGGCAAAGTACCTGTGTCGACCCGATATGACACTGGTATGGGATCCAGATCGGATCCTCCATGGTGACAATTATACACGGCAGATTACCTTCTTTTTTTATAGTTTACTGCTACTGCACTAATTAGAAGAAGAAGAAGAAGAAGGTAAGCATACTTTATGGTAATAATAGTGATCCTCTATGCTTTATTCTATAGTTACTATTATAGTATTATTGTTAATTTCATCTTGGGAGTAGTAGCGCTCTACCTAGACAATTGTATCTTGGGAGTAGTATGCTCATTTATGGGAAAACTTATTTGAAAAAAAGCATGGGAGCTGGAGGAACTTTTATTCAACTTTATAACAATTATAAATTGGTCAAAGTGGTTGTATGCATTCATTCATTTCATTTAAATCTGGCCGTGTTTGTCCCAATTCGAATCAATAGGTCAAGTTAGCATACACAAAGCAACAATGAAGGGTTATTCAATCCCAATCCAATTGAGCATGGAAGCTATTAATATTGGGACATGTTTGGATGCTTTGAGATGTCGGTAGGTGTGATGACTCTTTGTAATTCATTAAGCATTTTTAATGGGGTTCCCTTCGCAGATTTTCATTTAATATGTGGTTTCTCTTCATTTAGCAAATATATTTATTTTAATCAAGGTAGTCAAAGGCGCAAGGCGCACTTAAGGCGCAAGTCCGAGTGACGCGAGGCGCAAAAATTATATATATATATATATATATATATATATATATATATATCGGATTTCTACATTGATAAACATGTGTGCTACAAATTTTCCTTTGTCTAGGTTGCAATCACTTTGAATTGAGTGAGTGAGAGAGAACAGTAAAAAAAAGTACATCAGTTCAAAAAACAGTCTAAAAACAGTACAACAGTTAAAAAACAGTCTAAACATGTTATTTTTTCACAAGATTTTCAAGGTGCGCCTAGGCGCGCCTTAGCTATTCCAAGGCACTCGGAAAAGGCGCGCCTTAGGTGTGCCCTAAGAATTGCGTCCCGTCTGTAGTGCCCTGAGGCGCTGCCCCTGCGCCTAGGAGCAAGGCGCGCTTTAGGCGCACCTGAGGCGCGCCTTTGCTACACTGATTTTAATAGTCGTATTTTTGTACTCATACCCAAATTTTGGATCCCTTTTAGCCAAGTCCACATGTCCTTCAATTATGAGTTTGAATGATCCGACTCTTAGATATGTACATGACACCCGTACCTGAGTCCAGGTAACATAGTAAAGAGGAGTACTAGTACTTAAAGGAACGACTAGGACTAGAGGTAGGCCTAAACGAACATGAATTACAATTTTAAGGATGTGGTTTCTGTTAGTCTTACAAAGGACATGACCAATAACAGAGAGATAAATGGAAGAAAATTCAGACAGTCGGATGATGGCTTTGTTATTGCATCATATCATTTCCATATCGGCTATGTAAATTGGACGTGCCAAAATGAGAATGCTAAGATCAGTGTCGTATCCTTGTCTCCGTAGTCCGTGCCCATATCGTGTTGTATCATGTTTGTATCCTAGTAAAATAGCATAGGGACAATTCAGTGAAGTTTTCTTGAGTATTTCAGTTTTTTATAATGATCAAAGGTGCAAAATCAGGCTGCTTGCAGTTAGTCATCGCTTCAATTCAATTTTGATTGGCTTAGCACATGATTCTAACCATCTCATTTTCATTCGGAAGTTTGTTTTCAACTCGAAGGAATATTGTAGGACTCAGTATTGGATTGATGCCCTCTTTTGTTTTTGCTTGCTGTAAGTTGTAACAGATTAACAGTAGGGTAGTTTACATCCACAAAATTCCTACTTATTTTTGTATGTAATGTTGACCAATTCACATAGTTCCTAGAAAATTAACTTAGAAAAGTACTTAAAAGAGACTGGAGAAAAAAAATCCATTGAAATAATCAGGTGGCTCTAGTAGATATGCTTAAATGATCTTATCTTCAAATAGGAAAAATAATAGAAAAAAGTCCCAGTTCTTGCTATAGACAGTGTTCTAAATGGCGGTTACCTCGACCGCCTAGGCGGTAGGCTGTCTCTCTCCGCACCGCTTTTTGGTAGGCGATGGAGTATGCGGCCAACGGAGCTTTGGCGGCGTAGGTGGGCGTCTAGGCGGAGCAATACCTAACAAAATATTTTGGCCAAACGATTTTGTAAGCATTATGGGCCTATGGTTCACTTTTACAAGACTAAAACTTAATAAATCTTTGTTCTACAACATATGCATGAAACAACCTTAAAATATGTATATAATGCAAAAAATTGTGCTAAAATAGTAAAAAATATTCAAAATGTATCAACCGTTTAGGCGGTAGGCGGACTCTTTCCGCCGCGCAGCCGCCTACCGCCGTTTAGAACCTTGTCTATAGATACTAGAAAAAGTTGGAATGTAGCAACTCTCCTACAACAATGATGTTTTAACAGTATAAAATTAAAACTCTTTGGTTATTTTTATAAAAAAAATTATCAATGGCTAAATTTTTCTCCAAGTCGACTCAGATTGCTCTGCTTGTTCTAATACTGGTAAGAATTTATTTGCATGTCTTCATTTAATTGGATGAATATGGAAAAACTTTTTTAGACTCTAATGATTTAAATTAATGTCAACCTAGAACTCTCCCCTCTTGCTATGTGCACTGATTCTCCCTCGTTTTGCTAATACAGAAAATGGAGCGAGAGAAGTTGGAGAAGCTTGCACGGAAGGTATGTTCCACTTCACTTGTATTTAATTGCTAAGACTTAAATATGTCTCAGCCAATCTATGTTTCCCTGTTCAGACCCAGTAACTTCATCCCAAAAGAGGCCTAAAATTCAGAGGAAGAGCATTTTCTGCTCCAGCGCAATACTGTGTTATATTTAACCAATCTCATTGTGTGCATGACCCTTTGTTGAATGCTGTGGTTAATCAGGTGTCACGGCCGATTAGTCTCAATTGTACCGTCACTTGGAAATTTTGATTAATCAGCCGTCTGTTAAATCCAAAATTTAGAACACTTACACTATGTCAACTGCCATATTCTTCTTTGGATAGCCAAATTGTATAGGATTATATATATTAGTAATTTTCAACACCTCTTGACATTTCTTGGTAACTGTTTCCATAGTGTTATTGCATAAGTGTACAAATAGGCCTTTCCGCTTATGGGAAGTGTTAACATTACCTGTGATGCTATAAAGGTTGTCCCATCTTTTGGTTGGTTGAAAGAGCGAAGGGGTGGTCTCTCTAGTTGCGAAACTCACTTTCATAGTTTTGGAGCATATGCCAATGTAGTCAAGTATAAACTGTAAAGCACATCTATAAGCCAAATGAAATGCAATTTTTCTAGGGTGAGGCTCTGCTTCATAGATTTTGGAGCTTGATTAGCAAGATACTTTTGACATTTTCAGTCTATTCAGTATAAACTACCTTTGTAAACCTAATGAAAAGCAATTCTTCAGGGCCCAAATGCAGGAGAGGCCCCACCTTCAACTGCTGCGAATTCTGGAGGCCCTGCAAGCTCTGCAACTAGTGGTGTCTCAACCGACAAGAATCGTAACTATGCTGTACTTGCTGGTACAGTTGTTGCAGTTTCTGCTTTTGGATGGTATTTCCTTTCCAAGCCCAAGAAGTCGGAAGAGAATGTCAACTGAAGGTTGCATGGCATGAGTAATTAGAAGCATCTTCTACTTAATAAAGTCGCCTTCACTTCGGTTACCAGACTGATCTACTCCCACAATTTCGCCTTACGTATACACTGTTCTGCTATAATTCAAGTAATAAGCTCTTGAGTTTTGAATTAAACATGCCACGACTTATGTTACTGTGTTAGTAGCTCTGTTCTTGTGCTTTCTGTTGATGACAATAACTGCTGCTATACATTTTAGGTAATTTGTTTGTGCCAGATCTCTAAATGCCCATTAAATCTCTAGAATTATTGCTGCTTGTTTTACTGTCTCTCTTTTGAAAGAGTGGGACTTTGACAAGTTCATCTCCGAAGTAATAAGCAGGGGCAGCAGGTTATGGCCAACAAATTGGTTTCTTAATGCAAACTTGAATGTTGTGTGAACATAATTCCTTGTGTACTTTTGTTGGGGGATTCGGATATCTGGCATTGAGGGGGAACTGTAAAATGTTCTCATCTTGGTTTAAGCTGGCCTGTAGCAACTTTTGGAGTTTTCGTGCTTATATCCATGTTTTCTTGAAAATATAGCTCTGTGATCTCAAAACTCAGTACTTTTGGCTATTATAGTTTTCTTACTATTTCTTTCTTTCTTTTGGATATTTTAGTTTTCTTAACTATTTCTTTAAGTTAAATTATGTTATTTGATTGTTTTTCCTTCTATACTAATGTTTTTTTTTTCTTAGTAGAAATTTAAATTTATTGGAAAAACTAGCCAAAATATCTGCCAAAAAAAAGGGGCTTAATGAATGAGACATCAAAGATTTTAGGCTAAATTATAACTTGATATTCTAAACTATTCAAATTGTTCAATTTGACATTCTCAACTTTGATAGATGCTAACTTAATATTTTTTTCAATTAATATTTTCAGTTTGGTACTTTTTGTCCCTCTTCTGTTATTTTTTTGTTAATAAATAAATAAAATTATTAAACTATCCTCCTCATCCCATCCACCCACCTCGGCCACCCCCCCCCCCCCCCCCCCCCCCCCCCCCCTCCCTCCTTTGCACCCTCTTGTCCATCTTCGACTGCGCTGCCCCGCGCTGCCCCTCGAACCATATGCATACACATCAACTTCTGAAAGCTTGCCAATTTTTTCGTAATAAATGTTGTAAAAGTCGTTAGGTGTTAGTCAGACGGACATCTAGTCTACCTAGACGACCACCTAGAAGTTAAGACGATTCAAAAGAACAAAAAAAATACTTAAAATTGCAATAATGTTAATAAAATTTAAAATAATGCTTAGCCGGGTGGCAGTAGGCAGGCACCAGATAAGCACCTGGCGCTTGGGCAGTATTTAGATCGATTTTTAGAACATTGCTCTTGATCTTGATGGACATTCAATTGTTTTCTAGTCGATTTTAGGATTCTAGCAGCGTTGACGAGCCAAGCTTTCAGCTAGCAACTTCTGCTTATCGAGCTTGAGCTTTAATTTAAGACAACTCTAAAATCTGAAATCATTATCTGCTCTTTATAATATTATGAGTTTTGTCCCAAATTTGAAATTTTTACTTAGGTGAAGTATTTATAAACTTTGTATCAAATTGAAAATGCTTATTATGCAAGAAAGTTTTTTTTTTTTTTTTATCTATATGAAACTAGAAATACTTTTGTTTTAAGATTTTTTTTTTAAATTTATTATGGTTTCTAAATCAACATACATATGAAATCAATTTGAGTATATCAAATTCATCCCGAAACCATGAACTAGAGGTTTTTTGTTTTTGTTTTTGTTTTTGTTTTAGATGAGTATATCACTTCATCACGAAACCATGAACTAGGGGTGAACTAGGAGGTTTTATTTTATTTATTATATATTTTTTAATTTAATAGGTGAGTATATCACTTCATTCCGAAACCAGGGGTTTTATTTATTTTGGAACCATGAATTAGGGGGTTTTGTTTTGTTTTGTTTTTGTTTTTGTTTTAATTTGATAGACTACGAAGATTTTATTTTATTTCTCGAACTCACGACCTCTCGCACCCGAAGCAAGAATCATATCACTAGACCCAACATCCTTAGTTGAAAGAATCTTGCACTATTTTTTAACTTTTTTTTTTAATCTGTCTGGTATTCCCTCTTCTGATTGCATTAGTGAAATTGAATTTTTGAAAGTGAATTCTCTCAGTCCATCCTGGAACCTTCATGTAGCCATGTAGGGAGTTACAAAATGAGATTTCGCAAGTTGACTTTGCCATTCAAAAAATGTAACGTGACGTAGAGGAAGGAAGGTAGATGATAAATTTCAAAAAGTATGATCTCATCTATCCTTAATATTATAATATGGTTCAGAATGATATAACAAATGATAAAATATTTTTAAAATTTAAATTATAGTTAAACTAACTACATAGTATTATATAATTAAATACATATTCAATATATATATCAATATATATATATATATATATATATATATATATATATATAAAATTAAAAATATATTTAAATTATTTTAAAAATATAATTTAAAATTTTATCTAATTTTTTAATAATATTATAGTTTTTTTATACGTGAATATGACTAATGGAATAAAAAAAAATGTATTATTTTATTGAATTCCACTCATTTCCTTCTCTTTTTTCTCTTGAATTGGTTGTGGCCGAGATGTCATGCCCCCCTTAGTGTCTGCTTGACAATTGTTGGACAATTGTTGAGGTAGAGGTCCGATTTTTTGTGGTTTAAGAACAACTTTTAAACTAGTCCAAATCTATGCTTAGTAATTTAAACGAGTTATTCTGAAAGTTTTTTATAATAATAAAATTACCTATATGCTCGTACCTATATGGATTAATGATTTATAAGAATGATCGTCTGGACGAAAATAGAAAAATTCATAGAAAAAAAAGATTTTAAAAACTCACCGGAGGAAGTAGTCCTAGTTTGGAAGAAGTAGAAGAGAAATAAAGATGATAATGAGGAAATATGGTAGGGTATTAGTAATTATAATTATATTTTGACGAGAATATAAATAGAATAAAATATTCAAAATATTCAAAATATTCAAAACCCTCAAAATCTATTGATTTTGGGTGTTATAAATACACTCAAAATTACACTACATCGATTTTGAAAGGTTTTTGAACCGATTAAAACCAACGCCTAAAAAAAAATACCAAGCAGATTTTTTATAAACACTTCATAATTTTTTTTTTTTAAATCGGTGAAAATATTACCAAACAGACCCTTATGCTATCTCCATTGGGGTTTCTATCTCCCCTATTTCTATAGTAGAAATTTCTACTTTTTAGGATTTTTTTTTTCCCAACCGTGGTTTCTATCCCAATATATTTCCGTTATATGTAACGTTGATGTAGGATAAAGAATTTCTACAAGATTTTCTACCTGTAGAAACTCACATAAAAAATTTTCATCTCTCATAGAATTTAATATTGGACACTACTTTCGAACTGAATCATTAAATTGACATTTATTTTTATTTTTTGCCATTGAGAATCATTGGAGAGTGCATTTTTGTGTGTAGAAACTCAGCCAACTATGATAGAAATTTTCTTAAACTATAATGCCAAGTAGGATAGAAACTCAATTTTAGAAATCTCCATTACCAGTCCAGCAAACAATTTTTATGTTTGAATATATATATATATATATATATATATATATATATATATATATATATATATATATATATACGTCTTAGAAATGGATGAGCCGTCTAAACAGAATGTATATTATCAATTATTAATACTAATTTTTTTTTAAAAAATTTAGAAATGGATGAGCCGTCATAGAAATGGATGAGCACCTATGGTTCTGCACTTCCCAAGGACATGACGGACTTGAAGAAGCAAGTTTCGAGATACCATTGAATAAGGGGCGAGCTACTCAAATGTTCCTTCGTCAAGCCATATATATAGACGATGTGTCAAACCAAGTGCAGAACCATAGGTGCTCAGCGAGGTTCACCAAGGAATTTGCGTACGTAAATCATCCAGGGAGGCAAGTCCTCATGGTTAAGATAATATACATTGATGGCTTCTTCTAGCCAACACTCATGTCTAACATAGCAAACTTAAAAAAGAAGTGCAGTAGCACACCTTCATGTCAACACTTTAGGTCCTCATTCTTTTCTCTCTCTCTCTCTCTCTTTTTTTTTTTTTTGCACAAATTTAACTTGGTCCGTTCAAAAAATATGAACCGAGATGATAATAGGATAGATAAGAGAGAGGGTAAATCTGATCCCACCATATATATATATATATATATATATATATATATATATATATATATATATATATATATATATATATATATATATATTGTTTGTTTGTTTTTTAAAATAACAGGCGTTGGATTATATTTTTTTATCGTGCATTGAGCTAAGTACAAAAATGCGTCAGTTGCACTTAGATGTGGGACTTAGGATTCCAATACCTCTTCATCGTTTCTTAGGACAGAATGGGTCTCTTTTAGTATCTAGAGAACAGACGATCATGTGTGTACTCGAAAGTTTTTCTTTGTCTTTGTTAAACCGACGTGCTCACATATATTCATGATCATTTTCCCTCTTATCGTATTTATCCCATTTACTTGTTCATCGTGTTACTATCATGACTGTGAGCTTGTACTTAAGAGAGAGTCGAGGGAAAGAATACGATGAGTATGCATGTGGTCATGTGAATTGTCCGAACCCCTTAAATTGTTATATTGCATAATATGAGACCGTATCGACTGGTGGATATCCTATGGCTGTCTATATGAAGAAAACTCATATTCTAAAACACGTTGTGCATGTGATTGTTATTGCTCCTAATATTGAGTATTGTATAGTTCCTGCTATATATTATCATCGTATCTTTCCATCTTGTCATTTGGTTTCTTGTTCTTATTCTTATTAGTACATACATCATGATGCGTAACTTTATGGCTAGTGCTTTACTTTTCTCCAATCATGTCACAACCCGCTTCCATTTTTTGGGTTATGAGTACGTGGCCAAGTCCAGCCTACACCGCGGTATCATCGATAGTACGATGTCTAGACCTCGTTAGCAATCATCAATCCAAAATAATATTTTAATTATAAATAATATCTTTGCTTATTCACAACAATTATAAAATTTATTAAATCAAATAAATATATTTATATCACAATTTGGGAACAAAGTCGCTAAACATCAAATTCAAAGAACTATCTAATCTATCTACAATCTAAGATCGACCTCAAAAGCATCTATATCTCCATCAAAAGGGGTTCATAGCATAAGACAACTGTAGAAGCATAAAAATACTACATGCCGCATATAGCTCATGCCGCATAAAACATGATAGATACGGCCAGACGGAAGCCGCATAATAACCTTCATACGGCTAGACCAACCAAGTAGCAAAAGGCCGGATAAAGGATCCTTGACACACTCTCCAACGCTTGACAAAAAGGCTTGACGGCCTCGAGACTCGCAAGAAGGCGACAGACAAAAAGACAAAGAGTCACATCCAATAATTAATGACCTCGTCAGACGAGCCGTGCCACGTGTCCCGCCTATGTGGATTCAACATTATGCGGCCTCAATGATATGTGGCCTCAGTTAGATGAAAGCTCATACGCGGCCATGACACATATGCGGCTAGAGCACACATGCGACCTCGACTCTATGCGTCCTCGTCCTCATGAAGCCAAAGTGTTCATCAGACCAAAGGCGAACGAGAACACATATGCGGCCTCGCCAACATGCGGTTAGAGTGTCCATTCTACCAAGGCCCAAACAACAACGCATATGCGGCTATGAGACCCATGTGGCCTCACCACTATGTGGCCTAGTTGTTATGCGGCCTCCAACTCCTAACCCTCCATCGTCACCCCCAGAAAATAATTTGTACTTAGATTGTCTTCTAGGACTTCTCTGTACTTTTTTCTAAGTTTGTTAATCAAATCAAGTTTTTTTTAGTTCTCCTTTTGATTTAATGGCAAACACGATGGCGACTCTACTGGGGACCAACTTTTCCTCTGTTGAGAAGTCAGTGACGCAGTCCGATGCGTCCAAGCTCGAATCAACGCAAAAGATGCTGGTGGTTCGCTTCGACCAGCAAGCGTTCGAAGACATGCTCTCGGAAGGAAGTGTCAGTCCTTCCCTAAGGCTAGCCAAGCCCAAGGCGACCCGCAGGCAATGGGTAGCGAAGGCCGCTGTGCCTCGCCTAACTGCGGAGGGGGCACTTCCAACCGCTCACCCTGTTGCTGACAGCCAAGCGCGCACCCAAGACGTCCAAGTCCATGCGTCCTCCCTACTTGACGTAGAAACTACTCAGCGCCCAGACTCTGGTAAAGGAAAACACTACGATACCAGACATTTTGAGACTGAAGCAGATTCCATGCAGCCAAGAAGGAGGCCGCATAAGATGGGCATACAGCCTCATGCGGCCTCAGCTCACAGCCGCAGGCAGACGTTCCCATGCGGCCCAGACAGCAGCATAATTTTTGTCTTCGATCGTATCTCATGCGACCCAGACTCTATGCGGCTCAATGAGAACGGCGAAAGCCCAAACTTGGACACTGCGTACTATGCACCCGCGGGCGCTAAGTCAAAGAGGTCCAGGAAAGTGCGAGCTCACAAAGCTCAGACAACTGTCCAGTCAGCCGACCGTCAGAGGGCACCCCTAATTATTATGCGGGCCCCTGATGGAAAGCTATATAAAACTGCCCCATGCGTCCAACCCCTAGTGGCAAATGGACAGGGTCGGTCTCAAAAGTCTCCCACCAATGATCTGAGAGAAGTTCTTATACGAACCTCAGATCCGGGAGCCAACACAACACCTACACACCCGTGCACTCGGTCTACCCGGGTCCACAAAAAGGGTGCAAAGTTGGAACAACCCTCGCTCGACTTGTGCAACGTGATCAATCTCAAGCACAAAACAAGAAAAACAACTATGGCCTATGAAATGTCCTTTTCAGGGCATCATTGTGCCAAGATTATCATCAACTGCTGCTGCAACGGAGCAGCAGCGCCCACAAATAGAAAGTCGGCCTTCCAACGACTACACCAGAAGACACCTGCCCGGAAACAACTCGGAGGTCAGGTGAAAGTACCGGAGGAGGAGGAGCTGCCCTTCGCCATATGTTACTCGGCTCGGAAGGTCCCTTCTACCAAAGAAGGAAAGAAGGCCAGCATATCCAGTCCGTCACTCTCGACCAACGCGTTAAGAAGAAGACCACTAGGAGGACCGACATCAGGACCCATGTAAGGCATTTTCCTGGGCACTCGCTCGAGGAATAAGCTGTTAGCCGCTGGGGGTAGTTCTTCCTCAGAACCCTAGGGGTTCCCCAAGCGGGGGGTAGTAAAACCCTGGACCTATACAATAATCCAACATTCCGGAAAGATGATGACTCTCAAGGAACAGATTCCAAAATTCATGGGGGTAGCTACTCTTGCAGAGATGACATAGCCTCCAACGAATCTGAGGAGGACACAACGCTGTCAGTCTTCCTTGAAGATGGCTTACTGCAAGGGTCCGAGATGGAGAGTGCGACATCCACTGCCCCATCCATCTTTCCCCATGTGAGGATATTATACAGGGTAGGAGATGACTATGATCCCCCCAGTGACCTACAACGCCTTGAGGCTCTCGAGAACATGATACAAACCATGAATGCATCGTTGCAAGCCTTGACCCAAACAATGTTGAAAATTAAGAAAAACTTGGCCTCTCATCCGGCGAGGACCTCTGCGCCAGCTAACTTAGATCCTGGGACCAACGTGGATTCAAACACAACCGCTCAGCACACGGGCGACAATTCTCCCCAACCTGGTTCCTCAGCCCCTTCAGCAGCAAACGAGGCTAAGAAAGCAATGAAAGAGGTCCGAGAACGCCGAGCTTGACTAGACTCCTTGGGTAATCGGAACTCACTCCACAATCTTGGAGTACGCCAACTGTACCCACTGGAATGGAGGGACGTACCGTACCCGCCCAGGTATAAGCCCTTCCACATAAACACGTTTGATAAGAAGTCCTTCCCTCGTCGGTACATGATCTACTTCGAGACAACAATATGGCACCTACCCCGCAATGATACCATCCTTACCAGACTCTTTGTTGGGCCATTGGCGGGCGTAGCCTTCAACTGGTTCTGTAGCCTGCCAGACAATTGTATATCATCATTCGACGATCTCAAGAGTCTTTTCTTCAAAAGATTCTACGAGACAGGACATGATATGATGATGTCTTCCCTAATGGATGTCGCCCAGGGAGAAAATAACCTCGCTCATAACTACATCGAACGATTCTGACATACAGCACTAAGATTGCCCCTTGGCAATCCCGAAGCGTCACTAATAGAAATATGCCAGAGGAACCAACTTCCGGCAGTCAGCCTCTGGATGGACGACGTTCAGTTTAAAGACTGGAATGACGTTCATCGTAAGCACTGTCAACGCTGAGAAGAAGCTGAAGAACGCCCGAAACATGGGGATCCATATCCCTACAACTGAGGACAAGGGGAAACGTCCCAACCCTAACAACAACAACAACAACAAAAATAACAGTAACGATGACAATAACAGCCGCGATGGAAAGGAAACACAGACTATGGTCGCTACCTTGACCAAGAAGCATGAGCAAAAGCAGGCAGAGGCTCCAAAACCAAATGAGACTTACTCTTTCGAAGATCGTGATATCAAACCCATCTTCAACATGCTGATGTAGGGAGGCAATATTTGGCTCCCCGACATCTGACGTCAGCCTAAAGCGGCAGAAATGGACAACCCAAATTATTGTCACTTCCACCAATACGTCCACCACCCGACGCATGAGTGCTGTACCCTGAAGTGGTACATCCAACGCCTGATCGATACTAAGGCCCTTTTCCTGGACTTCGACGATGTGACGGTCGTCGCCAACATGGTATCTCTCTAGTTCGACAACTTTTTGGCAACGAAAGCCCAAGACGGAGTGGTCCCAGTCCCAAAGGCAACTATGGAGGTAGTCAACATTCCACCAGCTCGAGACCAGACGGCCGGGCTAATACCTCTCGCCACACCACGTGAAAAAGTCATGTGGGTCCATCCCGACCTTGTTCCAGACTTGACGCTGCTGGCGACATCCTCTACCGCCAAGTCCAAGGGCAGAAAATCTAAATCCTTTTACACAGTTTTCTCCTCGATTAAAGAGCTGGCAGCAGGTACAATAAATTTAGGCATAATGTACCAACCGATGTACGGCGATACGCCCCCGGTTGTCGAGCCTACCACTATTGGTCCTGGGCCATCTCAGCCCCCGCTAACGGACAAGTCTAAATAGAAGGAAATGCGCTTCGATAAACCGCTTCGCAAGGATGCATCACAAGGGCTAAAAAGGCCCTATAACTTCGATATCTTAGCATAATTAGCCAACACTCCAACTAAATTGTCACTATTTGAGATTTTGTGGCTCTCCAAAGATACTCAAACTGCCTTGATTGAGGCATTGCAGAATGTCGATATCTACCTAGCGCAAGTCAAGCCACCAGCCGAAGATCATGCTACTTGTCTATATTGCAACAATGCCATGGATGCGATACCCAACATCACTTTCTCACAATAGGACATGTTGCTAAAAAATAATAGGCACGATCGGCCCCTGTACTACAAATAATATATTGGCGATGTCAAGGTTGACCGAATATATATTGACCCAGGATCGTCGATCAGCTCATCTCGAAAAGTTTACTTCAGACCCTGGGGATCCCGACGCATCATCTAGCAGCCACCAATACCTCCATCAGTGGCTTCAACAAAGGAAGGAGTTACCCTCTGGGCAAAATCAGCCTGAAATGCCAGATCGACGA
Source organism: Iris macrosiphon (assembly GCA_036927795.1). Classification (NCBI taxonomy): domain Eukaryota; kingdom Viridiplantae; phylum Streptophyta; class Magnoliopsida; order Asparagales; family Iridaceae; genus Iris; species Iris macrosiphon. The sequence continues at coordinate 122,494,538 of JAYESA010000015.1, forward strand.
CCTAAAAACAGAAGTCACTTGTTACATCATAGACGTAGATACATCCTACAATATTTTGTTGGGGCTTCCGTAGATACATGAACACAAGATCGTGTCGTCCACCCTCCACCAGTGCCTGAAATATGTATACGAACACAGTTTCATCGAGACGGAGTTCCCTGATGATGATCTGTTTAAGGGAATCGAGATTTACTACTCGGACTAGATCCTCTACAAGAAAGTCTGCCAAGATAAAGGTGGCAATAAGACCGACGATGAAGCCGAGGCCACAACAACACCCGAGGAGCCCTTGAGAATCTGCCTCAAGGCTCGCACTCCCGATGCGGCCACCCCCCTCATCGTCAAATCGTACGAAAATGTACATGAATCTTTGGTACCTTCAGTATCGTCAGAACCAATGGTCATTCACCTTTGTAGGCTGAATCGACCACCAAAAGAAGACCCCGCTCTATCTACACCTTTTGAACCCATAATCGTTCACCTTCACAGGCCGAGCCGACTACCAAAGGTAGACCCAACCGCGGCTGCAGCTTTCGGACCTTTGGTAGTAAAATTACACAAAAAATCACTAAAGCCTTCACTTGTTGTAAGCCCCCTGATTTTCAGTATTATTAATTTGGATTTTTCGTAATTTTTTGGGATTTTTCTGTAATTAAAACCTAGGCCTTTTCTAATTAAATAATTTTAATTGCTGTTAATTAATATTAAAATAATATTTTATGGTGTAAAATAGAAAACCGGACACAGGGTAATTTTTTGCGGATTTATTGGACTCCGGAAACCCGTTTAAAGCCCTAGAAACCGATGTAGAATTAAAACTGAATTTAACCCGTGCCAACGTCCGACATCCCCATGAGAGCCGAAGCCAAGCCCAAGGAGCGTTGACCCAGCCCAAATCCTAGGTCAAACTCGAGTCCAAATTTCTGTATTTATAAATACATATTGTACCTAGTTTTCTCCACACATAAAAATAAGAAGAAAATAAATTACCAAAAATCCCTAATTCCTAAAACCCTAACCCTAAGCAGTACACTTTGACCCAGGACACGGACACAGGACTCCGACACGACTCGGACACGTGAGAATCGGTCTTCGCGGAGCCCTGTTCAGGTAGCGTTTCCTCTCACCTCGTAACCCCGTTTTTGATTCCGTCAGTTGCGTCGCGTAGACTGTATGACCCTCTCGGTGCCCGTGCAACCCTCTCGGCGCATCGCGTCCTGTGGTGATCGCACACCGCGATCCAAAAACAGGAAAAAATAATGCCCTATTTTACCCCGGAACTGAGTGCGTCCCGCCAAACGGGACAACTTGGTCGCACGCGGTCTTTACAGAACCGTGCGCGTCGATGATACGGTTGTGTAGGATTTCGCAGAAGTTGATTCGGAGGTGCGTGCACCCCGAAATTAACGCGTATCCGCCGACGACACCCCGTATCCGACCTTTCTGGAATACGCTGTAACTTCGTGTACACACGTCGGATCGAGACGAAACTTGCGCCATCGGACTCGTAGCAATACGCTGGTCCTGTGACCCGAGTTTGGTCCGATTCTGAGAACGTTGACAAAATCGCGTATCGTGGGCCCCACAGGCTCCACTTGACGGGCGATTTTGTGATCGGCTCATCGGAATCCAATCCTGGAAGTTCCGTTGGGTTCGTATCGTCGTTCCTGACTTGTTGACACTAAGTTGGACGAATTTGGAGACCTTTGACCCTGACGCGCTCTTCGGTGCAAAGTGGCCCACATATGGACCCCACTTTGGCCCGAAAATGATCTTTTTGCCCCTGAGTCCAAATTGGACGTAAGGACATGCATTTCTAGCTAATTAATATTTTCTGAATCTAATAGTGATGTTTATTTCAGCAACCGGAGTAGTAGCAGCAGATCACCCTGAGACCAGAGCTACAGTTGGAGCCAGGACCCCAGGCAAGTGTACCTTGCCAAACTCTGCAGTATTGTTATATATTTTCTTGCTTCATTATATTGCTGTGCATGCTTAACCTAGGACCGTGTGAAGTACTTAGCGTCCGATTATCAGTCGGGTGCCAACACTGTACGCAGCGTTGGGTACTGTCATCTAGAGATGGACATACGTGACACTTTATACTCTCGTACTTGTCTTACCAAGTACACTATGACCCAGGACACTTGACACTATTCATGAGACAGGATTTTCCCGAGATATTCGTGGTGATTCTGTATAGGATACAGGACGTGGACATTATAGGCATAGATATAGTATGACTGGTTGCATTAGCTATGATCCCGCTTGACATGGACATGAGACGTTGTGGTCATGATATGCGTGGTTACATTGGGTGGGGAGAGACACACAGGCTACAGGCTGTTCCATATATATATACATCCACTATTATTGAGAGGTCGTAGACTCTCGGAGCAGAGCTAGACCCACTACCGGTTATTACCACTACCGGCTCCCCGACACAGAGCTTGTAGTGGCACAGCCTGAGTACTCGTGCTGCTCTCACTTGCATTTTCACTTAGATGGTTACTTACTTGCCCTACTTATACTATTTATTTTCTGCACTGCATTTATTTTGGCTTGAGCTTTCTTGTACCTTGCTATGTCCCCTGAGGACCTGGATCCGGATTATGTCCCCAGATATTGCAGACGAGATCTATCCAGAGTTGTACAGTACAGGAGCATTAGCAGGAGCAGAAGCAGGTGCCTACATTAGAGCGGTACCAGGACCAGAGGACGGGATCGTACCAGAGGACTTCTCCTGGGTATTGGTTTGAGATACTCATTTACTTCTGTTCCTATTTACTTTACTTCCAGTCTATTGCATTATTGTATTAGACTTGTTCTCGGATTGTTCTCCGAGACACCTTTATTGAGATATGTTAGTTTATTTCTATTTGAATTATTCTGACATTTGATCTGTAATTATCTGTTGGTGGATGAGAATAGTATAGACTGTGACCTGTATCATTGGTTCCAATTATTGTTAGACTACAGCTTAAGCATGCCCTGATGGATCCATTAAATTGGGTTTGTCCGTCGGTGTGTGCTGCTGGCCATTATCACGTGTCCGGTCCTACGGTATTTTGGGACTGGGGCGTGACATGGTTTTTGTGGTGGCCCATGCAGGTCAACGACTAAATTGTTCGGTTTCAACTTAGGGACCGAGCAAGCCTGCAATAAGAAAAGGATAAGTTTTTAGGATCTCATCCACTTGCTTGAAACGTTATTGATATCTATATCGGATTCAAATTAATTTCTTGACTCGTATCCTGCCTTGATTCCTGAACGCCCTTATAGTTTATTTTGGTTGCAGAGAAATGAATCCCCAAGTCGGCGAAGAGACTCATCCAGGAACACCACAAGGTATTGTGGTTACCGACGAAGATGAAGTGACACCAGTTAGTGAAGGTCCATCATCACAGCAAGCAAGTCAGCCTGCCTCGAGAATCCAGGAAGATGACGTTCCACCATCGGCGCAGTTGGCTCCACCAATGCCTACCGTTCCACAAGGGCAGGATATGGACGAACAACAAATATTTCGAATGTTCTACGCGATGATGCAAGCCCATCAGAAGGTTCAGGAAGAAGCTCAGCAGATCCAAGTGGAAAAGTTCATCGATAGATTCAGCTCAGAGTTACGGAAGTTAATCAGCCCCGCTGCAACTACCTTAGACGAGGATGTTCTTACTACAGCACAGGCCATGGAGTGCAACACAAGGATAGGGTCCAGCCAGAAGCGGCCGTATGCATCAGCATCAGACCAAGCACAACAAGAAAGAGTTGCAAAGCGACCACAGATTAATCCACCACCAAGAGCAGCACCCAGAGCCTCATTCCTTCCTACTTGTTACTATTGTGGCAAGATAGGCCATATTGAAAAAGAATGCAGACGCAAGTTAGGATTATGCTTGATTTGCGGAACTAGTCAACACTTAGCTAAGGACTGTTCTCAGCATCGAGAGAAAGCATTAATGATTCATCAACCAGCCACATCAGCACCAGCCGGAGCATCACAGGAAGAAATTGCAAGGAAGTCACACATGCACCAGCCACCAGAAGCACCTCCTCAAGAAATACTTGTCTGTCCATATTGTCGTAGGCGAGGCCATGTAGAGAACGAGTGTAGACGAAAAAGGAAAGTATGTTTAGCTTGCGGATCCAGTCAGCATTTAATAAAGGAATGCCCCGAACGTCGAGAAAGAGCGCTAATGTCACCAGCACCAAGGCCAACCTCTCCAGCATCGGAAGCACCGCAAACGGGAGTTCAAGGAGTCAGACCATCAGCCCCAGGAGGGAATCAGCCGAGGCCACCCTTGGCACCACAAACAACACTTTTCCAGCAGACTCAACAGCAGCAGAAGAACCAACTGCAAGAACGTGAACAAGCTCCATCGATGACTTTGGAAGACGCACAGACCCATGGAATAGCTAAAGCGCGTAATTTGTCGTAGTTATCTGTTTATCGATTTGTTTTAATCTCGTGCCTATTGGTTCGTGACCTCAGCCTTAACCTATGTAATTTTGAACTGCTAATAATTTATAACCTAGAATGTTTTTATAATTGATGACTATAGAGAGTATAGGGTCTTTTATTATTGTGCTTATTTTGTGTTGTTTTGTGAACTTGAATTAAGTTATACCTCCTTTCATCATCATCTAGCGTACTTATATTTGTTGTACCACCTTGACTTATGCTGCTAATATAGCCTAGTTTTGCAAGCTTATCCTTTTATCGAGCTTGTTCATGACATATGTATTAGTGGACATGTACACTAATACAATTGTCTATTCAGAATCAATGTATGACGGTCTGATCAACCTTAGTGCATTTGGTTCGCTCTTCGCACGACTGCTTCACGTGGATTGAGATATATAGTTGACTAGTATACTTGCCCTCTAGATATGTCTGAGCATATCGTATCAGTGACATAACTGTACTAATACAAGCATGCGAACAAGGATTACCAAAATAGGATCTTAATCCACAACTGCTCTGACAATTCCTGTTTGAATTCTTTAAACGCCTTTGACCCCGATACTTCTATTCTATTAACTCACCCTTGAACTCTTTATTGATCTTCGTCTTCCCTTATTTCGGAAAGACAACACCTCGTGCTGGTATAAGATTGATATATAGACAGTACTAGATATACCCCTCAGGCCGGTCGCATTGTTGATGACCCTTTTATATGTGATTAAGGGCATATCATAGGTGATATGTTGGTGTTAAAGACTTGAGGATTCAACAACATGATTAAATAAGTTGGGGCATAGCTTTAGTAGATGTATAGCCTTAGATGATAGATGGGTAAATTCTAAGTTGGGTAGAGACCGCAGTGTTCACTTGAGAGGTATCCTTTAGACTGTAATCAAGTGAGATTGGATAGAGAGAACCCTACCATATTTTAATTTCGAGGACGAAATTTTTATAAGTTGGGTAGATTGTAAGCCCCCTGATTTTCAGTATTATTAATTTGGATTTTTCGTAATTTTTCGGGATTTTTCTGTAATTAAAACCTAGGCCTTTTCTAATTAAATAATTTTAATTGCTGTTAATTAATATTAAAATAATATTTTATGGTGTAAAATAGAAAACCGGACACAGGGTAATTTTCTGCGGATTTATTGGACTCCGGAAACCCTTTTAAAGCCCTAGAAACCGATGTAGAATTAAAACTGAATTTAACCCGTGCCAACGCCCGACATCCCCATGAGAGCCGAAGCCAAGCCCAAGGAGCGTTGACCCAGCCCAAATCCTAGGTCAAACCCGAGTCCAAATTTCTGTATTTATAAATACATATTGTACCTAGTTTTCTCCACACATAAAAAGAAGAAGAAAACAAATTACCAAAAATCCCTAATTCCTAAAACCCTAACCCTAAGCAGTACACTTTGACCCAGGACACGGACACAGGACTCCGACACGACTCGGACACGTGAGAATCGGTCTTCGCGGAGCCCTGTTCAGGTAGCGTTTCCTCTCACCTCGTAACCCCGTTTTTCGTCAGTTGCGTCGCGTAGACTGTATGACCCTCTCGGTGCCCGTGCAACCCGCTCGGCGCATCGCGTCCTGTGGTGATCGCACACCGCGATCCAAAAACAGGAAAAAATAACGCCCTATTTTACCCCGGAACTGAGTGCGCCCCGCCAAACGGGACGACTTGGTCGCACGCGGTCTTTACAGAACCGTGCGCGTCGATGATACGGTTGTGTAGGATTTCGCAGAAGTTGATTCGGAGGTGCGTGCACCCCGGAATTAACGCGTATCCGCCGACGACACCCCGTATCCGACCTTTCTGGAATACGCTGTAACTTCGTGTACACACGTCGGATCGAGACGAAACTTGCGCCATCGGACTCGTAGCAATACGCTGGTCCTGTGACCCGAGTTTGGTCCGATTCTGAGAACGTTGACAAAATCGCGTATCGTGGGCCCCACAGGCTCCACTTGACGGGCGATTTTGTGATCGGCTCATCGGAATCCAATCCTGGAAGTTCCGTTGGGTTCGTATCATCGTTCCTGACTTGTTGACACTAAGTTGGACGAATTTGGAGACCTTTGACCCTGACGCGCTCTTCGGTGCAAAGTGGCCCACATATGGACCCCGCTTTGGCCCGAAAATGACCTTTTTGCCCCTGAGTCCAAATTGGACGTAAGGACAGGCATTTCTAGCTAATTGATATTTTCTGAATCTAATAGTGATGTTTATTTCAGCAACCGGAGTAGTAGCAGCAGATCACCCTGAGACCAGAGCTACAGTTGGAGCCAGGACCCCAGGCAAGTGTACCTTGCCAAACTCTGCAGTATTGTTATATATTTTCTTGCTTCATTATATTGCTGTGCATGCTTAACCTAGGACCGTGTGAAGTACTTAGCGTCCGATTATCAGTCGGGTGCCAACACTGTACGCAGCGTTGGGTACTGTCATCTAGAGATGGACATACGTGACACTTTATACTCTCGTACTTGTCTTACCAAGTACACTATGACCCAGGACACTTGACACTATTCATGAGACAGGATTTTCCCGAGATATTCGTGGTGATTCTGTATAGGATACAGGACGTGGACATTATAGGCATAGATATAGTATGACTGGTTGCATTAGCTATGATCCCGCTTGACATGGACATGAGACGTTGTGGTCATGATATGCGTGGTTACATTGGGTGGGGAGAGACACACAGGCTACAGGCTGTTCCATATATATATACATCCACTATTATTGAGAGGTCGTAGACTCTCGGAGCAGAGCTAGACCCACTACCGGTTATTACCACTACCGGCTCCCCGACACAGAGCTTGTAGTGGCACAGCCTGAGTACTCGTGCTGCTCTCACTTGCATTTTCACTTAGATGGTTACTTACTTGCCCTACTTATACTATTTATTTTCTGCACTGCATTTATTTTGGCTTGAGCTTTCTTGTACCTTGTTATGTCCCCTGAGGACCTGGATCCGGATTATGTCCCCAGATATTGCAGACGAGATCTATCCAGAGTTGTACAGTATAGGAGCATTAGCAGGAGCAGAAGCAGGTGCCTACATTAGAGCGGTACCAGGACCAGAGGACGGGATCGTACCAGAGGACTTCTCCTGGGTATTGGTTTGAGATACTCATTTACTTCTGTTCCTATTTACTTTACTTCCAGTCTATTGCATTATTGTATTAGACTTGTTCTCGGATTGTTCTCCGAGACACCTTTATTGAGATATGCTAGTTTATTTCTATTTGCATTATTCTGACATTTGATCTGTGATTATCTGTTGGTGGATGAGAATAGTATAGACTGTGACCTGTATCATTGGTTCCAATTATTGTTAGACTACAGCTTAAGCATGCCCTGATGGATCCATTAAATTGGGTTTGTCCGTCGGTGTGTGCTGCTGGCCATTATCACGTGTCCGGTCCCACGGTATTTTGGGACTGGGGCGTGACACTTGTGCTTGGTCTAGCCGAGAAGAATGATGAGCTAGAGGAGTATATATTTGCTAATTTTAACATCCCTTCCCCTGATAATATAATTTTGTCAGAAAAGATATCTTATTTTCTCAATAAAGGACTATTGTCATGATCCGCACCCGAAATTTGGACATGAGTTGTGGGTATGTTCAGCCTACACTGCAAGATCGATGGTAGAACGCTGTCTAGGTCACAATAAATACTAATATAACTCACAACCTGTCAATGATGTCAATCTCCATAAGGAGGACAATATACATCTCACAATATCTCATAATATAAACTCAATCACAACAACTATAAGAGTATAAGGCACTATAAAAGATAAGAATAATGACATAGTTAAAAACTATGTATCAAAATATAGATAAACCACAGTCTAGCTGTCCAACATAAAGTCTCCACAAGTCCAACATAAACTCAGAATAAGTCTAAACATAAACTGAAATAAACCTCCAATAAGTCTCAGTGTGTAAGATAAATACTGCCTAGATAACTGCAGGTAATGTCTCCTCTAAAGGGATAGTCTCATCTAAAATCTCCGGTGTGTAGTCTGCATCTATACCCGATCCATAGTATGTGGTACAGAAATCCTCAAGATCCTTTGGAAAAAATATTCAGTCAGAATTGGAACGAAGTACAAGCACTAACAGCAGTTCCACATATATTGACAAAATCTATAACACAGTGTAAAAAAATACAAGACAGATATGAAATACTGGAAATAAGAAAATACTGGAATAAAGGAATACTGGAATATCATCATCAATGTACATCTAGCAATAAATAGAAATATAGTGCATGCTAGAACCATGAACTAGAATATAAATGAGTACTAGAACCATAACTAGAACATGTAGAGATGCTAGATCAATATACTAGAGATACATGTCAAGAACATCTAACTAAGTGTGTGAAATATTAGCATATCAGATGATCGGCTTGGGACTGATCAGGCTTGCTATGTATGACTAGCTATGATTCATGTAAGGTCAGGCTAACCATCTGAATAGCTATAATGCAAGCAATAGTCAGGCTAATCATACATAACAGGCTATGAGACATGTAATGGTCAGGCTGCACCGACGTGAGGTGTGGGTGACCTATGATGCAAGTAGAGTTGGGTATGATCACATAAGCTACTAATATTTCTCCGTTTTCCCCAGCTAGCACGATGGATTCCAAATCATGACTCCTCGTGACAGGTCTCAATAATGCCAACTCGTGTAAACAACAGTATCAGAGTCATGTATGCTATGCAACTAGAATTATAGAGATAATCAACATAATGGAAACTTTCAGAGAATATACTCGCCTGTGGTCCTTAGCTGGCAATACCAATGTCCTGGTTCCAAAGTATCGTCTGAGTGATCCAACAGTCCTATAGACATATCATATAATACAATATTGCATCAGACATTACACTAACACACACAATCAAAACACAATGATCTCAGAGACTACGCTAGGGTGTCACGTCTGTAGTTGTTGTGCATAACAGACAGTCAATGATACGGTCTTGCTAGTACGTCAGTGTACATATGGCAGTCTACTAACATGTTATGGTCACAGGTCAAGGTAGCTACGGGGTATCCGTGGTTACACTCAGGTCATCTAGTACATAGTCATATAATACATATTATTATCTATCATATACATTAATACTCATTGGTTACAAATATAATAGATATATGTATATATACTTAATAAAATTTATACTACGTATATATATATATACTAAACATGTACTAGGGATACATGTACAATACATATACGTATGTATATATACTAATTGAGAATTATATATATATATATAGATGTATATATATACTAATATTCATTTAAACATATACTAATATGTATGCCAATACGTACATATCAATTATATCCATATACCAACATATACTAACTACACAATACACGTATATTAACATAGCTAAAAATATATGTATGCATACAAACGAGGAATATACGTATGCGTGTACATGTATATGTACACGAGAGGGGACTCGAACCTGGGTACGTGGGACGAGTCGTGCGTCGAGGTCGTCGCGGGGTATTCGGTTCAGTCGAGCGGGTTGCTGGCGGTTCAGTCGTCGTCCTTTGGTCTGGCGTAGGGTGTTGCAGGTCTCCGACGTTCAGGCGTTCGTGCTCGGTGTTGTCGGAAATGGCTCAGGCGGTTGAGTCGAGGGCAGGCGGGTCATGGCCGATGCTTCCGACGTTCAGGCAAGAGGTTGGAAGTGCACGGAGGTGCTGAGGAGTCGGGGACGGTCGTCAGGCGGTGCAGCGGGTCGAGCTTCAGTCGACGAGGACGGAGAAAGGAGATCCGGTCGATGATCGTCGAAGTCGGGTGAAGGAGAGGGATGAGAACGGGGTGGCTTTCAGTCTACGAAGGAGAAGGGATAATGAACTCCGGCAGGATCGATCGGTCAAGAACGGTCGGTGGGTGCAGCGCTCGGGCCGTGACAAGGAAGGAGATGGCAGCGGTACAACGAGGTGGGTCTGGTGGTTTGGTGCAGACGTTCAGTCGTGCTCCGGTCGATGAGGTGGCTCGGCGAGGGGTTGTCCGGCAGTCGAAGGGTAGGGTGATGGGTGAATAGGGAATAGGGGGAAGAAGTCGGCTGAACTTGGGTTTGGGAATAGAAAAGAAAAAGTAAAGTAATACTATTTATATATAGGTATAGAGTTTGGGTTGACCTAGAATTAGGCTTGGTCAAAGCCCTCTTAGGATTGGGCTTGCCATGGATATTTCAAGGGCTAGGATTCAATAAATTCGGATAAAATTGCTAGAATTGCATTGGTTCAAGGTCTTGAAGGCCATGGTTCAAGGAGATTGATGTTGCATTGCACACTCCCAAAATTATGGAAATATATACATGAAGGAGAAATAGGTTTATTCATATGTCGTGTCCAACGGGGTAGACACCATAATGCACTTTTGCACAAAAGTGCCCTACAATAGAACATTGCACAAAGTGAGGTTTATGGTTTAATTTAATTAAACTAAATGCAATATGTGTTCTAAAATTAATTAGAAGTACATGGGGTTGAAATTAAGTGGGACACAAGTGTCATGAATGAAGTAGACTCAGAGTAGAATATTATCCTAATTTGGGTTGCTCAAAATGGGTCGAAATTGTGTCTCCAATTTCGATTAGAACACACAAGGATACAAAGTTAGATTTATAAAGAATTAAATATAGTCATTTGCGACGAATATTGTGCGACTAAAATAAAGCACAATAAGACATGGTTATGAGTCACACAAGGATCAAAATAATAATCTGGCACGTCTAGGACAAGGGTGTAAAATCTGTTGGAAGACAATGGCTAGTGTATTGCTCTTATTATCGAAGCTACGGTAAAGTGCAACAATCAAATAAAATTACAGCAATTTAAATATAATTAATTATCATGCAATCATTTATACATTAATTATGAAAAGACAAAAATACCCCTAATCTGAAATGTGGGGGGTGACAAGTCTACCCTCCTTAAAAGAATTTTGTCTTCTAAATTAAAAATAAACTAGCACAAGAACAAACAATCAAACAAAGAATTATACCTCAAGTCTCGAAGAGATACGGATACTGCTCGCATATTTCGTCCTCTCTTTCCCAGGTTGACTCGCCTGGAGAGTGATATCTCCATGCAACATGAACCAAAGGAATAGTCTGGCTCCGCAATACCTTCTCTCTACGATCCAAGATCTCTACGGGTTGTTCAGGATAGCTGAGCGTCGCTCCAACCTCGATCTCTGAGTGATCTAGTACATGACTAGGATCTGCCATGTACTATCTCAGATGTGACACGTGGAACACGTCATACACTCCATCTAGAGCATGCGGCAAGTCCAGTCTATAGGCCACTGCACCGATCCTTGTAAGAATACTGAAAGTCCCGATATATCGTGGACTAAGCTTTCCGCCTCTACCTAAATGAATCGTGTCCCGTATCAGAAAAATCCGTAGGAACACCAAATTGCCAACCTGAAACTCTCAGGGTCTACGGTGGCTATCGTCCTAATGCCGCTGTCTGTCCTGCACCACTCGCAGTATCTCTGATGAGTTTCACCTTTTTTGCTGCATCCACGACCATTTCTGGTCCTAACAAGGCTCTCTCCAACATCATCCCAAGATAACGTTGTACGACACCTTCGTCCATATAAAGCCTCAAATGGTGATATCTCTATGCTAGCCTGGTAGCTGTTGCTGTAAGCAAACTCTACTAGGTGTAGATGATCCCTCCAAGAACCTCCGAGATCCAAAACGCAAGTGCGTAGCATGTCTTCAAGAGTCTGAATAGTCCTTTTAGACTGCCCGTCTGTCTGGGGGTGATACGCAGTACTAAACTTGAGCTGAGTACCCAAGCTAGACTGCAGACTCCTCCAGAAATAGGAAGTGAACGACTATCCCGATCTGAGACTATACTCACAGGAACTCCATGTAATCTGATAATCTGCTGCACGTACATCTCTGCTAACTTCTTTGTCGATGTACCCACTTTGAATGGTAAGAAGTGGGCTGATTTGGTCAACCTATCTACGATGACCCAAATTACGTCCTTTTCTCCTGGAGAACGTGGAAGCACTGAAACAAAGTCCATAGTCACGTGCTCCCACTTCCATTCTAGAATGGGTAAAGGTTGAAGCAATCCTCCTGGCCTCTGTCGATCTGCTTTTACCTGCTGGCACACTAAACATCGGGATACAAAGCGTGCTACCTCGCGCTTCATACCATACCACCATACGTGCTCCCTCAGATCTTGATACATCTTGTTGGCTCCGGGATGCATTGAGTACTGAGAGCGATGTGCCTCATACAAAACTTCTTTGCGCATCTCTCCACTCAGCACACACATCCTCGTGCCATGCCGTAAAGATCCATCATCCGCAATAATGAAGTCGTCTATCAATCCTGTCCGAACTTGTGCCCTGATATTCCTTAGAGTCTCATCATCATAATGTGCAGTTCTAATTCTATCCATCATCTCTGATTGTATCTGCAATTCCCACATCTGAATCTCAATACCTATAACTAGTACTTCAATTCCCAAGCTCTTAAGATCAGCCAATAAATGTCTATCTGTAGTCAAGTACATAGCCATCGGATACCTGCTCAAGGCATCGACGACTACGTTGGCCTTTCCTGGATGGTACTGTAATGAGATATCGAAGTCTTTCATCAATTCCAACCACCTTCTCTGCCTCATATTCAGCTCCTTCTATGTAAACACGTACTTCAAGCTCTTGTGGTCTATGAAGATCTCTTCACGCTTTCCGTACAGATAATGTTTCTACAGCTTTAGAGCGAAGATAACTGCTGCTAACTCTAAATCGCGAGTGGGGTAGTTCTTCTCATGAGGGCATAATTGTCTTGAAGCATAGGCAATTACTTTCCCGTGCTGCTGAAGAACGCATCCCAAACCTTTTTCTGAAGCATCACTGTAGATAGTGAATCCACCTGTCCCTGATGGCAACGTCAAAACTGGTGCTGTCGTCAATCTCTTCTTCAGCTCATTAAATACGGCTTGATATTCCTCTTTCCAAACAAAATCTATATCTTTTTTGGTCAGCCTAGTCATTGTCTCTGCAATATTGGAGAAGTCTTGTACAAATCTTTTGTAGTATCCTGCTAGTCCGAGAAAGCTCCTGATTTCAGCTACCGTACTGGGGGTAGCCCATGATTCCACTACTTCTATCTTCTTTGGGTTAACTGAAATTCTGTCACCCGTCACCATATGTCCAAGAAATTCAACCTTGTCGAGAAAGAACTCACACTTTGAAAGCTTTCCGTACAACTCTTCCTTCCTGAGAGTCTCCAAGACTATCCTCAGGTGCTCTTCGTGCTCCTCTGGGGTCTTCGAATACACAAGAATGTCGTCGATGAACACCACTACGAACTTGTCAAGGTACTGATGGAATACCTTGTTCATTAAGTTCATGAATACTACTGGTGCATTGGTTAATCCAAACGGCATTACCGTGAATTCAAACTGGCTATATCTGGTCCAAAAAGCTGTCTTCGGTATGTATTCTCTCTTCACCTTCACCTGTGTGATAGCCTGACCTCAAGTCTATCTTTGAAAACACCTTCGCTCTGCTCAATTGATCGAAAAGATCATCTATCCTCGGCAGCGGGTATTTATTCTTGATATTGAGGTTGTTCAGAGCTCTATAATCGATACACATGCGTACTGTGCCATCCTTCTTCGGTACGAATAATATCGGAGCTCCCCATGACGATGAACTAGATCTAATAAAACCTTTGTCCTGCAGCTCCTCAACTTGTTTTTTCAGTTCTACCAACTCGTTGTTATTGACTCTATAGACATGTTGCAAAATAGGCTCCGCTCCTGGTACCAAGTCTATAGAGAATTCAACATCTCTGTCTGGCGGCAAATCTGGCAACTCCTCTGGAATACATCCAGGAACTCCGCTATCAGTGGATGTGGTAACTCCTCTTCTTCCTTCCTAGCTCCGTAAAAAGTGCCTCTGCTCTGCTTTGCTGCTCCTCTGGCGATCTCAAACTCTGGTTCTCCTGGTGGTCGAAATATTACTCTGCCTCCGTGATAATCTATAGAAGTATGGTGTTTACTCAACCAGTCCATTCCGAGTACAATATCGTATCCCGGAAGTGGCATGACGAGTAAACTCACGCTCAACTCTCGGCCTTCCAATGACACACTCCGATCCTTGCAATAACCACGGATTAGGATAATGCCTCCTCCAGTCATGATCTTGCAAGTCCTATCTAATGGTTCCATTTATAATTGATGCTTAAGGACATAAGATACAGATACAAAATTATGGGAAGCGCCAGAATCAAATAATGCAAGTGCTAGAATAGAATCGAGAGAAACTGAACCTGAAATTATGTCTCCAGCTGGCTCGGCCTCCTCAGTCGTCATGGCATAAGATCGTCCCTGTGGTGCTCCTCTCTGCTGCTGCTGGTGCTGAGCAAACCTCTACTGCTGAGGTGGAAGTGGAGGTCCCCTCTGCTGGCCTCCTGGTATAGTAGGTACTCTGGCTGGTCCTCTCTAAGCGGCTGCTCCACCCTGACGAGCCTGAATAGATGGTCAGTCCCTAAGCTGATATGCTGATGATCCACAGGACAAGCAAGTACCCAATCTCTTCCTACAGATGTCTCTAGTATGTCCCATCTTTCCACAATACGCACACTGGGCAATGGGCTAATTCTGTCTCTGTGGCTGCTGCTGTTGGATGTGTCCACGAACTGGTGCCTGGTGTTGCTGATGCTGCTGCTGGTACGGCCTCTGTTGTTGTTGAAAGTGTGGGCGCTTGGCCGGTCCTGTGTTACCGTATGTCATTCTAGAAGTGTCGCATCCTCTCTTAGGCCTGAGGTCCAAGTCATCTTCAGTAATTTGGGCATCCATCAGAATACCCTCAAATGTAGCAGTACGTTGTCCCGAAGTACGAGAATTAATCTCTCTATTCAATCCCTTCCTGAATTTCTATGCCCTGTCTCTTGGATCTCGAATCATCGATGGCGCGAATCGACTCAATCGAGAAAACTTTGTGGCGTATTCGTCAACTGACATGCTCTCTTGGACTAAGTCATAGAACTGACTTTCCAATGCTCCCAAAGCCACGTAAGGAAAAAAATTCTCCTTGAAGAGTTCTTTGAAGTCATCCCAAATAAGTCCTTCGAAAGCGAGTCTCAGATCTGTACGATACCACATCAGCGCGATATCAAACATCTGACTGCCAGCGGCCTCGATCTGAAGAATCTCTGGAATCTGCGTTAAACGCAAGCTTCTCTCTATGTCCTCTAGCCATTCGTCAGCGTAGAGTATCCTCTCAGTGCCTTTGAACTCTCGAGGCATCATCCTCTTAAAGTCCACTATAGTACCTGTCCTCTGGTGCTGCTGGCCAGGATGCTGCTGGCATTGTGCTACTCTCTCCACAGCCTGGAGAGCCACCTGATGAGCATTCTCCATGCTCTCTCTCATCATCTCTGTCTGTGCCTGGTGTGCCTCTGCTTGCACCCTCTGAGCCTCAGCTTGAACATGCTGAGCTTTTGCTGTTACTCTCTGGGCCTCTAATATGCCCTGGATCAATGCGAACATCTGTGCCCCGTCAGTGGGCACTCCTCCAGGAATCGGTGTCGGTGGTGGTGGAAGGTTGTCCGTCACATCTGGGGCAATCCTCTAAACAGATGGAAGAGAAATCTCATTAGCTGCAGATACTCCCACATGAACAGGAGATGTAGAAGAAACTCCAGATATTTGTTCGTCAGGTCGAGAGGTGGCAGGCCCCTCTGAAGTTGATGCTCCCATTCTCAGAGATCTAGTCTGCGGCGGTATCCTGAAGACAGACCAAAAGAATCATTTAAGGTGATAGATACGATACCATCAAAAAAGGACAGTAAAATTCTAAAGGAAATAATCATTCAGTATAGCATTGTAAGGATCAGAATTTTCCTAGTTGTGATTGAGCATACTCTCATCCTAAATCCTATCGCAGGCGCGCAGTAGTACAACTAAGTTATCGCACTACCATGATATCACATAACTTATGAAACTGGACCTGCATGGGCCACCACTAAAAACGTGTCATGACCCCCACCCGAAATTTGGGCATAAGTCATAGGTACATCCAGCCTACGCCGCAGCATCGACGGCACAATGCTGTCTAGGTCACAATAAATACTAATATAACTCACAACCTGTCAATGATGTCAATCTCCATATGGAGGACAATATATATCTCACAATATCACATAATATAAACTCAATCACAACAACTATAAGAGTATAAGGTACGATAAAAGATAAGAATAATGATATAGTTAAACACCATATCTCAAAATATAGATAAACCATAGTCTAGCTGTCCAACATAAAGTCTCCACAAGTCCAACATAAACTCAGAATAAGTCTAAACATAAACTGAAATAAACCTCCAATAAGTCTCAGTGCGTAAGATAAATACTGCCTAGATAACTACATGTAATGTCTCCTCTAAAGGAATAGTCTCCTCTAAAATCTCTGGTGTGTAGTCTACATCTATACCCGGTCCATAGTGTTGGTACAGAAATCCTCAAGATCCTCTGGAAAAGATTTTTAGTCAGAATTGGAACAAAGTACAAGCACTAACAGCAGTTCCATATATATCAACAAAATCTATAACACAGTGTAAAGAAATATAAGACAGATATGAAATACTGGAAATAAGAAAATGCTGGAATAAAGGAATACTGGAATATCATCATCAATGTACATCTAGCAATAAATAGATATATAGTGCATGCTAGAACCATAAACTAGAATATAAATGAGTACTAGAACCATAACTAGAACATGTAGAGATGCTAGATCAATATACTAGAGATACATATCAAGATCATCTAACTAAGTGTGTAAAACATTAACATATCATGTGATCGGCTTGGGACTGATCAGGCTTGTTATGTATGACTAGCTATAATTCATGTAAGGTCAGGCTAACCATCTGGATAGCTATGATGCAAGCAATAGTCAGACTAATCATACATAACAGGCTATGAGACATATAATGGTCAGGCTGCACCGACGTTAGGTGTGGGTGAGCTATGATGCAAGTAGAGTTGGGTGTGATCATATAAGCTACTAATATTTCTCTGTTTTCCCCAGCTAGCACGATGGATTCCAAATCACGACTCCTCGTGACAGGTCTCGATAATGCCAACTCGTGTAAACAATATTGTCAGAGTCATGTACGCTATACAACTAGAATTATAGAGATAATCAACATAATAAAAACTGTCAGAGAATGTACTCGCCTGTGGTCCTTAGCTGGCAATACCAATATCCTGGTTCCAAAGTATCGTCTGAGTGATCCAACAGTCCTATAGACATATCATATAATACAATATTGCATCAGATATTACACTAACACACACAATCAAAACACAACGATCTCAGAGACTACGCTAGGGTGTCCCTGTCACGCCCCAGTCCCAAAATGACGAGGGACTGAGCACGTGAGCAATGGCCAGCAGCACGCACCGATGGACAACCCAATTTAATGGATCCATCAGGGCACGCTTAAGCTGTAGTCTAGCAGTAATATGTTACAAGTCTCAGGTAATCCTAATCTCATCCTCAGAAATAACACAGATTAATTGCCAGGAAATAAATGCAATAGAAATAAGTATGCAATATCAAATAAGGTTATCTCGGGAACAAATCCGAGAATTATTCTGTTACATTTAAGGAAAAATAGACAGGAAATGAAATACTGGAAATGGACATACTGTATAGCTGAAGCCGGGCTAAGGAGAAATCTTCGGCCACTATCTCGTCCTCTGTTCCCTATTCTGCTCCAAGGAGTGCTCCGGTACCGTACATCTCGGGGTAGTTCTCTTCTGCTATATCTGGTGAACAAAACCAGGTCCTCAGCGGGACGTAACAAGGTACAGAAGAATACGAGCCAAACATATATGCAAAGCAACAATGAATGAAACAACAGGGTAAACTATATATCCAGCTAAGTGATATGCAATATGAGAGCAGCACTAGAACTCAGGCTGACGCCACTACAAGCTCTGTGTCGGGGAGCCGGTAGCGGCAAGAACTATGAACTACACTATGTTATATACTATGTTTTATATATAATATCAGCCTGTAGCCTGTGTGTCTCTCCCCACCCAATGTAATCCCACGTCTCATGTCCACGATGCCTCATGTCCATGTCACGCACGATTATAACTAATGCAGCAAGTCTGATATCTATGAATCAAATGTCTAAGAATGTAAAGTCTATGTCATAAAACATGCATCCTATACAGAATCACCTTGAAAGTCTCAGGAAGACTCTGTCTCATGAAATAGTGTCAAGTGTCCTGGGTTCTGGTGTACTTGATAGGACAAGTACGAGAATTATCGGGTCTCGTTATCCATATCTATGTGACGTTACACAACTCCGCGTATGGAGTTGGCACCCGACTATGATCGGACACTAAGCACGTCACTCGTTTCCTAGGTTAAGCAGTTAAAACATGTTTATAATTAATACCACAAGAAATCCATTAAAATACTATGTCAAGAATTACTGAGGTTTGGCAAGCTTTACATGTCCATTATTGCATAATTAAATCCAGAAAATTATTAGCAAGCTGCAGGGTTTGGCAAGGTACACTTGCCTGTGGTCCCGGCTATGTTTGCAGTTCTGACTTCGGCGGGAATTGCAGGCGGTACTCCGGTTGCTGAAACAAACATCACCATCAGATCCAGAAAATATCAATCAGTTAGAAACGCCTGTCCTTGGGTCCAATTTGGAGACAAGGGCAGAAACGGCAGTTTCGGACCAAAATGGGGTCCACCGGTAGGCCCGCTTTGCACCGAAAAACGCGTCAGGGTCAACGGTCTCCAAATTCACCAAACTTAGTGTCAACAGGTCAGAAATGCTGATACGAATCCAACGGAACTTTCAGAATTGAATTCCGATGAGCCGTTCACAAAATCGCCCGTCGAGCGGGGCCTGTGGGGCCCACGACACGCGATTTCGTCAACGTTCTCAGAATCGAACCAAACTTGACCCACAGGACCAGCGTATCGCTACGAGTCCGATGGTGCAAGTTTCGTTTTAATCCGACATGTGTACACAAAGTTAGGTCAAATTGCAGAAAAGACGGATACGGGGCGATGTCCGCGGATACGCGTTGATTCCGGTGTGCACGCACACCCGAATCAGCTTCTGCGAAATCCTACACGTCCGTATCGATGAGGCGTTCGTGTCTGTGAAGACCGCGCGCGACCAAGTCGTCCCGTTTGGCGGGGCGGACTCGGTTTCGGGGTAAAATAGGGTCTGGGTTTTTCCTGTTTTTGGATCGCGGTGTGCGACCACCACAGGACGCGATGCCCGAACAGTTTATCCGGACACCGAGAGGGTCATACAGGCTTCGCGTAGGAATTTACGGAATCGAAATCGGGGTTACGAGCAGGAAGTTATGAGTACCTGAAGGGACCCGAGAAACCGGGGTTTTGAACTGTGTCCGACACAACACTGTGCGATACTGTGTCCTCAGTTCACCACTGTGTCCGGCCGTGTCCGGGTATCCTTGGCCGTGTCAGGGGCTCTGGGGGACTGGCCGACGGTCGAGGTGGTGCTGGCGGCGGACGGCGAGGTCTCCGGCGGCGTCGAGGGGTCGGCCGGCAGCTCGGGGTGGTTAGGGTTTGGGGTCGGCTCCGCCTGGGGAGGAGGAGGAAGAGGAAGAGGTTCTGGAGCCGGCGGGCGGATCTGGGGGAGGTCGACGGCGGGTTCCGGCGAGCTAGGGGAGGGGACCGGGGCCGGAGCTAGGGCACGGTGGTGGAGGTTTGATCGGGGGGAAGAGGAGCGGAGGAGGGGTTATTTATAGGGGGCTCGGGGCGGGGGTTGGCCGAGGGCGTGGCCGGGGAACGCGGAGGGGCGTCGGGTCGTGGGGGCGTGGACGGGGCGACGTGGCTGCGGGTTTTCCGGCGGGCGGCGTGGGGTCATGGGAGAACGGGGTTGGGGGACAGGGGTGAATGGCTGGCGGGTCGGGTCGGGCGGCGGGCTCCGGGTGAGCGACCCGCCCGACCCGCTAAGGAGTGAGGGTTGGGCCGCTACGAACGGGCTCGGCCCACTGGGCCGGGCCGGGCCCAAAACAGAAAAAATAATAAAAATAAAATCAATAATAATAATAATATTAATAATAATAATAATAAATAATCAGAAATAATTAATAAATAAATAATTAAATAAATAAATAAATATTTTTTAGGCATTTAAAAATAGGTCCGGGGTCCGATAAAATCCCAGAAAATTGCCCTAAGTCCAGTTTTTCATTTTACATCCAAAAATATTATTTTCATAATATTTTATTATTTTTTAATATCGATTAAAAATTATTGAATAATTAAAACCTTGTTTTTAAATTACAGAAAAATCCCAGAAAATTCCAGAAAATTGTGAAAAATCCAGTTTTTAAAATTTTGAAAATTCAGGGGGTTTACAATCTACCCCCCTTAAGAGGATTGCGTCCTCGCAATCAAAGAATAACCGGTCAGCAGAAATGACACGGTCGCAGGTATCGTTTGAAAGCACGTCACAAGGGACTTCAGGGAAATACCGTTTCCCTAAAAATTGAAAGTTTACACTTTCCAGGAAAATCTAGTTAAAACTATAACTTTTATGAAAACCAGGCTATTATTAACAAGTTGCAATTTACTAGGTTGGGGCTGAGGTCACGAACCAACGGGCACGAACTACACAAGACTAAAACGGATAACTACGAATCACTTACTCGCATCAGCGTCCTGCACAGTCATCGCATAAGCTTGCCCTCGTCCTTGTGGTAGATTCCTCTGCTGCTGCTGGGCTTGCTGGAAGAGTGCTGCTTGAGGTGCCAGAGGTGGCCTCGGTGCTGGTAGAGCTGGTTGGTTTGCCCTTCGTGCTCCATCTCGATGCTGAGGACAGTCCTTGGCTATGTGTTGATTGGTCCCTTAAATCAAGCATAACCCTAACTTGCGTCTGCAGTCCTTCTCGACATGGCCTATCTTGCCGCAGTAGTGACAGGTAGGAAGGGTCTGCGAAGCTGCCCTAGGTGGCTGGTTCGTGTGAATTCTCTTTGCAGATTCTCCCGGTGGTGCTCTGTCTGGTGCTGAGGTGATTGGCCGCTTAAGGCGAGACTCTCTCCTGGTGACGCGTTCCATGCGTCGGGCTGCAGCGAGAACATCCGAGTAGGAGGTAGGTACGACGGATCCGATGAGTTTCTGCAGCTCAATGTTCAGTCCGTCGAAGAATTTTTCGGCCTTCTCTTCCTCCGTCGGGATCAGGGTTGGGGCGAAGCGGCTCAGACGAATAAATTCCGCGTTGTACTCTTCCACTGTCATAGAGTCCTGAGTGAGACGGTTGAATTTGTCCCGCAGTTCGGATCGTGCGATAGCCGGAATGTACATCTCTTGGAAGAGTCTGGAAAACTCCTCCCAAGTGACTCGGTCTGGTCCGAGTCGCGTCTCCTCAGACAACCACCAGTGGTGCGCGTTGCCTGTCAATTGCATTCGGACGGCCGTCATCCAGCGTTCCCGGGGGAGCTCGGCTGCTTCAAGTTGATGCCGTATGTTGGTGAGCCACTCGTGAACTTCTGTGGGCTCCTCTTTTCCGGAAAAAGTGCTGGGCTTCAGTTGGCGGAAGTCAGTGATAGAGCCTGTAGATGGCCGTCGAGCTGGTAGGTTGGCCTGCTCCAGTACAGTTACGATGCTGTCCCTCCAGAAGTTGGCTTCGCGACGCTGAGCCTCGTGTTGGACTTGTTGCTGGGCTTGCATCATCGCGTAGATCATTTGGAATATCTGCTGCCCGTCAATTGGCTGTCCTTGTGGGAGTACGGGGGTTGGTGGGACGAACTGCGGCGGAGGTGGAATGTCATCGCGTCGGAATCGGGAGGTAGGTTGACCTGCCTGCTGGCTCTGTTGAGTTGGTGGAACTCCTTCGACTGGTGTCACTTCGTCGTCATAGGTGACACCTGTAGCTTGGGGTGTTCCGACGGGAGTCTCGTTGCATTCTTGTGGGTCCATTTTCCTGTATCCAAAATAACCAATAAGAGGCGCACAGGAATCAAGGCAAGATGCAAGTAAATTATTTGAAGTCGATATAGAGATCAAAAACGATTCAAGCAAGTGGATGAGATCCTAAAAACTTATCCTATCTTATTGCAGGCCTGTTCGGTCCCTAAGTTGAAACCGAACAATTTAGTCGTAGACCTGCATGGGCCACCACAAAAATCTTGTCACGCCCCAGTCCCAAAATGACGAGGGACTGAGCACGTGAGCAATGGCCAGCAGCACACACCGATGGACAACCCAATTTAATGGATCCATCAGGGCACGCTTAAGCTGTAGTATAGCAGTAATATGTTACAAGTCTCAGGTAATCCTAATCTCATCCACAGAAATAACACAGATTAATTGCCAGGAAATAAATGCAATAGAAATAAGTATGCAATATCAAATAAGGTTATCTCGGGAACAAATTCGAGAATTATTCTGTTATATTTAAGGAAAAATAGACAGGAAATGAAATGCTGGAAATGGAAATACTGTATAGCTGAAGCCGGGCTCAGGAGAAATCTTTGGCCACTATCTCGTCCTCTGTTCCCTGTTCTGCTCCAAGGAGTGCTCCGGTACCGTACACCTCGGGGTAGTTCTCTTCTGCTATATCTGGTGAACAAAACCAGGTCCTCAGCGGGACGTAACAAGGTACAGAAGAATACGAGCCAAACATATATGCAAAGCAACAATGAATAAAACAACAGGGTAAACTATATATCCAGCTAAGTGATATGCAATATGAGAGCAGCACTAGAACTCAGGCTGACGCCACTACAAGCTCTGTGTCGGGGAGCCGGTAGCGGCAATAACTATGAACTACACTATGTTATATACTATGTTTTATATATAATATCAGCCTGTAGCCTGTGTGTCTCTCCCCACCCAATGTAATCCCACGTCTCATGTCCACGATGCCTCATGTCCATGTCACGCACGATTATAACTAATGCAGCAAGTCTGATATCTATGAATCAAATGTCTAAGAATGTAAAGTCTATGTCATAAAACATGCATCCTATACAGAATCACCTTGAAAGTCTCAGGAAGACTCTGTCTCATGAAATAGTGTCAAGTGTCCTGGGTTCTGGTGTACTTGATAGGACAAGTACGAGAATTATCGGGTCTCGTTATCCATATCTATGTGACGTTACACAACTCCGCGTACGGAGTTGGCACCCGACTATGATCGGACACTAAGCACGTCACTCGTTTCCTAGGTTAAGCAGTTAAAACATGTTTATAATTAATACCACAAGAAATCCATTAAAATACTATGTCAAGAATTACTGAGGTTTGGCAAGCTTTACATGTCCATTATTGCATAATTAAATCCAGAAAATTATTAGCAAGCTGCAGGGTTTGGCAAGGTACACTTGCCTGTGGTCCCGGCTATGTTTGCAGTTCTGACTTCGGCGGGAATTGCAGGCGGTACTCCGGTTGCTGAAACAAACATCACTATCAGATCTAGAAAATATCAATCAGTTAGAAACGCCTGTCCTTGGGTCCAATTTGGAGACAAGGGCAGAAACGGCAGTTTCGGGCCAAAACGGGGTCCACCGGTGGGCCCGCTTTGCACCGAAAAACGTGTCAGGGTCAACGGTCTCCAAATTCACCAAACTTAGTGTCAACAGGTCAGAAACGCTGATACGAACCCAACGGAACTTTCAGAATTGAATTTCGATGAGCCGTTCACAAAATCGCCCGTCGAGCGGGGCCTGTGGGGCCCACGACACGCGATTTCGTCAACGTTCTCAGAATCGAACCAAACTTGACCCACAGGACCAGCGTATCGCTACGAGTCCGATGGCGCAAGTTTCGTTTCAATCTGACATGTGTACACAAAGTTAGGTCGAATTGCAGAAAAGACGGATACGGGGCGATGTCTGCGGATACGCGTTGATTCCGGTGTGCACGCACACCCGAATCAGCTTCTGCGAAATCCCACACGTCCGTATCGACGAGGCGTTCGTGTCTGTGAAGACCGCGCGCGACCAAGTCGTCCCGTTTGGCGGGGCGGACTCGGTTCCGGGGTAAAACAGGGTCTGAGTTTTTCCTGTTTTTGGATCGCGGTGTGCGACCACCACAGGACGCGATGCCCGAACAGTTTATCCGGACACCGAGAGGGTCATACAGGCTTCGCGTAGGAATTTACGGAATCGAAATCGGGGTTACGAGCAGGAAGTTATGAGTACCTGAAGGGACCCGAGAAACCGGGGTTTTGAACTGTGTCCGACACAACACTGTGCGATACTGTGTCCTCAGTTCACCACTGTGTCCGGCCGTGTCCGGGTATCCTTGGCCGTGTCAGGGGCTCTGGGGGACTGGCCGACGGTCGAGGTGGTGTTGGCGGCGGACGGCGAGGTCTCCGGCGGCGTCGAGGGGTCGGCCGGCAGCTCAGGGTGGTTAGGGTTTGGGGTCGGCTCCGCCTGGGGAGGAGGAGGAAGAGGAAGAGGTTCTGGAGCCGGCGGGCGGATCTGGGGGAGGTCGACGGCGGGTTCCGGCGAGCTAGGGGAGGGGACCGGGGCCGGAGCTAGGGCACGGTGGTGGAGGTTTGATCGGGGGGGAGGAGGAGCGGAGGAGGGGTTATTTATAGGGGGCTCGGGGCGGGGGTTGGCCGAGGGCGTGGCCGGGGAACGCGGAGGGGCGTCGGGTCGTGGGAGCGTGGACGGGGCGACGTGGCTGCGGGTTTTCCGGCGGGCGGCGTGGGGTCGTGGGAGAACGGGGTTGGGGGACAGGGGTGAATGGCTGGCGGGTCGGGTCGGGCGGCGGGCTCCGGGTGAGCGACCCGCCCGACCCGCTAAGGAGTGAGGGTTGGGCCGCTACGAACGGGCTCGGCCCACTGGGCCGGGCCGGGCCCAAAACAGAAAAAATAATAAAAATAAAATCAATAATAATAATAATATTAATAATAATAATAATAAATAATCAGAAATAATTAATAAATAAATAAATAAATAAATATTTTTTAGGCATTTAAAAATAGGTCCGGGGTCCGATAAAATCCCAGAAAATTGCCCTAAGTCCAGTTTTTCATTTTACATCCAAAAATATTATTTTCATAATATTTTATTATTGTTTAATATCGATTAAAAATTATTGAATAATTAAAACCCTGTTTTTAAATTACAGAAAAATCCCAGAAAATTCCAGAAAATTGTGAAAAATCCAGTTTTTAAAATTTTGAAAATTCAGGGGGTTTACAATCACGTCTGTAGTTGTTGTGCATAACAGAAAGTCAATAATACGGTCTTGCCAGTACGTCAGTGTACATATGGTAGTCTACTAACATGTTATGGTCACAGGTCAAGGTAGCTACGTGGTATCCGTGGTTACAGTCAGGTCATCTAGTACATAGACATATAATACATATTATTATCTATCATATACATTAATACTCATTAGTTACAATATAATAGATATATGTATATATACTTTATAAAATTTATACTACCTATATATATATATACTAAACATGTACTAGGGATACATGTACAATACATATACGTACGTATATATACTAATTAAGAATTATATATATATATATATATATATATATACTAATATATATTTAAATATATACTAATACGTATGCCAATACGTACATATAAATTATATCCATATACCAACATATACTAACTACACAATACACGTATATTAACATAGCTAAAAATATATGTATGCATACAAACGAGGAATGCACGTATGCGTGTACGTGTACATGTACGCGAGAGGGGACTCGAACCTGGGTACGTGGGACGAGTCGTGCGTCGAGGTCGTCGCGGGGTATTCGGTTCAGTCGAGCAGGTTACTGGCGGTTCAGTCATCGTCCTTCGGTCTGGCGTGGGGTGCTGCAGGTCTCCGGCGTTCAGGCGTTCGTGCTCGGTGTTGTCGGAAATGGCTCAGGCGGTTGAGTCGAGGGCAGGCGGGTCATGGCCAAGGCTTCTGGCGTTCAGGCGAGAGGTTGGAAGTGCACGGCGGTGCTGAGGAGTCAGGGACGGTCGTCAGGCGGTGCAGCGGGTCGAGCTCCAGTCGACGAGGATGGAGGAAGAAGATTCGGTCGATGATCGTCGAAGTCGGGTGAAGGAGAGGGATGAGAACGGGGTGGCTTTCAGTCGACGAGGGAGAAAGGCTGGTGAACTCCGTCGGGATCGATCAGTCAAGAACGGTCGGTGGGTGCAGCGCTCGGGCCGTGACGAGGAAGGAGATGGCAGTGGTGTAGGGAGGCGGGTCTGGTGGTTTGGTGCAGATGTTCAGTCGTGCTCCGGTCGATGAGGTGGCTCGGCGAGGGGTTGTCCGGCGGTCGAAGGGTGGGGTGATGGGTGAACAGGGAATAGGGGAAAGAATTTGGGTGAACTTGGGTTTGGGAATAAAAAAGAAAAAGTAAAGTAATACTATTTATATATAGGTATAGAGTTTGGGTTGACCTAGAATTAGGCTTGGTCAAAGCCCTCTTGGGATTGGGCTTGCCATGGTTATTTCAAGGGATAGGATTCAATAAATTCGAATGAAATTGCTAGAATTGCATTGGTTCAAGGTCTTGAAGGCCATGGTTCAAGGAGATTGATGTTGCATTGCACACTTCCAAAATTATAAAAAAATACACATAAAGGAGAAATGGGTTTATTCACGTGTCTTAACCAACGGGGTGGACACCTTAATGCACTTTTGCACAAAAGTGCCCTACAATGAAACATTGCACAAAGTGAGGTTTATGGTTTAATTTAATTAAACTAAATGTAATATGTGTTCTAAAATTAATTAGAAGTACATAGGGCTGAAATTAAGTGGGACACAAGTGTCATGAATGAAGTAGACTCAGAGTAGAATATTACCCTAATTTGGGTTGCTCAAAATGGGTCAAAATTGTGTCTCCAATTTCTATTGGAACACACAAGGATACAAAGTTAGATTTATATAGAATTAAATGTAGTCATTTGCAATGAATATTGTACGACTAAAATGAAGCACAACAAGATATGGTTATGAGTCACACAAGGATCAAAATAACAGTCTGGCACGTCTAGGAGAAGGGTGTAAAATCTGTTGGAAGACAATGGCTAATGTAGTGCTCTTATTATCGAAGCTATGGTAAAGTGCAACAATCAAATAAAATTATAGCAATTTAAATATAATTAATTATCATGCAATCATTTACACATTAATTATGAAAAGACGAAAATATCCCTAATCTGAAATGTGGGGGTGACAACTATCTTTGAACTACTCTGAGCGTATGCATATAAGTACAATGTACTCCATGGAGCACGGTCTAGGCCTTCATCTGCACACACA
Organism: Iris macrosiphon; assembly: GCA_036927795.1. NCBI lineage: Eukaryota > Viridiplantae > Streptophyta > Magnoliopsida > Asparagales > Iridaceae > Iris > Iris macrosiphon. The sequence continues at coordinate 122,522,346 of JAYESA010000015.1, forward strand.
AGTGATTACTACCTATACAGTGCACAGGCTTCGTTCTAGTCAAGATTCTTTTTTCTTAGTCTCACCCAGGAAGAAGGAAGATAAGCTCATCATCTTCGGCAGAGTGGAAAGCCCCCGATCATTTACCCCAAGGAAAATAGAACCAGAATTTGATGTAGGCAGAATGCAACTCTATCAGTACAGTTTATAAGCCCTACATCTTGTTCAGAATATGGGATACAACCTGAAGATCACCGAAGGGTTGGACTACGACAAAGGTCGGTCGCCTTTACGACTTCCTTCCCCTGCAGGCAAGCCTGTGGATTACTATCATAAGACTAAGCATGGCTTAGGATATGTAACGCATCCTACAACCCCCGAGTGTCATGATCCGGTCCTAAAATACGTAGGACTAGGATACGTAAGCATGCCAGCCGTATGAATATGATACTCCAATATATGGAAACCATAACACACGTACGCTGTAATATGAATAATAATTCACCAGTGGTATAAACCCTCATAAATTACAGGGTACAATCTAATCTCATCCACAGAAAAATCAAATATAATGAATAACCAACATCTGTAACCAGATCCCAAATGAAGTATCTAAAGATGACAGTCGGATGGAAACAAATCCACTGCCGAACTAGAATGAAGAATAAACAAGACAAATAATATAAATACAACCTCTAACAATCACGAGGCTCGAAGAGTAGACCTCCTGCAATATAAGTAGCCAGTCCGGATCTGCACTCCTGCAAATACTTATGAACAATACACCTGAAAAGTGACCAGGTCCTCAGAGGGACATAACAAGATACATAAAAGCATGCCATAAAGTAAATACTATAAAAACTTATGGGTGACCTAACCATCTAAGTGAAATACAACTTGAGGACAACCTTGAGTGTATGGAAAAGTGTAGGTTAGACATATGCTGACGTAATTCACCAATCATGACAACCGGCTAGTATATGCCACATATGCCCCCTATAACACGGGCGCAGGAATATAATAATGTCCAACATTCTCTAGAGTGTGGTATCTATAACGTCCATCATTCTGAAGAATGAGGTATCTGTAAAATCACCAAGTAACGTCCAACACTCTAGGAAACGTGGTATTTGTATAAATAATAACGTCTGTATCACTCCGTCGAGTACGGTATCTTTATAAAGGAGGTGGGTGTCCCATACGCCTACTAGTCGTCCTTTCCGTCCAATAATCTATGCATGTTGTATCCACAACACGCTTCATCTACTACGCCGGGGCATCGTAACTCTGGCTCATACTCTATCGCTAGAACAACAGCCCAACCTTACAACCAAACAAGGACAAGGATCAGGCCATCGTATCACGACAGTCTATGCTCCGCCTACTAATAACTGCTAAGTCTTCTAACATGCATCACTATTAGCAGTTATACCCTATCCGTCGTATGCCTACACGTACAGATGGCCAACCACATACGCAAGTCCGTACCCTACATGAGAATCACAACACGTGTAAGAAATATGTCAAGGCCTGGAGAGTTATACCGATAACTCCACAAATTTAGGTGGGTCTACTAGACACTAGGTCTGACATAAATCCTAACGTCAACGCCTCCGTTGATTGTACCCGAGTCTCTCTTGGACGTGCATAGTTATATAATATAAATATGTAAATAATAATACAGAATTTAAACAGTACAACAAGGCAAGGTATACTTGCCTGGCAAGAAGCTGCAAAAAAAAATGTCCAGATGTCAAACACACAGGATCAGAAGCTATAGCCTCAGAACAATATCTCCGGATGCTGAAATAGACATCACCAACATTCCTAGAATAAGCAAAATAGCTAGAAAGTACTTCCCTTTCATCCAATTTGGACACAGGGGCAAAATGGTAATTTGAATTAATTCGATAAGAGGCGCACAGGAATCAAGGCAGGATGTAAGTCAAGGAATTAATTCGAATCCGAGATAGATGTCAAGAACGATTCAAGCAAGTGGATGAGATCCTAAAACTTAGCCTATTTCTATTGCAGGCCTGTTCGGTCCCTGAGTTGAAACCGAACAACTTAGTCGCGGACCTGCATGGGCCACCACAAAAATATGTCACGACCCGCACCCGGATATTCGGGCACGAGTACGTGGGTACGTCCAGCCTACACCTCAGTGTCGGCGGTAGTACGCTGTCTAGATCATATTTCCAGGTAATTTAAATCTATCTCATCCACAAGAATAAATAGGCAAGGATAACAACAGGAAATAAGAATGCTAGATTTCATAATATTTAATTATGACAACCAAATCCATAGTTTATTACAGAACCAGAATATGAATCGGGGACAAACCCGAGTATTGTGCTGAAGGAAAAATACTAGCTAACTGACTACTACTCCTCAAGAGTATCCTCCTGAGTGGGAACTGGCTCCTCAAGAATATGAATCGCGCACACCGCCTCAAGATGAACCCTACCAAGTCCTTCCTAGGAGTCTCCAGTGGCAAATTTTTGGGTTTCGTTATCACTTTCCGGGGTATTAACATAGACCCCAACAAGACCAAGGCCATCCTGGAGATGAATCCGCCAAGGAACCTTCGGGAACTCCGCGGCCTTCAAGGGAGGTTGGCATACATCAAAAGGTTCATATCAAACCTCTCTGGACGTTGTCGGCTGTTCACACAGCTCATGAAGAAAGGTTTATCCTTTGTTTGGAATGAAGAGTGCCAACGAGCGTTCGACAACATCAAAGAATACCTATCAAACCCTCATGTGCTGGTATACCCGGTCATGGAAAAGCTATTTATGCTCTATGTACGCACAATGGATCACTCTCTCGGTGCCCTGTTAGCATAGAATAGCGATGCAGGCAATAAATATGCCATATACTACCTCAGTCGGATGATGTTCAACCCAGAGCATAGGTATACCGCCGTTGAGAAGGAGTGCCTTGCTCTGGTATTCATCCAAAAAACTCAACATTACATGAATGGACAGACCATTCATGTAATCTTGTGAGTCAACCCCCCCAGGGTCCTCATGACCAAACCTGGGGCACTCAGTTCCCACTTGGCTACCTGGGCAATACTATTATCCCCATATGATATGGTGTTCGTCCAACAGAAGACCGTCAAGGGTCAAGCATTGGCCAACTTTCTGGCAGCCCATCCGGGGTCAGAAACCTTAAATCTCTATAAAGAGATTCCAGATAAAGTAGTGGACGCCAACGTTACTTCACACGAAGCTGTCTGGCGAATGTTTTTTGACGGTGCTTCAAGAGCAGGGCCCAAAGGTGGCATCATCGCTGGGGTCGGAATAGTGTTGATCTTCCCATACGACCTTATCATCAATCGTATGTACTCCCTCACGGAGCCATGCTCTAATAATATGGCAGAGTATAATGCCCTAGTCATCGGACTCCATCTCATCATGCAAGTCAGAGTAGAGTACCTGGAGGCCTACGACGATTCTCAGCTAATCGCCAATCAGGTCTGGGAAGTATATGAAGTCCGAAATAAAGACTTGATCCCCTACCACCAAGCTTCACTTAGTATTATCTCAACCTTTGAGATATTCTTTATTAAGCATGTCCCTCGGTTGCAAAAAATTGAGACTGACGCATTAGCCAGGCTCGCTGCTTCTTTGCCAGTTCCAAACCACGTCTATCAACTAATCAATGTGATCAGCCAAGAGCTAGTATGTCCCAAAAAGTAACCTATGCTTGTACCTCAGCTATGCAGCGGAGGTCAATACCGATATTCAAAATTGGAGGCTTCCATTCATTGACTACGCAGTCTATAGAATTTTTTTTAAAAACCCAAAGGAAGATGCTTCAATTAGAAGATGATCTCTCTGTTTTTATTACAATACGGAGACCAAAATATTATATCGTCAGTCCTATGACGGCTTTCTGCTTAGATAATTATCGAATGCAGAGACAAAATAATCCCTCTGTGAAGCTCATGACGGCATCTGCGGGGCACATCAACCTAGTCCGAAGCTACAAGACCGTCTTCGGAGAATGGGCTACTACTGGCCAACGATGGTAGCGGATGTTGTTGATTATGCGAGAAAATTCTAGATTCACGCAGACTTCATCCACCAACCCTCAGAGTTCATATACCCGACTATTGCGTACTGTTCGTTCGAAGCCTGGGGTATGTATATCATTGGGCCGATTGGTCCACCTTCATCCAAGGGACATAGGTTCATCCTCGCCATCACCAACTACTTCTCCAAGTGGGTGAAAGTCGTACCACTCACAAAAGTCAAGACGTCCAACGTGATCAGCTTCGTCAAGCATCACATCATATATCGCTTAGGCTTGCCATGAAGGATCATCCATGACAATGGTCCACAGTTTGCAACCCATGCGTTCTTCCGATTTTGTGATAAAAATTGGATTCAGAAAGTAGCATCGACTTCCTATAACCCAGCAGCAAACAGTCTGCCATAAGCGTTTAACAAAAATATCATCAAGCTCCTCAAGAAATTTTTATCTTCCAACAAACGCAACTGGAACGAGAAGCTGCGTGAATGTTTTTGGGCCTACCGTACAACAGTCCGGACAGCTACTGGTAACACTCCATTCTCTTTGGTGTACGAAAATGAGGCGATACTCCTTCTCGAGATCCAGGTCCCTTCACTACGAGTAGCTCTCTCCAACCGACTAACCAAGAATGACAACTATCGCCGACGATTACAGGAGTTAGAAGCACTCGACAAGAAATAACTCTTAGCTCAAAAAAGTATAGAGTTGTATCAAGTGTGCCTCTCTGGAGCCTTCAACAAATGGATAAAACTGAGAATGTTCCAAGTGGGTGACCTCATCTTGACAGTAAGAAGACCGATAGTTATGACTCACAAGATGACCGACAAATTTTAACCTAAATAGGAGGGCCCGTTCATTGTGAAAACCGTATTTTCCAACGGCGTATACCGGCTAGTGAAACCCAACGGCATGATGCCTATCAACGACAAGTTCCTAAAAAAGTACTACGTCTAAACTAGACTTGTACTCCCCTTATCCCAAATGGGATAACCCAGACATACATCTCTACACTCAGGGGTCTTCATCTCCAGCAAGTGCCTATGTGCAACATTTTTTCCTTCGTTACAAATTATTGTAAAAGCCATCATCTGTATCCAGGAGTCTTGGATACGCAACGGATGATAGATCTCCAAAGTCTTCCCATCGGAGCAGTCCCCTGGTCCACTCGCACACTCCCGCAGTGACCACTCAAAAACTAATCTCGTTAGATGCTAGGCATGTTCATATTGCCTCTGAGCCATCGTCCCATCAATCTCCCAAGCCGAGCAATCCTTAGGTCTATCTTCATGTTCGGATAGACCACACTCAACAAATCACTCCTCAGTAAATTTTTTGGACATTGGTTCACGTCCATATTACCTCTGAACTGTTGTCCTAATATTTCTCCCTGTTTGAGTTTGCCATGTCCATATTACCTCTGAGCAAACCTCCCAAATTTTGTCTATCGATCATCACGTCCATATTACCTCTGATATCGGTTGTCATCCCCACTTTTCACCCGTACTCACCAAGGTACACTAGCGGTGTTAAGTACACAAAAACTGCTATGTCCATATTACCTCTAGCAAGGCTTTTCTCAAACCTATTACTTGTACTTACATGCACAAAAAGTAATGGGTCCACAAAATCTATCACATCCATATTACCTCTGATAGGGCTTGTTTCGAACTTATTATTTGTACTTAACGTGCACAATAAATAATAGGTCCATCAAGGATCTCCTAGTGGGATGTCTTCAATAAACACGGTATTGTACTACGTCTATATTACCTCTGGTGCGATATCCGAAGTTCACACAAACAATCTCAAAGAAAAAAGGAAAAGCTTTTATTTTATTTTACTAAAGTGAAAAGAGCAAACTACACTTAGGGGACTATCCATGTCCCAACTGTAAAATAAACTTCAAAACAAGAACAAAAGACAGTTCAAAAAATAAAATACAAACTAATGCTGCTCCTTATTGGTGCACAACTCCTCTATTCGCTTTGGAGCCAAGCAATGGAAGCGTCAATCTTCGCTCTCACTCTGCGCCCGAGTTCTTGAGAAAAAGCCACAGGATCCTCCAAATGGGCATAGGCTTTGTGCTTGTCCTCCAGCCTCTTCAACGTATTCTCCAAGACAGCGGAAGACTGGGCCACCCTGCTAGTTTCCTCGCAGATGGCCTCCCTCTCTCGATGAGCCTCCTGAAGGTATCCCTCTAAGACAACGAGCTGGGCTTGAAGTTGCACAATTTGCTCGTTGATCTCAGCCATGGCATGGGTTGCGGAGTCCTCCCGAGCAAGATAAACCTTCCCTCGATCGTTCAACTTGTCATGCCTGAGGGCCAACTTCTGGAGGTCACATTCCAGGGCCTGCTTGTTTTTCACATATGCGGTCTTCACCTGCTGTATGGACTTCAGAAGGAACTCACGTTCCTCTTCCACTGCAATGACCGGGTCAACCTCCCGCATCTGCTGTAATTCATTTAGGCTCTGCTCCACCTCTGCTAATTTTTGGCTCAAAAGGTCAGCCATCTGCTCATGACCAGGAAGTGTCCTCAAAAGCTCAGCCTGACTCTGGGCACAATGCTTGGCCCAAGTAAAAGTCTTGCCTTATCCCAGGATAGTTTGTACCCCCCACTTCAGATGCATGTAGAAGCTCTGAATAGTATCCTTCGAGGCTTCTTCCATGACAGCAAAAGTAGAATGAGTCAAAAGTGTCATAACTATGGGGACTTCAGTCGGCCGCGGAGGAGGCATATCAACATTAGATGCCCCAGGTAACAGAACAACAGCCGCAAAATGTCTAGATGCTCTAGCTTCTACAAAATGCCTCTCAGTTGAAAGAAACGTCTGGGCACTAGGCAATCGAGCAATATCGACCGCCGTAAGATTGATATATGAGGATGTGCTGACGTCACTCGATCCTACAATATCAGATGAGGAGACAGTCACCTCAGCCCTAACAACCGAGGCTCCCTTTATACCCCATTGGGTATCCACATTAGCTGATATCACGATAACATCTGAGGATGACCCAGCAACCACCGGGCCAACAACTTCGGGGGCAACTGCCTCAGAGCGAGTCGGTCCACCATCAGGAGTGATCACGGTGGAAGCAATCACCGCGATAGAATAATTTGTTGCAGACCTTGCGGGGGGTTCCTCACCCCCAGAAGTACTAGAAAGAGGTCCAGACTTTCTTGGGATAAGCCCACTAGTCTCTTCCTCGACGCCCTCTTCAGCGGCCACGTTCATCGTTCTTAGGGGGGAACCCGGCCCTGTAGATTCAGAACAACCGGTGATCAGCTTTGTCCAAAGAATGTAAAGCTGAATCAATAATATTCCTTCATGGGTAAATATACGGGTAACATACCAGAAGAAGGCAACAGGGATTGTGGTTCACCCAGTGTATTTATAGCCTTCCCCCTGGTTTCTATATCGTCCCTGGAGACGTGCTCAAACAGTGTGAAGGGCTCCGCCATCACCACGCTCGTCTCTTGGGCCCCCAAAGTTTTAAAAGCAGGCTCTGACATGCCTGCATCTGCCTCTTGAAACCTTGAAGACTCAGGTGCAGGCCCCGAGGTGCCTTCGTCAGACTCTGGGGAAGTCTCCTCCTCCGGCTCCTTATAAGAGACAATTGAGGCAGCCGCTCATCGGGGATGGTCCCTTCTCCCTTGCGTCTGTGAATTGTCAAAATTACCAGAACCAAGATATTTATATAAAGGACCAGGAAGAATCAAACTAAGGAATTCTACAGGTACCCCCTCAACGTCCAAAGTAGGGTCTATTTCAGGATCCTCCACCATGAAAGGTCCTACCTCTTCCCTTGTAGCCTCCTTCGTGAGAGGTTTCGCTTTTGCTGAAGACCACTTCCCTGGTGCCACCTCGATCCTGGACTTCTTCGAGTACCTAGCATGGGGGGTCTCCGCCTTCACCCTCTGCTTGGCAGGTAGAGAAGCGTCGGACGAAGAAGTCATCTCCTCTTCTCCCGTCGAGGGATCCAAATCCATAAGCAAAAGCTTCTTTGGCATCCGCCGCACTTTTGTGTTCGGAGGCATCAACATGGTGCCTTCGATATAGCTCTTCTCCGGGTTAAATCCAGCCGACAGATCATTGGCTGTGCAATAATATGTCGCTGCCGTGTGTAACATCCACGGCGCTACCCTAGCCGATGGCAAGCGGAACTGGACTTGAGTTCCAGTGGCAATATAGTAACTCCAGGCCCGAGCTCCATCAAGCAAGCACCCGCCATATCTGAGAGAAGCACTCGGGTGACCCAACAGGAGCTGGGTATAACCGAACTGGCGAGCAAACTGACTCGGCAGGTAAGGCTCCACAAAGACTTTGTCCCGATTATGATATAATAAATGGGAGGGACGAATAGCTTGAAGCCAACAAAAAAGCCTCTCAGACAGATTTTGAGACTCTCCCCCAACATCCTAATGGATGGTATCATGTTCCTCGGGCATAAAATATGGGTCGAAAGTAAAGAAACTCTAGTCAGTCATAAATGAGAGCTTCCTCCTATAAACAGGGACTATGTCGAGCCTCCACTTCATCCCCCGATATTTGTGGATCGTGGCATCGGCCGCCACTATATCATCTTTGGTTCCAGGGCTCATTAGGGAACCATGGTGTAAGAGAAGCCAACCCATCAAATAATAATAGGGAGCTCAATCCGATTAAAAGGCCCTTTGCCCCGATGATCCTCGAACTTCTGGACGAAGTTGCGAAGCCCCCGATGGATGCAGCATACCATCGCCGGTAGAAGGGCAACCTTGGGGCCGAAAGCTAACTTCACAGCTGGAAGAATGAGGGGACGACTGATCCTGTCTATGGTTCCGGACCCACCTACGACGTCATAATTTCACAACCAGAGCATCAAGTATCCCGCCAGTACTGCTTTGGCTGACAACTTGTGCACGTCCATGTAGAAGTAGCTAATATTCTCTTTGGGAGTAGTCAGCTCATCGACGGTTTCCTCTTCCTTCTTGCATGTGGAACCCTCAGCTTCTTCTTCCTCGCCTGCGGCCGGTTCTCGTTGCGCTCGAATCAGGTCGGCCACTCCCCATTCAGTCTGCGACGTCCGGATATGAACTCTCTTGGACTCCTTCTGGTCCGAAAAGAGGTAGCGATTCTAGGTTGTGATATGGGGGAAGACCCATCGAACGACTTCATCTTCTTTAACATCCACTTACAAATACTGTGGTAATATAGTAGTTCCTGGTACACCGTCAGGATTTTCGGGTTCTCCGCCTCTAACTCCCCGAGTTTCTCGTTGCTCGGGGTATACTCTTTATAGGGCTCGTCGCTCCAAGGAAGTTTTGAGACGGTATGCATTTCGGGCAAAGCCATCCCCATTTTGCCACCATGTGTGAAGAAGGTCCCAGTGCGATAATTGTACAACTCCATCAAAGCGACGAATAGGGGCTGGTTAACCTCTAGTCTGTAGCATGTGCCCCATACGACATAGAATAGAATAGCCGCCCTAAGTTCCTACTCATACTTTCTCAGGACCCACAGAGTCAGGCCACACCAGGATTTACTGTAGTGTGCCCCGCCGAGAGCCCGCAACTGGCCCGTAGGGTAGGATCCCTTCTTGGCAACCTGATGAAGAAAAGTGGTTGTCGCATATATACTTATGTTTGGTCTCAGTTCACTGCTGACGAGACCAAGCTTCAGTCCGACTAAGGAATAAGGGGGTAACTCCTTGGCGCTATAAAATACCCCCTTGCTTTGTCCGATCCTGGGACAGATATTGCCCAGAAAGGCCCCCTTCGGCTCAAGGGTCAGGTCACAATTCATCCGTTGCAGACCCATCAACACCTTCAGGTCCGATACAACCAAGTGACGACTTTAGGAAGAAAATGTCATCTTTGACCCGTTAAAAGTAAAAGACTAGTCTTTCCTAATAGGCCCACCTGAGGAGACTCCAGTGCATCCCCGAACGGGAAGCACTGCTTTTGAAAGAAATGCTTTCCATCTTCAGCAGGGATCTTCCCCGCGTTGATTTGACTCAGAAGGAAGGAAGGAAGGCGTCTGCTCGACGATCTTCTGTTGATGCTCTTGTGGGAGGTCCTTGTTAACTTGGTTCCTGATAGCCACCGCCAAGTCTCCAAGATCCATGTTAAGGGGTAGCAGGTTCTGCCTGAGTACCAGTTCGCTGGAGGGTGTGGTGGACAATACCACTACAAATAAAATAAGAAAACATGGTCAGAATTAAATCAGTAGAATTTGGCCAAGGGGAAGGCCCCTATTATGCCAAATCTTAGCCATGCGGCAGAGAAGCTTATTCGGCTGGGGCAGCCATACGGCAGAGACAACCATGAGGCCAAGGTAAACTATGCGGCATGGTCACCCATGCGGCAGAGCCAGTCACGCTGCTGAGGCCAGCCATGCATATGGTAAAGTTGGTCATGCGGCCGAGTGACTTATGCGGCTAAGTCACCCATGTGGTAGTGAGTTAGTTGGTGCATAGACGAATCCATGCGTCCAACCGTGCATATGTGTCCCTGTGTTCAACTGAACCCTTTCATCTTTCTTGTTTGAAACCTACTCTTGATCGACGACTGAACGTCGACAAGGAACAATGGAGGGTCCGCTACAGTGGAGCGGGCCTTTCCCTTTCTCTTGGCCTTCCCCTTCCTCTTAGATTCAGCGGCAGCGACAGAGGAAGCGACTTTGGGGGCCATGCATGAGAGCAGCAGAAAAAAAGGAAGAGGAGAAAAGAAAAAAAAAAGATAGGTTCTTTCTCTCTTCTCAGGACCCCTATATAGGTGGGGATATGTGGCTGGGGATAAATGCGGCGGTGGTTCAAATCCCAACGCCTAGATCCACGAAACGTCAAAAAGATGACGATGACTTCTCATTGGTTTAGCCGCTTTATCTTCTTTGAACCATCACCTCGGACTCCGTGTCAACTGACAGCACAAAATTCTATTAGATCTCCTCGAAGATCGAACCAAATTCACTCATTAAATAACTTGACAGCCTGGCAAAATGTGCTATGCGACAACACAGAGTTATGCGGCATGTCACTACTATGCGGCCAAAAGTGCTCAATCATGCTTCTCATTCAAAGTATTCCAAACTCGTTATTTTGGAAACTTTCAAGGGGGTCTTATAGAAGCATAAAAATACTATAGGCCGCATAGAGCTCATGCCGCAATAAACATGATAGATATGGCAAGACAAAAGTCACATAATAACCTTCATGCGGCCAGACCAACCAAGTAGCAAAAGGCCGCATAAAGGATTCTTGACACACTCTCCAACGCCTGACAAAAAGGCTTGACGGCCTCGAGACACGCAAGAAGGCGGCAGGCAAAATGACAAAGAGTCACAACCAATAAGTAATGACCTCGTCAGGCGAGCCGTGATACGTGTCCCACCTATGCGGCTTCAATATTATGCGGCATCGATGATATGCGGCCTCAGTCAGATGAAAGCTCATACGCGGCCAGGACACATATGCGGCCAGAGCACACATGTGGCCTCGACTCTATGCATCCTCATCCTCATGAAGCCAAAGTGTCCATCAGACCAAAGGCGGACGAGAACACATATGCGGCCTTGCCAACTTGCGGCCAAAGTGTCTATTCGACCAAGGCCCAAACAAGAGCATGCATGCAGCTACAAGACCCATGCGACCTCACCATTATGCGGCCTAGTTATTATGTGTCCTCCAACTTACAAGATCTTCCCGTTAAAATTGTAGAGATCTTCGCACAGTTGGTGCTGACTACGTGTCCAGCTGACCAAGTCACGCCCACAACGGGTTGATAACAACCCCGAGATCTCTTCAATAACATATTTGAACCAAACTTACATGGAAGCTTACCCGTGACATGAGGACACAGTTACAAGTGTATGCGGTTGAAGTAGCCCTATGCGGCCACCAAGAAGAAATATATGAGGCATCCATAGCACGTCCACAGGGCGGCTATAAATAGTAAGGTACCACATCCATAAAAACTACCCAGCTGGCTATTGGCAAACCTACACTCGAGCAAAAGAGAAGAGCTTTCGATCAGATCATCCACAGAGTAAAGAGAGTTGCTATACTCCTAACTCTCTATCGTCACCCCCAGAAAACAAATTTGTACTTAGATTGTCTTCTAGGACTTCTCTGTATTTTTTCTTAGTTTGTTAATCAAATCAAGTTCTTTTAGTTCTCCTTTTGATTTAATGGCAAACAACAACTAGCAATCTAAAATTGTCAACGTAACCAGTTAAGATTGGAACAAATACAAGTCTAAGCAAGCATAATTCAAATACAATATAAAACAGTAATGCACCAAACATGAGAACTAAATGAGTAGTATAACCTACATGTACCAAAATATGAATAACTCTTAGGTAAGAGGAGGTTTTTCACCTATATAAATTTGAATAACATTTAGGGCTAACATATACTGAAGGTAGGAGGTTAAAATAAATTATTTACTATTTATTAGAAGTTTTCAACGGTGGGTTTTACCTTTTCTGAATTATGACAAAATTACGCCAGATGTTGGATTCAGATCTCAAAATCTAGAACTTATTTTGGAGTAAAATTTTGTCAAAATTATTATTAGTATGTTAACTCTTGTTTGTATTATCCTACTCTATGTTGGCACTATATACAAGAGATATCGCTTTGTTGGCTCGAGCGGAAGCCTTCTCGAAGAGTTTTTCGATCGAAACATAAGACGATTGATCTATATGAGTGGACAAAACTTCATTATCTGATTCTTGCACGCCTTAATAATAAATCTGAGTTTTTATAATACTTGTTGCTAAATAGAGAATTTTTGTATGATAATGATAGAACGAGAACCTTTATGCTTAACTAGAGAACTTATAAGGCTTGTCAATAAAAAGAACCTTGCCATACTAAGTAAAAGAATAGAATATTGCATGCTAAGTTACACGGATACAACTATCAAATGAATCATTGCCATGCTAATAAGAAGAGTAATAAGATGTTATAAACTTGTACATTCTTGTATGATAAAGTTAGAATGAACCCCTGCCATGCTAAGTAGTAGAGTAGAAAGTTTGCTTGAACATGCTCTATTTTATTGCTATGGTAAGGTAGAATTACATGCTTAGAATACAAGAGATAGAAATTGCATGCTAGATTTATAGAATCGTTATCGTGATCGCTTATAATATGTTCTGCTTTCCTGTTTCCTTATATCGAACTGCTAAATATAGAATTGTATGAATAACTTGTACTGTGTGCTATTGAACCTATCGATCGATTGAATAGAAAAGAAGATTGAACCTATCGCTTGATTGAATAGAAGAGGATTGATGGTTACATGCCCCGTACATCAATATAGTCTATTAAATAGAAGAGTTTGCTTGATTATTTCTTTCTTGCATAGTATGTTTTCTGATAGAAGTGCATTCATGCATCAGTCTGGACAAACTTGTGCACAAGGATGTACCCTCTCGTTCGGTTCCTAGGGCACTAGGGAATCGTTCAGCCTATGAGAGGACATGACACCCTGAGGCTTGAAGATCTCGTGATTAAGGAAGGGTGTCAATATATTAGTGAGATGGGCTTGAACATCTCAACAGCTAATTATGGGTTTCCATGGGCTATTATATAGTTAGGGCGCATGCTAGATTAGCCTTATTGCATACCTAACTGTTTAATGCAGAGACAAACATAAAATAATACTTAGATGTTTATGAAAATTGTTGCTAACTTGTATGTCTGTTGCAGGGTTAACTGTTCGACGAGGGATAAGAATCACTACTTTAGTGATTCATTGATTTAACTTACTATCTTGTACTGCTCCTAGACTTGCATGTTTAACTTGAATATGTTACTACCCCCTTGTATAAGATGAATAGTCTACTAGATCACTGCTATTGTTCCTAGAGTTAATGAATATGGCTCACGATACATGTTGCGCACTGCATGATAAAACACTATCCCTATAGTATGCTTGAATGTATTGAATATGCAAACTATTTTCAAAGATATATTTTTGAAAGAAGTAAACTAACTCTGATCATGTGCTGCATGAAATAAACCTAGGTAAAAGTAGCAAGATCACAAGTAATATAATATTTTATCACATACTTACTTAATGTTGGTTTTAGAGAGTGTTGCTTATATTTTGCTCTTATACTCACCAGTACTTTTCCCAAAGTGCTGACCCTCCACCAGTTTGCTTGTTCGCAGGTACTGGATCGTCCGAAGAAGCGATAGCATATCCTCATCCTCAGGAGCCAGAAATCTGGAGTCGGTGCCTTGAGATATTGAGATATTTTGGGATACTTTTGTATGAAGGGATGTAATATATGGAATGACATCATTGTACTTGAGAGAGAGCTTGAGAGAATTATAATCTCGGCCAAGCGCCGCTTGTAACACTTCTTGAATATCAATAAAGAGATTATTTTTATGCCATTGTGTTCTTTACTTTTTTGCTATGTTGTGCTTCTGCTTCTTAACTTGAATAGCCTACTTGTCCTTGTTCAAGCCTTGGTCTTGTGCAAGCTTAACTTAGGCTTGTACGGCATCACGCCCATGCGAGGACGGTCGGTTCCATAATGCGCCATGCGAGGACGATCGGCCCCTGCGGAATCGGGGCATGACATAATGGTATCAGAGCAACTCGATCCTTTGGCCATTCCGTTGCTTCGCTTCAACTCAAGATATTTTCTTTCCATTTGATATCATTGTCACAAAGAGCGTTCCATACAATGAATCCTTAAATATTCTCAAAGATACTGACAAAAGTGTTTTGGGTTGATTTATTGCTTGAGATATGTGATTTCTGATTGCTAGAGTTTTATTGAGTTCTGATTGCTAGAGTTTTTCGATTGAGGATGGCGAGTGATTAGGACTAACGTTGCTCTGGATATCGAAAGTTTCTTCTTGACTTTCGGGATAAAACTTTTTCTCGGGGGATAAGTATGTAGTGTCCTGCTCTGCGTTGGCACTATGTAGAAGATATATCGCTTTGTTGGCTCGAGTGAAAACCTTCTCGAAGAGTTCCCCGATCGAAACACATGACGATTGAACTATGTAAGTGGCCAGAACTTTATTCTCTGATTCTTGCATGCCTTAATAATAAATATAAGTTTTTACAATGCTTGTTGCTAAATAGAGAATGTTCACATGAGAATGATAGAACGAGAACCTGTATTCTTAACTAGAGAACTTGTAAGGCTTGTCATTGAAAAGAACGTTGCCATGCTAAGTAAAAGAATAGAATGTTGTATGCTATGTTACCCGGACACAGCTATCAAACGAACCATTGCCATGCTAATAAGAAGAGTAATAAGATGTTATAAACTTGTCCATTCTTGTATGCTAAAGTTAGAATGAACCCCTGCCATGCTAAGGAGTAGAGTAAAAAGTTTGCTTGAACATGCTCTATTTTATTACTATGGTAATATAGAATTGCATGCTTAGAATATAAGAGATATAAATTGTATGCTAGATTTATAGAATCATTATCGTGCTCACTTATAATATATTTTGCTTGCCTATTTCCTTATATCGAACTGCTAAATATAGAATTATATGAATAACTCGTACTGTGTGCCATTGAACCTATCAATCCATTGAATAGAAAAGAAGATTGAACCTATCGCTTGATTGAATAGAAGATGATTGATGGTTACGTGCCCGTACATCAATATAGACTGTTAAATATAAGAGTTAATATAGAAGAGTTTGCTTGATTATTTCCTGCTTGCATAATATGTTATCTGATAGAAGTGCATTCATGCGTAGGTCTGGACAAACTTGTGCACAAGGACGTACCCTTTTGTTCGGTTCATGGGGCACTGGTAATCGTTTGGCCTAGGAGAGGACAGGATACCCTAAGACTTGAAGACCTCGTGATTAAGGAAGGGTGTTAGTATATTAGTGAGATGGGCTTGAACGTCCCAAATGCTAATCATGGGTTTCCATGGACCATCATATAGTTAGGGCGCATGCTAGGTTAGCCTTCTTGCATACGTAACTGTTTGATGCATAGACGAACATAAAATAGTACTTAGATGTTTATGCAAATTATTGCTAACTTGTATGTCTATTACAGGGATAACCATTTGTCGAGGGAAAATAATTACTACTTAAGTGATTCATTGATTTAGCTTTCTATCTTGTACTGCTCCTAGACTTGCATGTTTAACTTGAATATGTTGCTGCCCACTTGTATAAGATGAATAGTCCACTAGATCACTACTATTGTTCCTAGAGTTAATGAATATGGCTCATGATACATGTTGTGTACTGCACGATAGAATATTGTCCCTATAGCATGTTTGAATGTATTGAATATGCAAATTGTTTTCAAAGATATATTCTTAAAAGAAGTAAACAGACTCTGATCCTGTGCTGCATGAAATGAACCTAGGTAAAAGTAGCAAGATCACAAGTAATATAATATTTTATCACATACTTACTTAGTATTGGTTTTAGAGAGTGTTGCTTTTGTTCGTTGCTCTTATACTCACCAGTACTATCCCCAAAGTACTGACCCCCTACCAGTTTGCTTGTTCGCAAGTACTGGATCGTCCGAAGAAGCGATATCATATCCTCATCCTCAGGAGCTGAAATCTAGAGTCGATGTCTTGAGACGTATCGAGGTATTTTGGGATGCTTTTGTATAATGGAATATAATGTATGGAATGATGCCATTATACTTGAAAGAGAGTTTGAGCGAATTATAATCTCGGCCAAGCATCCCTTGTAACACTTCTTGAATATCAATAAAGAGATTATTTTTTATACCATAATTTTTTGTTATATTGTATCGCTGCTTCTTAACTTGAATAGCCTACTTATCCTTGTTCAAGCATTGGCCTTGTGCAAATCCAACTTAGGCTTGCACGACATCACGCCCATATGAGGATGGTCGATTTTGCAAGGCGCCATACGAGGACGATCGGTCTACTACCAGAATAAGTCAAATTAGCGACGTCTAAAAATGTCGCTAAATGGCAAAAAAAATTTACTACATAATTTTAGCGACATCTGTAGCGACATTTCGATGAAGTTGCCTTTAAGCTAGTCGCTGACCGAAAAAATATCGCTATATCAACATTTTTTAGCGACGTATATGTGTCGCTATATTAGTGACATTTAGCAACGTAACGTTGCTAAATTAGCGACGTGTTGTTTGTCGTTATATATCGCTAATTTTTTTCTTTTTAGCGACGTTGTGTGACACTTTTAGCGATGTTATATTGACCTGGCAATACTACCATATCAGCAGTTTTGCGACGTTCAACGACGTACTCAGCGACGTTTTTAGCGACGTATATAAACGTCGCTAAACGTCACAAAATATCGCTAAAAATGTCGCTAAAGGTTCAGTGAAAAATAAAATATTGAATATTGAATTATTTCCAAACCAATCTTCCTGCAGTTTATGAATTCATAATTTATACAAATAGATCCGAAGCAACCCTCCGTTGAATTTGCTGGGTTCGTCGACCCCCTTCAGTTAAACACTCAACACCGATAAATTAACATACATTTAATATGAATAATATAGTAAAATTTAAAAAAATAAAATATTGAGATTACAAACCGAGTCAGGAGAAAATCTCGTCGTAAAGAATATAATAAATATTCACACAAATGTGTGCAAGATGAAAGCCTCAAAAATAAAGAATATTAATAAATGATAAAATATCATAGGTCAAAATACAAACAATCAATAAACTATCCTAACTAGGACTACTACGGATCTGTAGGAGGTTGACCATTGGCACGCATCAGGGATAAGAACAAATAATACTGCTAATCGATACCGATGTCGATAAAGAAGGTAGTGACATTGGTGGAGTCTGTGTTGATGAAGGCGCACTAGGAGGACATATCTGCTCCAACTTTGCTAGTCGATGGTTATATGAATTCATAGTAGATAACAGCCTCGTACTGCTATGAACCATTGAATCATGCATGATCGTCAGCCTCTCGCCCATGGACAGCTGTGATGCCTGCAGCTCCGTCATGTTGTGCTCTATCGACACTCTAAGATCAGATGTCATATCCCTGAGCTCCATGATGTTGTGCTCGAGATATCAAATCGTGCGATGAGTGTCGCATTATCCGCCTGCGGCTGGGATAGGGGCTGATCCTCTATCATTCGTAGCAACTCATCACAGAGAGACGTAATCTGACGGTCAATGGTCTTCTGGACTCGGGCTGACGACTGCGAGGGCTGTGGGGAATGCGTTCTTGCCATGGAGGCCCTATATGACTGCGTCGCAACAAGGGTGCCATAGGATCTCGTACCGTAGTACGTATCCCTCTGGAGACCACCAATGGCGGTCACCCACAGTTCGTCCACCGATGGAGCTGGAGAGGGCTGCGAAGAAGTACCAGACTCTTCTGCTGTAGGTGCACTAGATGTCGCCCGCTCATGCAGCCTAAGATACTCGGCCTAGAAAAGTTTGGATACTCGATAATTGCCTAAGTTATATTAAAATTTATACAAAGTAAAGTAATACTTACATGGGTCTGCGAGGCCCTCTCATCAATGAGATTTCTGCCCTTTCGATGGGTGGCCAGGAAGACGGTCACCATGTTTGTGTCCTCACTCCTCTATACCTGTTAAAATTATATTATTTAGTACTAAAATTAAATATTTTATCCTACTACTATTTTATCGTACTTGCATTAAAATAATATATCTGAAATAAAAAATATACTAAACGACAAAAATGTTTCGTCATCAGAATTGAGCCACCATACCACTTTATTGCCTTCTGCATAGCCGCCTTGATCTTCTCAGACCTTTCCTTGTACCTTGGATCGTCGAATCTAGCTATCATCGTAGTCCATTACTCAGGCGTGATCTAAACTTGGATCAATTTTCCTTCGGGATCACGAGCCTTCTGGTCATCCAGAGCATCACGGATCAGCTTGGTGGCAACGATTAATATGCATAATTTAGATAATTTATATTATCATGACCCGCACCCCGTGTAGGGATGCAAGTCAGGAACAACGTCCAGCCTACGCCAAAGAATCGATGGTAGATCGCTGTTTGGGGTAATCTATCTAGCAATATAATAAGCTACCAATAATATCAATATACTCAATCACAGATCTAAGATAGAAATATGCACGAATATGATAAAAGAATAGAATAGTCACAATACAACTCATGAGTCAAAATAATAACATCAATGAGTCTAAAAAATTTATAAAACAGTAAGCTGGAGATAAATCAAGTATAAGAGAATAACTAAGATATTATAAGTCCCGGGTCGTCTGTCTCAGTAGGGATGAGTCCCTCCTGAGCTAGGATCTCTGACTCTAAGCCCACAATATCCTAAGACCCGTAATGAGTAGGGTACCACTCCTCAGTATTATCTGGAAAAAATATATCCAGTTAGGAAAGGAGCAGAGTACATCTCTAATAGCAGTTCTAATCAATAATATAAACTATGTAACAGTAAATAGATGTGAATATACAAGATGCAACAATAGATACAAGAGATACACAATAAAAAAATACGGGAAATAAATACAAGAATTAACAATATAGCAATGAACAAGAATACTAAATGACTAAGTGAGTGAGTACCAGCTTTAACATGTGATCGGCTTAGGAACTTGATACAAGATTTATGGCCAAGTTAATCATACGTGTGGTATATGATTAACACTATTCAATGAACAAGACTTGATACAAGGAGGGTATGATCACATATCTACATTACATACTCTCCAATCCCGACTAGTATAGTGGATCCAACCATGGTACGCTATGGCACGGGATTCTCTAGGAAGGTAGTAAGTCTTCCCGAGAATCAATGTTTGTACATGTACAAGAGTAATAATGAAACAAGGCTTTCACAAAATATACCATATATACTAAGGAATAATATCTCATAACGATATCCGGATATACCAATCCGTGTAACCATCGTATCAAGAAATCAAGGATATCTACACTAGATACAATAAACATAGAGGATATCATAAATGAGAAACTATCAGAGAATGTACTCGCCTGAAGTCCGGTAAATAGTATCACAGATGTCTGGTATGGTACCTTGAAGACCTAGATATGTAATAATATCAATACAAGGTTTCAGAATAAAAAAGTTAAACTAGTCAACATCTAGGTCAAAGAGCCATTTCTAAGTCAAAATAGTCAAACTAGGTCAACTCTAAGTCAAATCGGTCAAACTTGGTCAAACTACCTATTTCTAGGTTGCATGAGTCTATCTCTATGATATTGGGTTCATACACTAAGAATCTAGGCTTTACAAGCTAAAGTAGGATATTAAGATACCATATCGCAAGATACGCAAACAAGAGAGATAGAAATATCATATATGCATACACAAGCAATAATATATATACCAATCCTAATTACAATTGCTATATGAATACCTTGGCTTTGAACCAACTTGGTATCGCACCAATACACACCCATCTCGATACCCAACTCAAATACCTCGAGTATTCCGCAATACCTTGACACTTACCTTGGTATCCCAAGGTAATGTCACTCAAGTATATATTAGCTACCCAATCTAATGACTAACATATGTATATAGGAATACCTCTTACTAACTGATCACTAACTACTAATATAACTAACACATATACACATACATATACATATATAAATTAGAGATACACATAAGAGATATATATTATATATAACTAACTAACTAGATACTACTAACTATTAGCTAAAACTAACTAAACTAACTCACCCAGCTAGCTGCTGCTGAAGCCATGCTCGAACCTTGGCTGCTCATGCTGATACTGGAATATTGTTGTTGTGCCACTGACCGAGCTGCTGCTGCTCAAGCTCTGCTGCTTGAGCTCGATGCCTAGCTGCTGCTTGAGCTCTGTTGTTGCTAACTGACCGAGCTGCTGCTGCTCGGGCTCTGGTGCTCTAGCTCGATGCATAGTTGTTGCTGCTGCTCGGGCTCTGCTGCTCGAGCTCGCTGCCTAGCTGCTGCTCAGGCTCTGCTGTTGCTCACTGACCGAGCCCCCCCCTCTTATCACATATATAAACACATAACTACACAACTAAACATATAAATATAACTCTCCTCTTAATGCTACTATATATATATATATGTAACTATATACATCTCAATATATATATATATATATATATATATATATATATATATATATATATATATATATATATATGTAACTATATACATCTCAATATATATATATATATATATATATATATATATATATATATATATATAGTATAACATTCACCTCAACATATAGATATACATACATATACACTTATTTATATATATATATATATATAAACACAACAAAACATACCCCGAAGGACATGAGCAAGTCTAAAATACTATATATAAACAATACGAAGAGTAACATATACACCTACGTGTCCGTGTCAAAATATGACATGCACAAAGTCCCATGTCGGAGGACCCTCCCCCCCAAACAACCCGTATCACCAAATTATTGGGATACAGCCTACACGTATCCAATTGTGGACATGATACTAGCCACAAACAAACAAACAAACATATATCAATTTGGTTTATATGACCAATTGACAAACACAACAGGTGTCAATCTCGAAATTCCTCCAAAATTGACACAAAAGTACCATAACTTTCTCCATAGGCCTCATATGAACCTAATTCCAATTCCTATGGGCAAACTATGCATATGGGGTGGTTTCTCATGGTTAAAACTTAGATTTATAACCTAATTAAAGGGAAAAAACTAAATTATACCTATTAGGAGATGGATTCCCAATGCAACATCTAAATTTGATAAAAGTAGCCTTCAACTTGTAGATCCTTGCTCCTCTTTGTAGATCCTTGATTCCTCCTTCTAGATCCTTGTTCTACTAGTCTCCAATGGTGATTTAGAAAGGAATTGGAATAAAATTTGGTAGAGAATTGATGTGGGAATGAAGGAATTTGGTTGAGAGAAATTCTAGATCTAGTTTTAAAATGAAAATAGGAGAGAGAAACTTTTTCCCCTTCTTTTAAATAGGCCGGCCCCCTATGGGCCCTCCCTCAAACTACTATGTAATGTCTATTATACCCCTTGGGGACTCTCATAAAAAAAAATTAGGGAGGAAAGGTTCTAGTCTAATGGTTTAATTAAATTAATTATTCTCCTAATGAATGGGCTTCTAATTGGGCTCAATTCTAACTAATTATACATAGTTCTAATCCAAACTAGTTAGGTCCACTAACACAAGTCTAAAATAATAAACTAACATCTAACAATAACTAAATAATAAAATAAATAATTATTCAATATGCATAATATTTAATTAATTATAAAATTACCAAAATACTCTTTTCTAGAAAATATGGTAGTGACAAGTCTACACTCCTTAAACTAATTTTATCCTCAAAATTCAAAGACGAAAACTATCCATAGAAAATAAACAGAAAATAACAGAAAAGAACAGAACAGAAATAATATAACATAATTAGGAAGGAACATACCACAAGGCACAAACAAATATGGATAACACTCTCGCATTTCATCATCTCTCTGCCAGGTAGACTCTCCCGAAGAGTGATGCCTCCATGCGATGCGTACCAAGAGAATAGTCTGGTTCCTCAGCACCTTCTCTCTCTGATCCAGAATCTCCACTGGCTACTCTGGATAGCTAAGAGTAGGGCTCACCTCTATCTCTGAGTGATCCAATACGTGACTAGAATCTGCCACTTACCATCTCAACTTTGACACATGAAACACATTGTGCACTCCCTCCAATGCAGGTAGAAAGTCTAGTCTATAAGCAACTGCACCGACCTTCTCTAGAATAGTGAAAGGTCTGATGAATCGCGGACTAAGCTTTCTGCCTCCACTGAAACGAATCATGTCTCGTATCAGAGAAATCCTCAGAAACCCCAAACCACCAACCTAGAACAAAATACAATATTAAGAACTTAATCTATAACAAACAACCAATAACAAGCATAAAATAAAAATTTAAAACTATACCTCAAACTCCAAAGGTCTCCGGTAGCTATCGTCCCAATACCGTTGTCTGTCCTGCGCCACTCGAAGTCTGTCTCTGATCAGCTTAACCTTCTCCACTGCATCCACAACCATCTCTGGCCCTAGCAAAACTCTCTCTCCAATATCGTCCCATGACAAAAGAGTATGACATCTTCGACCGTACAGAGCCTCAAATGGTGACATCTCTATACTAGCCTGGTAGCTATTGTTGTAAGCAAACTCTACCAAATAGAGATGGTCCTCCCAAGAACCCCCAAAATCTAGTACACAAGTGCTCAATATATCCTCGAGAGTCTGAATAGTACTCTTTGACTGCCCATCTGTCTAGAGATGATATGTAGTACTGAACTTGAGCTGGGTGCCCAAACTCGCCTATAAACTCCTCCAGAAATGAGAAGTGAAACGACTATTCCGATCCGAGATTATGCTGACAGGAACTCCATGTATCCTGACGATCTGCCTCATATACATCTCTGCCAGCTTCTCCGTAGACAAACCCACCTTAAAAGGCAAAAAGTGGGCCGACTTGGTCAACCTGTCAACGATGACCCAAATCGCATATTTCTCACCTAGAGATCGTAGAAGTTCAGACACAAAATCCATAGTAATGTGCTCCTACTTCCACTCTGGAATGGATAATGGCTGAAGTAAACCTCCTGGCCTCTGCCTCTCGGCTTTCATCTGCTGGCACACTAAGGATCTGGATACAAACTGTGCCACTTCCCTCTTCATGCCATACTACCACACACTCTCTCACATATCCTGATATATCTTGTTGGCACCTGGATATATAGAAACTGAGAGCGATGCGCTTCCTGCAATACCTTCTCACGCAACTGCCTACTAGGAACACACAATCTAACACCATGACGCAAAGAACCATCCTAAGCAATAGTGAAATCATCTTCCAATCCTGCTCTCACCTGAGCTCTGATGCTCCTCAGATATACATCCTCATACTGGGCTGCCTTGATCCTGTCCATCAACTCTGAGTGTATCTGTAACCCCCACATCTATATAGCAAAACCAGGAACTATCACCTCAATGCCCAAGCTCTCCAAGTCCTCCAACAAATATCGATCCTGAGTCAACAATATAGCTACCGGATACCTGCTCACGGCATTGACAACTACATTAGCTTTTCCAGCATGATACTGCAAAGATATGTTAAAATCCTTCATCAATTTCAACTACTGACGCTGCCTCATGTTCAACTCCTTCTGCGTAAAAATGTACTTCAAGCTCTTGTGGTCTGTGAAGATATCCACATGCTCTTCGTACAAATAGTATTTCTATAACTTCAGGTCAAAGATGACTGCTGGTAACTCTAAATCATGGGTAGGATAGTTTTTCTCATTAGGGCACAATTGCCTAGATGCATAGGCAATCACTTTTCTATTCTACTGAATAACACAACTCAGACCTTTTCCCGATGTATTACTATAAATAGTGAAACCTCCAGAGCCTAATGGTAACGTCAAAATAGGAGCATACGTCAACCTCTTCTTCAATTCCTCAAAAGCAACCTGGCACTCCTCTGTCTAAACAAACTCTACATCCTTCCTAGTGAGTCTGGTCATCGGCTCGACAATCCTTAAAAAATCTTGTACAAACTTTCTGTAGTAGCCTGCCAATCCTAAGAAACTTCTGATCTCTGCTACTGAACTAGGGGTCTTCCAAGACTCCACTACTATGATCTTCTTCGGATCTACTAAAATACCATCACCAGTCACAACATGTCCCAAGTACTCCACGTTGTCCAGAAAGAACCCACAATTGGACAGCTTCCCATACAGCTTATCCTTCCTCAGCACATCCAACACAATCTGTAAATGCTCCTCGTGCTCCTTCGATGTCTTCGAATATATGAGTATGTCATCGATGAACACCACCATGAATTTGTCAAGGTACTGGTGGAACACCTTGTTAATCAAATTCATAAACACCGTCGCGGCATTAGTCAACCCAAACGGCATAACCATGAACTCATACTGACCATACAGAGTCCTAAAAGCAGTCTTCGGTATATCCCCTAGCTTCACTTTCACCTGGTGGTAGCCTGATCTTAAGTCTATCTTAGAAAGCACCTTGACACTACTCAACTGATCTAACAAGTCATCAATCTGTGGCAAAGGATATTTATTCTTGATAGTGAGATTATTCAATGCCCTATAATCAATGCACATGCCCGTAGTGAGTGGGGTACCACTCCTCAGTATCATCTGGAAAAAATATATTCAGTCAGGAAAGAATCAAAGTATATCTCTAACAACAGTTCTAATAAATGATATAAACTATGTAACAGTAAATAGAGTGAATATACAAGATGCAATATAAAGGTACAAGAGATATGCAATAAAGGAATACTGGAAATAAATACAAGAATGAGCATCATAGGAATGAACAAGAAATACTAATACTAAGTGAGTGAGTAGCAACTTTAACATGTGATCGGCTTGGGAACTTGCACAAGAATTATGGCCTTGTTAATCATATGTGCGGTGTATAATTAACAATATTCAAGGAACAAGACATGCACAAGGAGGGTATGATCACATATCTACACTACATACTCCCAGCCTCTGACTGGTATAGTGAATCCAACCATGGTATGTTATGACACAGGATTCTCTGGGTAGGTAGCAAGTATCCCCAAGAATCAATGTCTGTACATGTACAAGAAGAACAAGAAACAACGCTTGCACAAGATGCACCATAAATACCAAGGAATGACATCTCATGACGAGATCCGGATATACCAATCTGTGTAACCAACGTGTCAAAAAATCAAGGATATCTACAATAAATACAAGAGACATAGAGGATATCATAAATGAGAAACTATCAGAGAATGTACTCACCTAAAATCTGGTGAACAGTATCAAAGATGTCCGGTACGGTGCCTCGAAGACCTAAATAGGGAATATTACACCAAAATAAGGTTTTGGAATGAAAATAAGTTAAACTAGTCAATTTCTAGGTCAAAAAGCTATTTCTAAGTCAAAATAGTCAAACTAGGTCAACTCTAGGTCAAACTGGTCAAAATTGGTCAAACAAGCTATTTCTATGTTGTATGAGTCCATCTCTAGGATATTGGGTCCATACACTATGTAACTAGGCCATACTAGCTATACTAGGATACTAGAAAACCAACAAGATACTGTATCATAAGATACGCCATTTATTAGATATAAAAATATTATAATATATATACAAAACAACAATATATAATATTCCTAGCTAAACTAATGCTAAGTGGATACGTTGGCCTTGAACCAAAAGCGGTATCACACCCCTACTCTCCCATCTTGATGTGCAAACCAAATACCTTAGTAAAATCTAATACCTTAACATTACCTTGGTATCACAAGGTAACTCAATATCTAATTTATAATTACTATCCATACTCCGCACTATACAATAATATGTATTTAAAACTTATAACAATAAAATTCTAAACTATATACTAACATCTCCTTGATATTTAATACTCGTACCTGAGATATCTCACTCTCATTACCTTGGTGCACCCCAAGGTAATCTAGAAATAATGCTAACTAATATTAACTAGTACTTATGTATATAGAAATCACATATATTATATACCAGCTTATTTACAATATATATAAACTAATAGCTTATTAATATAAACTAATTAATCTCTCTCTCTCTCTCTCTCTCTCTCTATATATATATATATATATATATATATATATATATATATATATATATATATATATATATTAGCTTATTAACTTCCTAGCTTATTAAATAAGCTAACTAACTTTTATATATATATATATATATAATAACTTACAGCTTACCGGCTTTTCAATAAGCCCTTGCTTATTGACTGCTGCTGTCGCTGCTTACTGCCGCTACTTTCCGCTTCTGTTTCCGCTGCTTACTGTTGCTGCTTCTGCTTCTTGGCTTCTGCTTCTTGGCTTCTACTTCTTGCTGCTTTTTTCAGCTTTTCTCTCACTGCTTATCATTGCTTTTCTTCACTGTTTTTATTATTTTCTCACTATTTTTCCATTTTATATATATATATATATATATATATATATATATATATATATATATATATACACCATATTTGAGAAGCACATGAACTTCTACTCTCCCATGATCACCAACACCTTAACATGAATTCTAGATCAAACATATAAATATACATATACATATATCTGACATAATAATTATAATTACAATATTTATAATATCTATAATTAAATTAAATTGTAAAGAACAAACACGTGAAGTGCATCGCACCCGTATCACACTAGATCTATGATACGCTTGCAATACGACTCCACTACAAAACCAATTGTATCCCAACGGACACGAGCAAGTCTAAAATAATAATTATGAATAATACGAAGAGCTAACTGCTCATCCACGTGTTCGTGTCAAAATGTGATATGCTCAAACACCCGTGTTGGAGAAAAATTCCAAAATTAACCCGTATCTCTAAATTATCGGGATATGGCCTACACGTATCTAATTATGGACATGACACTTTCCACAGACAATCAAACACATGTCAATTTGGTCTAATTGACCTATTGATAAACACAAGTTGTGTAAATCTCCCGAATTCCCCTAAAATTGATACAAAATACCATATAACTTTCTCCATAGGCCTCCTATGAAACTAATTCCAATTCCTATCGGTAGCCTTAGCATATTGGGTGGTTCCTAATAATTAAAATATATATTTAGAGTCTAATTAGAGGGAAAAAACTGAATTGTACCTATTGGGAGATGGATTTCCAATAAAACCTCCAAATTGAGTAAAAAGAGCTTCCAACTTGTAGATCCTTGCTCCTCCTTATAGATCATTGCTTCCTTCTTGTAGATCCTTTCTTGCTCCTTGTTCTAATGGCTTTTAATGATAATTTGGGAAGGAATTAGGAAGAAATTTGGGTGAAATTTAATGTAAAAATGAAGAAATTTGGAAGAGAAAATTCTAGATCTATATATATTTGAAATAAAAAATAAAGATAGAAAAAATTTCCTCCATTATTAAATATGATCGGCCAATATTCCCCCTCCCCAAGCTACTATATAAAGTCTAAAATACCACTTGGGGCCTCTCATGAAGAAAATAATTAAGGAGGAAAGGTTCTAGTATAATTGGTTTGACTTAATTAATTATCCTCCTAATGATTGGGCTTACTATTGGGCTCAATTCTAACTAGAATTAAATGTTGGTCCATGGATCTAATCTAAACTAGTTAGGTCCACTAACACAAGTCCAAAATAATAAACTAACATTTAACAATAATTAAATAATATTATAAATAAATATTCAATATGCACAATATTTAATTAATTATGAAATAACCAAAATACCATTTTCTAGAAAATATGGTAGTGACAAGTCTACCCCCTTAAAATAATTTTGTCCTCAAAATTCAAAGATGAAACTACCCCCAAAAAATAAAACAGAACAGAATCAGGAAAGAACATACATCAAGGCACAAACAAATATGGGTAACGCTCTCGCATTTTATCCTCTCTCTCCCAGGTAGACTCCTCCGGAGAGTGATGCCTCCATACGATACGTACCAAAGGAATAGTCTGGTTCCTCAGCACCTTCTCTCTCCGATCTAGAATCTCAACTGGCTGCTCTGGATAGCTAAGAGTAGGGCCCACCTCTATCTCCGAGTAATCCAACACGTGACTAAGATCCGTCACATACCATCTCAACTGCGACATATGAAATACGTTATATACTCCCTCCAATGCAGGTGGCAAGTCTAGTCTGTAAGCAACTGTACTAACCCTCTCGAGAATAGTGAAAGGTCAGATGAATACGGACTAAGCTTTTCGCCTCCACCAAAATGAATCGTGCCTCGTGTCAAAGAAATACTCAGAAACACCAAACCATCAACCTAGAACAAAACACAACCTTAAGAACTTAATCTATAACAAACAACCAATATCAAGCACAAAATAAAAATCTAATCTATACCTCAAACTCTAAAGGTCTCTGGTGGTTATCGGCCCAATGCCGCTGTCTGTCCTGCGCCACTCAAAGTATGTCTCTGATCATCTTAACCTTCTCTGTTGTATCCACAACCACATCTGGCCCTAGCAAAACTCTATCTCCAACATCATCCCATGACAAGGGAGTACGACATCTCTGACCGTACAAAGCCTCAAATAGTGACATCTCTATACTAGCCTGGTAGCTGTTGTTGTAAGCAGACTCTACCAAATGAAGATAGTCTTCCCAAGATCCCCAGAAATCCAGTACACAGGTACGCAGCATATCCTCGAGAGTCTGAATGGTCCTCTCTGACTGCCCATCTGTCTGGGGATGATATGTAGTACTAAACTTGAGCTGGGTGCCCAAACTCGTCTGCAAACTCCTCTAGAAATGAGAAGTAAAACGACTATCCCGATCCGAGACTATGCTGACGGAAACCCCATATATCCTGACGATCTGCCTCACATATATCTCTGTCAGCTTCTCTATAGATAAACCCACCTTGAAAGGCAAAAAGTGGGCCCACTTGGTCAACCAGTCAATGATGACCCAAATTGCTTCTTTTCTTTCTGGAGATCATGGAAGTTCGGACACAAAATCCATAGTAATGTGCTCCCACTTCCACTCTGGAGTTGGTAATGGCTGAAGTAAACCACCTGGCCTCTGCCTCTTAGCTTTCACCTACTGGCACACTAAGCATCTGGATACAAACTGTGCCACTTCCATCTTCATGCCATACCAACACACACTCTCTCGTATATCCTAATACATCTTATTGGCACATGGATGTATGGAATACTGAGAGTGATTAACTTCCTGTAATACCTTCTTACGCAGCTCTCTACTAGGCACACATAATCTAACACTATGTCGCAAAGAACCATCCTCGGTAATGGTGAAATTACCCTCTAATCCTGCTCTCACCTGAGCTCTGATGCTCCTCAGAGCACGAAGAATGGGTGATCCATATCATCTTGACTTGGTTATGCTTCCCCTCTTTTTTTAACAATACCATATCTCATACTAGGCTACCTTGATCATGTCCATCAACTATGAGTATATTTGCAACCCCCATATCTGTATAGCAAAACCAAGAACTATCACCTCAATGCCCAAGCTCTCCAAGCCTTCCAAAAAATATCGATCATGCGTCAACAACATAACTACCGGATACCTGCTCAAGGCATCAGCAACTACATTGGCTTTTCCAGGATGATATTGCAAAGATATGTCAAAATTCTTTATCAGTTCCAGCCACCGACGCTGCCTTATGTTCAACTCCTTCTGAGTAAAAATGTACTTCAAGCTTTTATGGTCTGTGAAGATCTCCATACTCTCTCTATACAAATAGTATTTCCATAATTTTATGGCAAAGATGACTGCTGCCAACTCTAAATCATGGGTAGGATAGTTCTTCTCATGAGGATGCAACTGTCTGGATGCATAGTCAATCACTTTCATATTCTGCTGAAGAACATAACCCAGATATTTCTCCGATGCATCACTATAAATAGTGAAACCTCCTGACCCTAATGGCAACGTTAAAATAGGAGCAGACGTCAACCTCTTCTTCAATTCCTCAAAAGCAACATGACACTCCTTTGTCCAAACAAACTCTGCATCCTTCCTGATGAGTCTAGTCATCGGCTCGACAATCCTTGAAAAATCTTGCACAAACTACCTGTAGTAGCCTGCTAGACCCAAGAAACTTCTGATCTCTGCCACTGAACTCAAGGTCTTCCAAGACTCCACTACTACGATCTTCTTCGGATCTACTGAAATTCCATCACCAGTCACAACATGTCCTAAGAACTCCACCTTGTCCAGGAAGAACTCATACTTGGATAGCTTCCCATACAGCTTCTCCTTTCTCAACACATCCAACACAATCGGCTAATGCTCCTCGTGCTCCTCCGGTGTCTTCGAGTATATGAGTATGTCATCGATGATCACCACCACGAACTTGTCAAGGTACTGGTGGAACACGTTGTTCATCAAATTCATAAATATCGCTGGGGTATTAGTTAACCCAAACGGCATCACCATGAACTCATATTGGCCATACCGAGTCCTAAAAGCAGTCTTCAAAATATCCGTCGGCTTCACTTTCACCTAGTGGTAGCCTGATCTCAAGTCTATCTTGGAAAATATCTTGGCGTCATTGAACTAATCAAACGGGTCATTAATCCGTGGCAACGGATATTTATTCTTGAAAGTGGAATTATACAATGCCCTGTAATCGATGCACATGCACAACGATCTATCCTTCTACGGTACAAACAATATTGGGGCTTCTCACGGTAAAAAACTGGATCTGATAAACCCTTTATACTATAATTCATCCACTTGCTTCTTCACCTCGACCAGCTCATTGTTGTTCACTCTATAGACATGCTATAAAATTAGTTCTACACCTGGCACCAAGTCTATAGAGAATTCAACATCTCAATCTGGCGACAATCTTGGCAATTCCTCAGGAAATACATCCAAGAACTCTGCTATCAAAGAATGCGAAAACTTTTTGTCTTCCCCCATAGCTTCACAGATCATGCCTTCTCTCTCTTTGTAACTCCTCTAGCAAACTCAAACTCTGGCTCTTCTGGCGGGCTAAACAAAACTCTACCTCCTCTAAAATCTGCATGGTGCCAATTCAATCAATCTATTCCGAGTACAATATCGTAGCTCGAAAGTGGCATTACAAGTAGACACGCACTCAGCTTCCGGCCTCCCAGAGTAACTCTCTGATCCTTGCAAATATCACTAACCAGGATAATGCCTCACCCGGTCATGATCTTGCAAGTCCTAAGCAAAGACTCAGCTACCAAACGATGCTTAAGAGCAAAAGAAACAAATAAAAAACTATGGAAAGCACCATTATCAAATAAAGCTAAAGCTGAAATAGAATCAAGAAGAACAGAACCTGCGATGACATCTCCGGTGGGCTCGGCCTCCTCAACCGTCATGGCAAAATCTCGTCCCTGACGTGCACCTCCCTGATGCTGGTGCTGGGCATAACGTTGCTGCTAGGTCGGAAGCGGCGGTCCCTCGGCTGTACAGCAGGTGGCCTCGTATGTGTCCTCGGAGCTAGAGCTGCTCCCTAAACTGCACGACGAGGGTTGGAAGGACACTCTCTCAGCCGATGCCCCTCGATACCATAATACAAATAAACTCCCAACCTCTTCCTGCAAACTTCCCAGATACGGCCGAGCTTCTTGTAGTAGTGGCAGGAAGCTTGCTGTGACTGTCTATGCTACTGTGGTGCCTGATAAAATGGTGTCCTAGCTGGAGTCTGGTGCTGTTGCGACTGCTGAAAAGGTCTGGACTAGAAATGAGGACACTTAGCAGTCACTGTGCTGCTATTAGCCCCCAAAAAAGAATCGTGATCTCTCTTAGATTTTAAACCCAACTCCCGTTCTACCTTTGTGTGCCTCCAAAAGTGTCTTCAAATAGGTCTCATAGAAAGACGGAATGAGGATCTTCACTTCCTAGTTCAGACCCTCGCGGAAATGGATAGCTCGAACCTCTGACTCCCTCACCAAATACTTCATAAATTGGCTCATCCTATCGAACTCTGCGACGTACTCCTCCACAGACATGCTTCCCTGAGTTAGGCTCTCAAACTGCCTCCCCAAGTCTAATATGTCTGCCCGAGCAAAGAACTTTCTCTTGAAGAGGTCCTTGAATACCTTCCAAGACTACCCCACATCAGCAAGAAGTGGCTCATTCCTAAACCAAGTGTGGGCGATGTGGAACAGCTGAAGTCCTACTACCTCAACCTTCAGATCCTCAGCAATACGGGATACCCTCATGAGATGCTCATTATCCTCGAGCCAATCATCAGCGTAGACAATTCCCTCAGTCCCCTTGAAGATCCTAGGTTCCAACTTCTTAAAGTCCTAGATATTACCCGGTCGAAGCTGGACAACCTGCGGAACAACCTGTTATTGGATCAAAACTCCTCTCTCTACTGCAGCAAGGGCAAGCTGATGAGCACTCTCAATGCCCTATCACAACACGTCGATCAGCCTTTGGTGAGCCTCGGACTGGGCCCTCTGAGCCTTCATCATCTCGTAAAATAATACGAATATATGAGTCACATCTGTCGGCACGGGAGGTAGAGGTGGAAGTCCCTCAGATACATCCAGAATAGTCCTCTGAGCTGGAGGTGGACCCCCGAACATAGATGATATGCCAATCATTGGAGAAGTGACTGATGCAGGCCTTCGGAAAGTCGCAGATCTCTCAGAAACTGCTCCTCTCAACTGTGATCTAGTCTTAGGCAGCATCCTGAGGCAAAGCGAAAGAAAAGAATCAATATGGCATATGATGTAATGCACTCAAAGAATGACAGTTTTTAAGATCAAATATCAATATCAAGAAAGAACAGTTGAAATAAATCAAAAAAGATTTTCCTAGATGTGATTAAGTATTCTCAGCCTATAACCTATATCCTATATCCTGAAACAGGCTCGTAAGAGTACTCTAATAAGAGCACCACTATGAATCGCACTAATTGCAATCTCGAAGACCTGCATGGGCCACCACTAAAAATGTGTCACGACCCACACCGATGTAGGGGCGCGAGTAGTGAACAATGCCCAGCCTACGCCGCAATATCGGCGGTAAAATAATGTTTGGGTAAACTATCTATCTAGCAATCAAGATATAATAATGCCACCAATATAATATGAATATTCTCAATCACATACCTATAAGATGGAATAAAGCTCAAATGTAATAAAATAATAGAAGAGTCACAATATAGCTCACAAGACCAATAATATCCAATGAGTCATATCAAAGAAATACTAATAATAATGCTGGAGACAAATCCAGTACAAAAAAGTCTAACTATTGTGCTATGAGTCTTGTGCCATCTGTCTCAGTCGGGATGAGACCCTCTTGAGCCAAGGTCTCTGGCTCTAAGCCTACGACATCCTGAGGTCATAGTTAGTGGGGTACCACTCCTCAGTGTCATCTGGGAAAATATATCCAGTCAGAAAAGGAGCAAAGTACATCTCTTACAACAGTTCTAATAAATAATATAAACTATATAACAATAAATAGAATAAATATACAAGATACAATATAAAGGTACATGAGATATGCAATAAAGGAATACTGAAAATAAATACAAAAATGAGCATCATAGGAATGAATAAGAAATACTAATACTAAGTGAGTGAGTACCAGCTTTCACATGTGATCGGCTTGGGAACTTACACAAGGATTATGGCCTGGTTAATCATACGTGCGATTTATGATTAACACTATTCTAGGAACTAGACATGCACAAGAAGGGTATGATCATATATCTATACTACATACTGCATGCATCCCATCCATATCCTTGCTTCTTACAGAAAGTGCAAGGAATAGTTGCCCTCTGGATCTGGTGCATCTGTTGTGTCGGCGTTCTAGCTGGTCCATGATACTGATGCCTCGGCTGCTGGAAGTGTCTCTGGTGCTGCTGCTAAAAATGAGGCCGCTTAATTGGACCCATATTAGTACTGGATCCTCCTATGTCTCTCGGCCTCTTAGAGCCAAGCTCTAGATCATCCTCCGCCTGCTGTACTTGTCTCAAAATCTCCTCAAAAGTAGCGGTTGGATATTCGTTCGTATGTGATTTGACTTCCCAGTTCAGGCCCTTTCTGAACTTCCTGGCTCTTTCTCTAAGGTTCTGCCTCTCCACAAAGTAGCCTAATATGTAATACTCTGCCGCATACTCATCCACCGTCATACCTCCCAGAACAAGGTACTGGAACTAGCTCTCTAGAGATGTCAGAGCCACATCTGAAAAGATCTTTTTTCTTGAAGAGCTCTTTGAAAGCTTCCCAAGTAAGTCCTGGTACTGAGATCCTGGGTCCGTCTTGAACCAAGTCAACACAATATCGAACATTATGCTCCCCGCGGCCTCTATCTGCAACCTCTCTGGAATCTGCGCCAGCCGTAGGTTTTGCTCAATGTCATCTATCAAATCATCAGCATAAAGGATCCCTTCAGTGCCTTTAAAGTCCTTCGGCCCCATTCTCTTGAAGTCTATAATGGTCCTCGGCCTCGGCTGCTGCGGGATAAACTGAGTTGGTGCTGTCTGTGGCTGGACTAAGGCGGCTCTCTCTACTACTATGAGCGCAATATGATGAGCATTCTCAATGCTCTGCCGTATAACCTCTGACTAATGTTGTTGCACCTCCATCATCTTCTGAAAGAGCATGAACATCTACGTCTGATCGACTGCGGATGGTGGAGGTGGAAGATCCTCTAAAACTGTCGGTGCTACCCTCTGTACCGGAGATGGAGCACCTCCGAAAGCTGTTGCAGAAACGCCCACTAGATCGGTGAAGCGGACCTCTGGAATGTAGCTGCTGGAAAAATGCCTGATGGTGCTGCCCTCATAGGCGACGAAGTGACTAACCGTGCTGACATGGCACCTGAGCGCTGGGAACGCATCTTCGACGACATCATGAAGATAGATTGAACAAAGGAATCATTATTGAGTAAGATACAATATAATCAAAGAATGGCAAATTTTTTATTCAAAGTAAAGGAAACATTCGAATAGATAAGGATAGCAAACTGATATTGGAAATATTTCCTAGTTATGATTGAGTATACTATCAGCTTAAATCCTATTTCCTAAAGCAGACTCGTAGCAGTACTCTAGGTGAGCACTACTACGATATCGCTCTAATTATGACTCTAGACCTGCATGGGCCACCACTAAAAATGTGTCACGATCTGCACCCAAATATTTGGGTACGAGTACGTGGGTACGTCCAGCATACGCCGCAGCATCGGCGGTAGAACGCTGTCTGGTCAACTCTAACTAACTAAACATCTCAACAATATATATATATATATATGGTACCTGTCAATTATCTTAACTCCAAAAGGAGGAATAATATGGTATCTCACAAATGTAACTATACTCAATCACAATGCAAACTAAGAAAGATAGAGCACGAATGGAATAACAGAGAAAAGAATGAAGATACAATCCATAAGTCTGAAATAATATATATGCCATGAATCTTAAAAAAATTCTAATACAAGTCCACCAAATAAACTAAACCTCCTCGGGCTCTGGAACTAAGTCATCCTGGTCTATAGGAGTATTCTCTAATGGTAAGCCCTCCTGCGGCCCAAAGAATGTAGGACACTGTTCTATGAGCCAATCATCTAGAAAAATATATCAAGTCAGGATTGGAGTGAAGTATATACCTCTGAAAGCAGTTTCAAATACATAATCGAGCATATAAAATAGATAATAGAAAAGAATACAAGATTACTAAACAACATAATAAAATAAACTAGAGTGAACATGTAATGTACTGGAATGAAGAACAAGCAATATGAATATCTGCAATATGGGAATAAGTAAAATATAACTAATGTGCTTTGGAATACAAGTTCATTATGTGATCGGTTTAGGTTGAACACAAATACAATAAGGTAACTCGATTACAAGTGTGGTATATAATTGACATGTACACGAATACATTGGGGCTTTGATCACATAACCAACTCCTACTCCCCCATTCCCAACTAATACCAATGGATCCAATAACGACACGTTACGAACACGAATATGGGTACACTGAACACGAGCAGTGTGTATATACGAATATAAGAACACTGAATACGAGCAATATGTGAACACAAAATATAATAAATTAATACCCAATACACACAATAAAATACATGTGAAGGAGTACCCACTGAACAAGGTAGGGGATAACATCTCCTGACAAGATCTATGTAGTACCAGTCCGTGAAACTACTGTATCAGAATCAAGTTTATAGTTCTAGAACATGAGATATATACACTATTATAAAATAAAAACTAACAGAGAAATGTACTCGTTTGAGGTCCTGAGCAAGGTGTGTCTCTCGATGTCCAAGATGGTATCACACAGACCTATATATGGTATATTATATCAATACAAGATTTTGAAATAAAAATAAGTTAGACTAGTTCAATTCTAGGTGATAAAGCCATTTCTAAGTCAAAACAGTCAAACTAGGTCAACTCTAGGTTAAACTAGTCAAACTTGGTCAAACTAGCTATTTCTAGGTTGTATGAGTCCAACTCTAGGATATTAGGTCCATACACTATGTAATTAGGTTATACTGTAGTGCCCCGCTCCGCGTAGGCACTATGTACAAGTGGGATCGCCTTGCTTGCTCGAACGGAAGTCTTCTCGGAGAGTTCCCGACCGATTAATCAAAGTGAGTGGGCAGAACTGCATTCTCTGATTCTTGCACGACTTAATAATGAATCTGAGTTTTTGAATGCTTGTTGCTTAATAAGATTGTTTCATAAGAAGAAAGATAAAACCGACTCAGTATGCTAATAAGAGAACTCACATAGCTTGTCATTAAAACGAATCTGCTTGCTTGCCTAATAAGAGAACTAGAAATGCTTGTCTGAAATGAGATAGAACCTTGCCATGCTAATAACAAGAGTAAAGAGGATTGCTTGCACTTATATCGTATGCTAGACTGGAATACTAGAATGCTTGTCCACAAGAGATAGAATTTGCATGCTAGAGTTATAAGAACTGTTCTTGCTTGTTACTTGTTTAAGAGTTAGCTTGCTTGAATATGTTTTATTATTGGCTTGTGAAGAGATGGAACTTGGAGAATAGTGTGAACTTGTGAATCTAGACTAATAGCCCACCCTGAGGCTTAAAAACCTTACGGGGGAGATATGGCTATTAGGCAATGTGCATTAAGAGAGTGAGCTTCGGCTATCTGGACTTGATAGATGTGTTTGCTTGCTTGTTCTGGATTAAGTGCATAATCTTGCATCGATAGGAGCTTGCATTCTCGTATTTGGTCAGGACAACTTGTGCACAAGGATTTTCTCTCGAGCGGTTCCTGGGGCACTGGGGATCGTTCGGCCCGGGAAGAGATCTAGATACCTAAGGCTTGTACGTCCTTGGGTAGCCGCGACTCGTCTATTAGTGAGATGGGCTTGTACGTCCCAACTGCTAATCCCGATGAGGGGACCATCATATAGTTAGGGCGCATGCTAGGCTAGCCTTCTTGCATACCTAACTGTTTGATGCAGGGACGAACAGGAAACTAGAAAACTGTATACTTTATGTTATGCAAATTGTTGCTAACTTGTGTGTCTGCTGCAGGGATAACCGTTCGGCAATGGGGTAAGAAATATGAGTTTATATATATATCCTGCTTATTCATTTAGTCTGCATCATGATTTATCTGATAGTGACTCATGCATCAAACATCGGTTGGATAATGGCTATTAGTGCAGAGCTGAACCTCAGTCACAGCTGCTAATAGTACCAGTATGTGAGTCATTGGATTAGCTGGATTATCGCTGCCAAATCCTGAGTTTCTCGGGGACTGAAATCATATAGATGTGTTGCCTCAATCGCTTGATAGAATGATAGTCTACTTGATATGCTTGCCTTGATTCGATATTATCAGTCTGCTAGATTAACTTGCCCCAAACGAGATAGATTGTGATGCACAATACTTGCTGCACACTACACGATAGAGCACTGTCCCGAATCGTATGCTTGAGTATCGAATATGCAAAACTGGTTTCTAACTTGTGTTTTCAAAAAGATGTAATCTGACTATAGTTCCGAGCTGCATGAAAAGAACTTAGGTAAAAACTAGCAAGATCACTAGTAATGCAATATTTTGCCACAAGTTTACTTAGTGTGATTTTCAGGGGGTGGAGCTTCTGTTCAGTTGTTTATATCTCACCAGTACTTGCATAAAGTGCTGACCCACCAACAGTTTGCTTGTTCTCAGGTGCCTGTTCGTGCGAGGAAGCGATAGCCGTGCCTCATCCCAAGGAGCCGGAAATCTGGAGTCGATGCTTGGAGCCGCATCGAGTTGTGCCTTCTTTGAGTTGCTTTTATATATAGGGACATAATGTATGGAACAGTGTTATTGTAATCGAGAGAAGCGTGCTTGAGCGATCTGTAACCTCGGCCATGCGCCGCTTGTAACAATTTCGATTATCAATAAAAGAGCTTATTTTCATATGCCATTGTGATCTTCACTTTTCTGCAATATGTGTGCCGCTGCTTCAGTATCAAATAGCTTACTTGCCCTTGTATCAAAGCTTTGGCCTTGTGCAACCGCATCTTAGGCTTGCACGGCATCACGCCCGTGCGAGGACGATCGGTTCCGTAGGGACCAAAGCGAGGACGAACGGCCCTGCGAGACCGGGGCGTGACATAATGGTATCAGAGCGACTCGATTCTTTGCCTATTCTGTTGCCTCTGACTCTGAGTTGTGTTGTACTGCAATGAACGTTCCATACAATAAGTCCATAGATATTCTCAAAGATGCGCGCAAAAGTTTTCTGGATTTGTTTTCTTTGCTTGAGATATGATTTATGATTTCTGGATTGCTGAATTTTGATTAAGGAAGGTGAGGGATGAGGACTATCGCTGCTCTGTGTTATCGTGAGTTTCTTCTTGAGTTTCGAGGACGAAACTCTTTGTTGGTGGGTAAGTATGTAGTGCCCCGCTCCGCGTAGGCACTATGTACAAGTGGGATCGCCTTGCTTGCTCGAACGGAAGTCTTCTCGGAGAGTTCCCGACCGATTAATCAAAGTGAGTGGGCAGAACTGCATTCTCTGATTCTTGCACGACTTAATAATGAATCTGAGTTTTTGAATGCTTGTTGCTTAATAAGATTGTTTCATAAGAAGAAAGATAGAACCGACTCAGTATGCTAATAAGAGAACTCACATAGCTTGTCATTAAAACGAATCTGCTTGCTTGCCTAATAAGAGAACTAAAAATGCTTGTCTGAAATGAGATAGAACCTTGCCATGCTAATAACAAGAGTAAAGAGGATTGCTTGCACTTATATCGTATGCTAGACTGGAATACTAGAATGCTTGTCCACAAGAGATAGAATTTGCATGCTAGAGTTATAAGAACTGCTCTTGCTTGTTACTTGTTTAAGAGTTAGCTTGCTTGAATATGTTTTATTATTGGCTTGTGAAGAGATGGAACTTGGAGAATAGCGTGAACTTGTGAATCTAGACTAATAGCCCACCCTGAGGCTTAAAAACCTTACGGGGGAGATATGGCTATTAGGCAATGTGCATTAAGAGAGTGAGCTTCGGCTATCTGGACTTGATAGATGTGTTTGCTTGCTTGTTCTGGATTAAGTGCATAATCTTGCATCGATAGAAGCTTGCATTCTCGCATTTGGTCAGGACAACTTGTGCACAAGGATTTTCTCTCGAGCGGTTCCTGGGGCACTGGGGATCGTTCGGCCCGGGAAGAGATCTAGATACCTAAGGCTTGTACGTCCTTGGGTAGCCGCGACTCGTCTATTAGTGAGATGGGCTTGTACGTCCCAACTGCTAATCCCGATGAGGGGACCATCATATAGTTAGGGCGCATGCTAGGCTAGCCTTCTTGCATACCTAACTATTTGATGCAGGGACGAACAGGAAACTAGAGAACTGTATACTTTATGTTATGCAAATTGTTGCTAACTTGTGTGTCTGCTGCAGGGATAACCGTTCGGCAATGGGGTAAGAAATATGAGTTTATATATATAGCCTGCTTATTCATTTAGTCTGCATCGTGATTTATCTGATAGTGACTCATGCATCAAACATCGGTTGGACAATGGCTATTAGTGCAGAGCTGAACCTCAGTCACAGCTGCTAATAGTACTAGTATATGAGTCATTGGATTAGCTGGATTACCGCTGCCAAATCCTGAGTTTCTCGGGGACTGGAATCATATAGATGTGTTGCCTCAATCGCTTGATAGAATGATAGTCTACTTGATATGCTTGCCTTGATTCGATATTATCAGTCTGCTAGATTAACTTGCCCCAAACGAGATAGATTATGATGCACAATACTTGCTGCACACTGCACGATAGAGCACTGTCCCGAATCGTATGCTTGAGTATCGAATATGCAAAACTGGTTTCTAACTTGTGTTTTCAAAAAGATGTAATCTGACTATAGTTCCAAGCTGCATGAAAAGAACTTAGGTAAAAACTAGCAAGATCACTAGTAATGCAATGTTTTGCCACAAGTTTACTTAGTATGATTTTCAGGGGGTGCAGCTTCTGTTCAGTTATTTATATCTCACCAGTACTTGCATAAAGTGCTGACCCACCAACAGTTTGCTTGTTCTCAGGTGCCTGTTCGTGCGAGGAAGCGATAGCCGTGCCTCATCCCAAGGAGCCGGAAATCTGGAGTCGATGCTTGGAGCCGCATCGAGTTGTGCCTGCTTTGAGTTGCTTTTGTATATAGGGACATAATGTATGGAACAGTGTTATTGTAATCGAGAGAAGTGTGCTTGAGCGATCTGTAACCTCGGCCATGCGCCGCTTGTAACAATTTCGATTATCAATAAAAGAGCTTATTTTCATATGCCATTGTGATCTTCACTTTTCTGCAATATGTGTGCCGCTGCTTCAGTATCAAATAGCTTACTTGCCCTTGTATCAAAGCTTTGGCCTTATGCAAGCGCATCTTAGTCTTGCACGGCATCACGCCCGTGCGAGGACGATCGGTTCCGTAGGGACCAAAGCGAGGACGAACGGCCCTGCGGGACCGGGGCGTGACATATACTATCTATGCTAAGATACTAGGATACCAATAAGTACCATATCATAAGATACGCAAGTTATTAGATAGGAAAATACTAA
Source organism: Iris macrosiphon (assembly GCA_036927795.1). Taxonomy (NCBI): domain Eukaryota; kingdom Viridiplantae; phylum Streptophyta; class Magnoliopsida; order Asparagales; family Iridaceae; genus Iris; species Iris macrosiphon. The sequence continues at coordinate 122,563,996 of JAYESA010000015.1, forward strand.
TATATATATATATATATATATATATATATATATATATATATATAGAGAGAGAGAGAGAGAGTACTCTTAGCTAACTAATGATAAGTTGATACCTTGGCTTTGAACCAATGCGGTATCATACCACCTACATACCCATCTTGATACTCAAATCCAATACCTTGAGTATCAACCAATACCTTGACAATACCTTGGTATCACAAGGTAATTCAAATTCTAATATGCAGTTAACTACCCATACACCTAACTACATACTAACATACATAAACTTATACAATACTCTACTAACTACCTACTAACATACCTATATATATATATATATATATATATATATATATATATATATATATATAACTAACTAAACTATCAATAAAACTAACTAACCCCCTTACCTTGCTGCTGCCCTTGCTCTTGTTGTTGCTGTTGCCTTTGCTACTGCAGTTGCTGCTGCTCTAGTTGCTGCTTGCTATGGTTGCAGCTGCAGATACTGCTCTTGCTGCTGCCCATGCTGCAGTGGCTATTGCAGTTGCTGTCTTTGCTGCCTTTGTTGTTGCTCTTGCTGTAGTTGCTGTATAAGCTACTGCCCTTGCTCTCGATTGCTGCTGCAGTGGCTTCTCTTGTTGTTGCTGCTGCAGTTGGCTTCTCTAGTTGCTGATGCAGTTGCCTTTGCTGTTGTTGTTGCTACCCTTGCTCTCAATTGCTACTGCAGTGGCTTCTCTTGCAGTATTGTTGCACAGTTGCTGCAGTGGCTGCTCCTCTTACTGTGTTGCTGCACAATTATTGCATGCACACTGCTGCTCATGCTTCTCCCACCGTGTCCCGATCGCCCTCTCTCTTAACACATACAACACTCACACTTACTCACTCACACTCTATGCACGCACACACATATGAATATAAGTACATATCTATACATACACACACCCAAATAATATAATATACTTACATATATAGATATATGTAACTCTCTCTCTCTCTATATATATATATATATATATATATATATATATATATATATATATAACCACAAACATACATATATATATATATATATATATATATATATATAACCACACTAGTAATGCATATACACTCTCCTATTCTCATGACCACCAACAACTCAAATAAAATATAGACATATACATATATATATATATATATATATATATACATATATATATATATATATATATATATATATATATATATATATCATACAACCATTATAAATATAACATTCCAATAGCTATTACCAAGTATATTTAATATAAAATACAATAAAATAAATACGTGTAGTGCACCGCATCCGTATCACACTCATTCTATGATATGATTGCGATACGGCTCCACCATACAACCAAACATATTCCGAAGGACATAAGCAAGTCTAAAATCATAATTATGAACAATACAAAGAACTAACTACTTAACTACATGTCTGTGTCAAAATATGACATGCTCAAACTTCTCGTGTCGGAGAAAACCTCCAAATCAACCCGTATCGCCAAATTGTCGGGATACGACATACACGTATCCAATTGTGGATATGATACTAGTCACACACAATCAAACACATATCAATTTGGTCTAATTGACCTATTGACAAACACAAGATGTGCAAATCTCGAAATTCCCCCAAATTGACACAAAATACCACATACCTTTTTCCATAGGCCTCCTATGAACCTAATTCTAATTCATATAGGTAGCCTTAGCATATAGGGTGGTTCCTAATGATTAAATCACATATTTAGAGTCTAATTAGAGAGAGAAAACTGAATTATACCTATTAGGAGATGGATTTCCAATAAAATTCCTAAATTGAGTGAAAAGAGCCTCCAACTTATAGATCCTTGCTCCTCCTTGTAGATCCTTGCTTACTCCTTGTAGATCCTTATTCTAATAGCATCCAATGAAGAATAGGGAAGGAATTGGAAAAAAAATTGAGTAGGAATTGGTGTGGGAATGAAGAATTTGAAAGAGAGAAAATTCTAGATCTAGATTTGAAATGACAAATGAGAAGAGAGAGTCTCTCTCCTCCCTATGGTGGTCGGTCCCTTTCTCCTCCTCTAAGCTACTATAGAAAGTCCAAAATACCCCTTGGGACTTGTCATAAAAAATTAATTAAGGAGGAAATATTCTAGTCTAATTGGTTTCACTAATTAATTCATCCTCCTAATGAATAAGCTTACTATTGGGCTCAATTCTAGTAGAATTAAATGTTGGTCCATGGATCTAAACTAAACTAGATAGTTCCACTACACAAGTCCAAAATAAATCTAACATCTATAATAAATAAATAATACAATAGTTAATATTTACAACATGCACAATATTTAATATTATATTCCTAAAAATATAAATACCCATGCCAAATTATCAAACTATCCTTAGTTGAAAAAGTGAGGGTGATATCAAGAAATCAAGGATATCTACAATAAATACAAGAGACATAAAGGATATCATAAATGAAAAACTATCAGAGAATGTACTCAGTAGAAATCTGGTGAACAGTATCAAAGATGGCTGGTACGGTGCCTCGAAGACCTAAATAGGAAATATTACATCAATACAATATTTTGGAATGAAAATAAGTTAAACTAGTCAACTTCTAGGTCAAAAAACCATTTCTAAGTCAAACTAGGTCAACTCTAGGTCAAACTTGGTCAAACTAGCTATTTCTAGGTTGTATGAGTCCATCTCTAGGATATTGGATCCATATACTATGTAACTAGGCCATACTAGCTATACTAGGATACTAGAAAACCAACATGATACCGTATCATAAGATATATAATTTATTAGATATAAAAATATTATAATATGTATACAAAACAACAATATATAATATTCCTAGCTAAACTAATGGTAAGTGAATACCTTGGCTTTGAACCAAAAGCGGTATCACACCCCTACTCTCCCATCTTGATGTGCAAACCCAATAGCTTGAGTAAAATCCAATACCTTGACATTACCTTGGTATCACAAGGTAATTCAATATCTAATTTATAACTACTACCCATACTCCTCATTATACAATAATATGTATTTAAAACTTATAACAATAATATTCTAAACTATATACTAACATCTCCTTGATATTTAATACCCGTACCCGAGATATCTCACTCTCATTACCTTGGTGCACTATAAGGTAATCTAGAAATAATGCTAACTAATATTAACTAATACTTATGTATATAGAAATCTCATATATATTATATACCAACTTATTTACAATATATATAAACTAATAGCTTATTAATTTAAACTAATTAATATATATATATATATATATATATATATATATATATATATATAGTAGCTTATTAACTTTCTAGGTTATTAAATAAGCTAACTAACTAGCTAGGAAGTTAATAAGCTAGTATATACATATATATAATAGCTTACAGCTTACCGGCTTTTCAATAAGCCCCTGCTTATTGACTGTTGCTGCCGCTGCTTACTGCCGCTACTGCTACTGCTTTCTGCTTCTGCTTCTGCTGCTTACCGCTGCTGCTTCTGCTTTCTGCAGCTGCTTCTTCTGCTGCTTCTTGGCTTCTACTTTCTGCTGCTTTTCTCAGCTTTTCTTCTGCTGCTTAGCATTGCTTTTCTTCACCGTTTTCATTGTTTTCTCATTATTTTTCCATTGTTTCTTCTCCCCTCAAGCTCACACACATAAATACACATCTCACATACTTATATATACACTATATATATATATATATATATATATATATATATATATATATATATATATATATATATATATATATACACTATATTAGAGAAGCACATGAACTTCTACTCTCCCATGATCACCAACACCTCAACATGAATTCTAGATCAAACATATAAATATACATATACATATATCTGACATAATAATTATAATTATAATATTTATAATATCTATAATTAAATTAAATTGCAAAGAACAAACACGTGAAGTGCATCGCACCCGTATCACACTAGATCTATGGTACGCTTGCGATACGGCTCCACCACACAACCAATTGTATCCCAACGGACACGAGCAAGTCTAAAATAATAATTATGAACAATTCGAAGAGCTAACTACTCATCCGTGTCCATGTCAAAATATGAAATGTTCAAACCCCCGTGTCGGAGAAAAATCCCCAAATCAACCCGTATCTCCAAATTGTCGGGATACGGCCTACACGTATCCAATTGTGGACACGACACTAGCCACACACAATCAAACATATGTCAATTTGGTCTAATTGACCTATTAACAAATACAAGTTGTGTCAATCTCGAAATTTCCCTAAAATTGACATAAAATATTACATAACTTTCTTCATAGGGCCTCCTATGAACCTAATTTCAATTCTTATGGGTAGCCTTAGCATATGGGATAGTTTTTAATGATTAAAATACAGATTTAGAGTCTAATTAACGAAAAAAAAAAACTGAATTGTACCAATTGGGAGATGGATTCCCAATGAAATTTCTAAATTGAGTGAAAAGAGCTTCCAACTTGTAGATCATTGCTCCTCCTTATAGATCATTTCTTCCTCCTTATAAATTCTTACTTCCTCCTTATTCTAATGGCCTCCAATAATGATTTGGGAAGGAATTGGGAAAAAATTTGGGTAGAATTTGATGTGGGAATGAAAAATTTTGGAAGAGAAAATTCTAAATCTAAATTTGAAATAAAAAATGAAGAGAAAGAATTTTTTCTCCATTATTAATTATGGCCGGCCACTATTCCCCCTCCCCAAGATACTATGTAAAGTCTAAAATACCCCTTGGGGCCTCTCATGAAGAAAATAATTAAGACAGAAAGGTTCTAGTCTAGTTGGTTTGACTTAATTAATCATCCTCCTAATGATTGGGCTAACTATTGGGCTCAATTCTAACTAGAATTAAATGTTGGTCCATGGATCTAGTCTAAACTAGTTAGGTCCACTAAGACAAGTCCAAAATAATAAAGTAACATCTAACAATAATTAAATAATACAATAAATAAATATTCAATATGCACAATATTTAATTAATTATGAAATGACCAAAATATCCTTTCCTAGAAAATGTGTTAGTGACAGTGGTTGAGTGCCATGCAGGAGGAATTTCAGGCCTTGAAGAAGAATGATACATGGGAGCTGGTACCACTGCCAGCTGGGACGCGTACTGTTGGATGTAAATGGGTTTATACTATTAAGCAGACTCCAGAGGGCAATATTAACAGGTAAAGGCTATAGTCAAACTTATGGTATCGACTATGACGAGACATTTGTTCCAGTCGCAAAAATTAGCATGTGCGAGATGATGTGGGTGAAGAGCTTGTTCGCTGAGACTCCCTGCAACTTTGGTGTGACAACAAATCAGCAATTGATATTGCAAAAAATCTAGTTTAGCATGATCGCACCAAACATATGAAGATTGCTCGATTCTTCATCAAGGAGCAGATGAATAAAAAAAATTTGACTTTTAGCTATGTGAAATCAGCGGAGCAGTTAGCTGATTGTTTAACTAAAGCTTTAGGTCCTAGAGAGTTTGATATCTTTTGTAACAAGATGGGGATGATTGATATATATCGTCCATCTTGAGGGGGGGTATTGAGTTACGGACGACTTATTTAGTCCCACATCGGATAGAAAATAAGGAGGAGGCTAGCCTCCTCCTATATATATATACTCCCTCTCTTGGATGTAAATCAATCAATTATTCTCTCTCTCTCTCTCTCTCTCTCTCTCTCTCTCTCTCTCTCTCTCTCATATATATATATATATATATATATATATATATATATAGTTAAATAATAATTTAATATTGGAACTATTTATTAAATAAATATAGGAAGCTGGAAATAAATATAAGAAACAAAATTTAGAGAAAATATTGTAGTTTAATGATATTCGGAAAAATAAATAGAATTTAAATTTAATAAATAAATAGATTTTTAAAAAAAAATTAGAAAAGAAACTAATAAGATATATGAAATTTAAATAAAAAATAAAAAATAGACATATTATTATTAGCTAAAGAAATACAATAATAAATAAACTAATGAAGATAAATACAAATAAATAAAAATATGACTACATAAAAGAAAGAAAAAAAAACTAAAGTGAACAGACGTTGTTCACTGGCCGCCTCCAACAGAGCCGAGCTCTGTGTGGGCGCGCGATAAGTGCGGGTGGATTCAATTGAATCCAATTCTTATCCAAATCAAAACGAAACCTTTGCATTTATATCCCCGGAAAATCCGACCGCGTTGCAGCATAGCCTGTAGAGCCGAACCAAGGTACCTATCTTTCCGACCCAATTACTCCATGCATATTCTATTAAATTCTGATCTAATTGATCCTCCATGCAAACTAGTTAACCCCCTTCAACTGTCATCAAATAGTTCAACTTAATTCGTAATAATAATAGGTGAAAACTTGACGGGAAATCTCGAAAAAAAAATTGATACTGCAGTCTCGTTTTTGACAGTTTTTCTTGTTCAGACCTCTAGATAGGAACGTAATTATCTATCAGTATATTAGGTATATTCGAAAAATAATTAAACCAACTTGTAGACTGTCACGACCCGATTCCGTAGAATCGTTTGAGGCGTCCCCCGAATCGTGACCGCCGTGCGGACCTGGAGTTGCGCCCGCACAAGGCTTTAATGATTTGCATAGCAAGCACATATTCATAGTACGCAGATAAATTGAAACACAGATTTGAAACATGGAAAAGTTCTCTTTATTGATAATGAACATCTATTACAAACTCCTGAACGAGTCAGCTAGATTGCCGCACGGGCTTACAAAAGTGTTGATTCAAAATGAGATATCAGTCATGTACATTATATCCCTTTACTAAACTTCAAAAGATATAGACCTCCTGGCTGGAGGATAGTTTTACCAGGGAGCTGCATTTGTGTATGAAGAGTTGCAAACTCCGGTCTTCAAGTACTTCAAAATGCGGCGCGATCAGGATGCGCCTAACAGCTGGACTGGATCGGGAAGACGACTTCGGCTCCTCGCTCGGTTCGCCTTGGTGCGGAGAACCTGTTTCAACGAGGGTCAGCATGTCGAAACATACTGGTGAAGGTGAGCTAACCGAACTATACCAATCAACACGTTGTTTAATGAAGCATGCATATTTTGTGGGTTTCTATCTTGCCTTAGTTCATTTACAAGTAAGCAGCATATAGAAATTTACTGAAATGAACGTGCCACCGTTCGGTGGATTTTACCTGCCCGTCTAAATTACCTGCACAATACTTACCATGCCTTCCCTGCCACGAAGACACAAGTTAGTTTGCAACAGGTTTAAATATACACGATGATCACTGACATGATTGCCATAATGGACTAGTCCGGGACAAGGATAGCAGGCTACGAGAGTACACGATGCGCTGCAAGCTATCCTATCCCGTACACGATGACTATACACGAGTTCTACCCGGATCGGATCGGTGCCAGTGCCCCAGCGACCGTCCGCAGAACTATACCTTGTGCACAAGTTGTCCATGATCGAACACGATTAACAAGTTAACAAGTCATGCAGTTGAGGCAACATGATTGCAAGAACACGAGTACACGACAAGCAGTATTGCATGATTTATTTTGCATAGCCTCCCTGAACAATTATGCAAATACAAGACACGATCCATACTTAGCATGGTTTATAGAATATTTGTACGAACAAGCATACAATCAGATAACAGTTCACATGTTTGATTGACAAGCATAATAACCAAGTCTATTCTCTTTTATCTTGGTTTCTTTTATTATTACTTGGTATCGTTTGATCGGGACAAAGAAGAATACAGATTTTAGGGCGAAAAGCTTGGAAGCAGGGCTAGCTAATCGGGTTGGTAGCCACTCACTTAGATTGTTGGAAAGGAGAAGGAAAGAGGCGCTTCACGACTCTGCTTGCTAGCCGCCTACTGCTCGTTCACCTGCATTACGAACAGCTTGATCAATACTTCTTCCTCTCTTTCCAATCTCGGAATTGAAGTGCAGTTCAATGAACGAAAACAATAAAATCCATCGAAACCATTCAAGAAAAACAAGCAAATTCCAAAACTAACTCAAAGCACGAAAGCAACAAGCGACATCGAAATCCGAGGCAATAAAAGATAACAGCGGAGAGGTCCCTCCTGACTCTGCCGCTAAGCCGATCCTTGGGGCATGGTCCACTGAATATGGGAATCGATTCCGAAGAAACAAATCCATAACGAGGACGAGTTCTCAATTCAATCTATCCCGATCGAACGATACCGACTTGTGTTTCTTAGCCGCGCTCTCCGCAACGGGAGAACGGGGCGCTACATAGACAACCTGAACAACTTCGCAATGGCATATATATTGCACTGAATTGATCATTGGATCTATATTAAAATATGGGTTAAAAACCCATGGAAAAATCGTTTTCAAAACTTTAAAAATCTCCGATACAAAGTTGGTTCCACCAATCCGGGGCACCTCATCGCGTACCGTTGAGTTCGTATCATCGATTATGATTCGTTTGACCTATAATTTATCCTATTTAGAGACCTTTAGCCTTGACACATTTTTTGGTGCAAAGTGGGCCACATATGGACACCACTTTGACCTGAAATGACCATTTTAGCCTATGTATCTAAATTGGATGAAAGGGTAGTATTTTTTAATTATCTCGTTGATTCTGGAGATGTTGGTAATGTTTATTTCAGCATCCGGTATTTTCTAATTATCTCGTTGATTCTGGAGATGTTGGTAATATTTATTTCAGCATCCGGAGACGTTCATTCAGAGTCCATACATTCTGCTTCATTGTGTTGGTCGTCTAGACGTCTATATTACAATGATTGCTTATTACCGTACTATTATTTATATTCATTTACTGCATATTTATTTTTTTGTTTATTTCTTATTTATTTTGCTATATAAAATTGTGCGTCTATGAATGACTTGGTGCAACAACGGTTGCATTGTCTCCGTTGCCTTTTATTATTTTATGATATTTGACCTAGATTTACGAGACCACCCTATAATTGAGAGGTATTCTTATATCTCTTTGGCCATGATACATATGTGTAGAAGCATAAAAAATCTCTCCATGCGCTCCAGTTTATAGTCAATAAATAAGCAAGAGACGCATAACAGGGGTGGACGCATAACACCCTCGGATACATGACATCCCGAGATGCATACCGCCCTTTGACGCATCGTCTCTACAGTCACATCAGAGCATTTATGACTCTGACAAAACAGACAGTCATTCTGACCGCCTCAAATCATGCACCGCTGATTGGAATCCGTGCTAACAGTTTCGTCATAATTACTTTTGGCAGTATACAACTGTTCAAATGCCACAAATGTAGAAAACGATAAAAGATCCATGCGTCTCTGGCCCAATGTGTCTCAAACTCCATGCGATCCATGTGTCTCTGGCTCAATGCATCCCAGACTCCATGTAATCCATGCGTCTCTGGCCTAATACGTTCTAGAGTCTATGCGTTCCATGCGTCTCTGGCCCAATGTGTTTCAGACTCCTTGTGTCTCAGGCCCCATGCGACTTCGACTCCATGTAGTTCCTATATACGGCCTGAACGACCACAAAGCAGGGCGGTCACATAAAACCCCCTTACACAGATTTTAATGTCTGTTAGAAGCTCTGACACCCCACTCATCACCCTGAGATACTTTAGAATTCGTGTAGACGACGACTCAAAAAAAGACAATAAGTCACATCAGTGCATTAATTGCCTCGATAGACGTGCCATGCCACGTGTCCTACGTATGCGGTTTCAAGACCCATGCGGCCTCGACATCATTCGTCCAGAGCGTCCACCTGACCAAGGCCAAACAAGAGGATGCATGCGGCTTCAAGACCCATGCAACCTCGTCCACATATGGCCAGAGGATCATTCCGACAAAAATTGACGAGAGATTCTATGCGACTACAATAGTATGCGGCTCTTGACTCACAAGATTTTTTGTTACGACCGAATACGATTTCTCGCATAAGTTAGAGTTGACCAAGTGTCCAATTGATCGAGTTATGCACACAACAGCTCCAAGATCTCTTCAAACAGAAAATCCTAACTAAACCCATATGGCGGCTTGCCCGCACCATACGGCTACCATTATGGCCGCATTCTGCTGAAGGAGCCCCATGCGGCCACCAAGCACGAGGGGATACGACACCCATAGCACATCCATATGGCGGCTATAAATAGCAAGGTACCACACCCATACAAAGGGCGGGCTATCTTTGGATTCATACTAAAACCAAGTAGAGAAGCTTCTGCGTCTGGATCGTCCATGGAGTAAAGAGAGTTGCTACACTCCTAACCCTCCATCGTTACCCCCCGGATCAAACAAATTTGTACTTAGATTGTCTCTTAGGATTTTTTTTTGTACTCTCTAGTTTGTTAATCAAATCAAGTTCTCTTAGTTCTTTCTTTTGATTTAAATGGCAAACACGATGGCAACTCTACTGGGGAACAAATTCACCTCTGTTGAGAAATTTGTGACGCAATCTGATGCGGCCAAACTTAGCTCAACGCAAAATATGTTGGTAGTTCGCTTCAACCAGCAAGCGTTTGAGGAAATACTCTCTGAAGGAAGTGGAATCCTTCGCCAAGGCTAGCCAAGCCAAAGGCGACCCGCAGGCAATGGGTAGCGAAGGCCGACGCACCTCGCCCAATTACGGAAGGGGGAGCTTCCAACCGCTCGCCTTGTTGCACACAGCCAGGCGCACACCCATGACGTCCATGTCTATGCGGCATCCCATGCTGACGCATAAACTATTCAGCACCTGGACTCTGGCAGAGAAAAATACTAGGATGCCAGACGTTCTGGTGCTGAGGCAGCTTCTATGCGGCCAGGAAAGAGGCCGCATAAGGCTGTCCATGCGACATCTACTCACAGCCGTAGACATATGGCCGCATGCGGCCCTGATAGCAACAAAATCTCGGTTTTCCACCGTATCTCATGCGACGCAAATCCTATGCGACCCACTGAGAATGGTGAAAACCCAAAATTGGACTCTTCATACTATGCGCCTACGGCTACTAAACTAAAGAAGTCTAGGGCGGTGCGAACCCGTCGAGATCAAGCAACTGCTCATGCGACCGACCGCCAATAGGCATCGCTAACTATTACACGAGCCCCTAATAGAAAGTTGTACATGACTAACCCATGCGTCCAGTCCACAGGGACCAATGGACAGGGTCTGTCTCAAAAGTCTCTTACTGGTACCTTGGGGCAAGTTCGTGTACGAACCCCTGGCTAGGGAGCGAATACAGCACCTGCACATCTGTGTGCCCGGGATGCCCGGACTCACAAAGAGGATGCAAAGGTAAAATATCCTTCGCATGACTTGTGTGACGTGATTACTCACAAGCGCAAAGCAAGAAAAATAACTATGACATACGGCGTGCCCTCTCCAAGGGACTGTTGCGCCAATATAATCATCAATTGTTGCTGCAATAAAGGGGCAGTACCCACAGACAGGCAGTCGGTCTTCCAGCAACTGCACCAGAAAGCACCTACCCGGCAACAACCTGAAGATCAGGTGTAAGTACCAGAGGAGGAGGAGTTATCCTTTACCTCATGCTACTAAACTGGAAAGGTTCCCGCCACCAAGGGAGGAAAGAAGTCCAATACCTCGATTCTGTCGTTCTTTACCAGCGCATCATGAAGGCGGCTACCTGAAGGGCTGACAATGGCACCTGCAGAAGGCATCTTCTAGGGCACCCGCTCAAGGAAGAAGCTGTCATCCCCCGGGGTAGTTCTTCTCCAGAACCCCTGTGGGTGGCCCAAGCTGGGGGTAGTGTCCCCCTGGACGTAGGTGACAACCCGGCATTCCGTGGGGATAGTGAATCTCAAGGGTCGAAAGCTGATTGCCCTGGAGGTAATCACCCTTATCAAGAATATGAAGCTTCCAAAGCTGGAGTAGCATTCCCTCCGATTCTGAAGAAGATGTAGGTGACAACCCGGCGTTCCGTGGGGATAGTGAATCTCAAGGGTCGGATGCCGAGTGCCCTGGAGGTAATCACCCTTATCAAGAAGATGAAGCTTCCAAAGATGGGGTAGCATTCCCTCTAATTCTGAAGAAGATGTAGCACTTTCAACTTTCCTTGAGGACAGTGCAACTCAGGAACCGAAGGCAGAAGGGCTCAGAGATCGCCAACGTCTCGATGTCCTTGAGACAATGATACACACCATGAGTGCCACAATACAAAATTTGACCCAGGCAATACTGGAGATCGAGGCAAACATGGTCCTGCCACCCTTAGGGCCTGCAGTAAACCTGCAAGCTGGGAGTAGCAATCTCCTGGTGATCCACACTAAACCATGTCATATTTTCCTCGATGTCGGCTTATTATCATATTACCTCTGGACTGTCGCCCTGATACACTACTCCGGTGGAGTTTTCCATGTCCATATTATCTCTGAGCAAATATCCCGAGTCTTGGCTATCAATCATCATGTCCATATTACCTCTGATATCGGTTATCATTTCCACTTATCACCCGTACTCACGAAGGTACGCCAGCGGTGCTAAGTCCACAAAAACTGCCACATCTATATTATATCTGGCAGTGCTTGTCTCAAACCTATTACTTGTATTAACGTGCACAAAAAGTAGTGGATCCACAGAACCTATCACGTCCATATTATCACTGGTAGAGTTTGTCTCGAACCAATTATCCGCACCCCCAAAGTGCAAAAAGGGTAATGGGTCCACCAAAATCCTCCAGCGGGATGTCCTCAATATCAACAAAATATATCACGTCCATATTATCTCTGATAGGGTTTGTCTCGAATCTATTACCCGCACCCCAAAGTCCGCAAAAGGGTAATGGGTCCACCAAAATCCCCTAGTGGGATTCCCTTAATATCAACAAAACCTATCACGTCCATATTATATATGATAGGGTTTGTCTCGAATCTATTACCCGTACCACAAAGTACGCAAAAGGGTAATGGGTCCACCAAAATCCTCCAGTGGGATGCCCTTAATATCAACAAAAACTATCACGTCCATATTACCTCTGATAGGGATTATTTTTGAACTTATTATTTGTAATCAAACGTGCGCAACAAATAATAGGTCCACCAAAAATCTTCTAGCGGGATGTTCACAATGGAAACAAATAGTTCAAGTCCATATATTCTCTGAACTATGTCTCTCAACTATCCCCACAGAATCATATCTTACCATGTCCACATTACCTCAGAGTAAGATATTTTTAGAACTTTTTCATGTCCACATTACCTCTGAGTAAATTTTTGCTCTTCAACTTTTCTGCTATCACATTCACATAACCCCTGATAGTGCTAGTCGTTTTAGCTTATTATCCGTACTTAAGGTACGCCATGGGTAATAAGTCTATAATCCAAGAGTCTTCCATGTTCATATTACCTCTGAAAAAACTTCTTGGCCTTGACCATCGATCATCACGTCCATATTACCTCTGATATCAATTTTCTTCCAATTTATCACCCGTACCCAATCCAGAGAATGTTCGCGGTGTTAAGTCCACAAAAACTGACACGTCCATATTACCTCTAGAAGGGCTTGTCTCAAACATATTACTTGCACTAACGTTCGTAAAAAATAGTAGGTCCACAAAACCTATCACGTCCATATTACCTCTAATAGAGTTTATTTTTGAATCTATTACTCATACCCCAAAGTGCGCAACAGGGTAATAGGTCCACCAAAAATCTCCTAGTGGGATATCCTCAGGATCGTACCTAACCTCTTGGTATGGCCATTGATCAACTCATGTCTATATTACCTCTGAGCTATCGTCCCCACATGTGTCAACCTGACAAACTTAGCAGAAGGAGGTGGACAGTGAATACGTGCCGATTTCATACTTCTTATTCAAAGTATTCCAGACTTAGCAAGTCTAAAAACTTTGAAGGAGGTATTATAGAAGCATAAAAAAATCTCTCCATGCACTCCAGTTTATAGTCAACAAATAAGCAAGAGACGTATAACAGGTGTGGACGCATAACACCCCCAGATACATGACATCCTGAGATGCATACCGCCCTTTGACGCATCGTCCCTACAGTCATATCAGAGCATTTATGACACTGACAAAATAGACAGTCATTCTGACCACCTCCAATCCTTTACCGCTGATTGGAATCCGTGCTGACAGTTCTGTCATAATTACTTTTGGCAGTATACAACTGTTCAAATGCCACGAATACAGAAAATGATAAAAGATCTATGTGTCTTTGGCCCAATGCGTCCCAGACTCCATACGATCCATGAATCTCTGGCCTAATGCGTTCCAGACTCCATGTGTTCCATGCGTCTCTGGCCCAATGCATTTCAGACTCCATGTGTCCCATGCATCTCTGGCCCCATGCGACTTCGACTTCATGTAGTTTCCATATACGGCATGAACGACCACAGAGCAGGACGGTCACGTAAAATTCCCTGACACAGATTTTGATATTTGTCAGAAGCTCTGACACCTCACTCATCACCCTGAGATGCTTCAGAATCCATACAGACAATGAATCAAGAAAAGACAATAAGTCATATCAGTGTATTAATTGCCTCGACAGACGGGCCATGCCACGTGTCCTACGTATGCAGCTTCAAGACCCATGCATCCTCGACATCATGCGGCCAGAGCGTCTACCTGACAAGGCCAAACAAGAGGACGCATGCAGCTTCAAGACCCATGTGGCCTCGTCCACAAACGGCCATAGGGTCATTCTGACCAAAATTGATGAGAGCTTCTATGCGACTACAACATTATACAGCTCTCGACTCACCAGATTTTTTGTTACGACCGAAGACAATTTCTTGCACTAGTTAGTGTTGATCAAGTATCCAATTGACCGAGTTATGCACACAACATCCTCAAGATCTCTTCAAACAGAAAATCCTAACCAAACGACGTGGCGGCTTGCCCGCACCATGCGGCTACCGTTACTGCCCATTCTGCTAAAGGAACCCCATGCTGCCACTAAGCACGAGGGGATGCGACACCCATAACACGCCCATAGGGCGGCTATAAATAGCAAGGTACCACATCCATACAAAGGGTGGTCTATCTACGGATTCACACTAAAACCAAGGAGATAAGCTTCTGCGTCCGGATCGTCCACGGAGTAAAGAGAGTTGCAACACTCGTAACCCTCCATCATTACCCCCCAGATTAAAACAAATTTATACATAGATTGTCCCTTAGGACTCTTCTCTGTACTCTCTAGTTTGTTAATCAAATCAAGTTCTCTTAGTTCTTCCTTCTGATTTAAATGGCAAACAATTTGTTACACGAGTTATAAGTCTCATGTTGGACACAAACTTGCGTAATAGGCTGTCCACCTTTACGTATTGGTCATACGACAGATTAGGAATAACTGCTAATAAAAATATATTGCTTTAGCAGACTTAACAGTTACTAGAGTTGTTTGCGTGTTATGAATGTGACGCGTTAGTAGCATTAGGAGGGGAGAATAATGAGTAGGCATATGGGCTCATTTGCATATTCCCTTTTGTAACCCATACGCTCTGCCGGAGATGCATGGTAAGATGATCCTTATTTTATTTACATGCGACCTCTGACGATCGAAAGATGTTATGCTTTGTTGGCCCAGGTTCCCCAAGGGAACTATGCCGATTTTATTTTTAGCTAGAAAGCCCATGCGTTAGAAAGTTGTTCTCAAAAGTATTTTTCACATAGAAAGGTTATGAGACCTTTTGGATATTTATTTTCAGTATTTTGCGGCATGCTTTTATTGTATCTTATTACGTCCCTCTGAGGACCTGGATTCGAATTTTCTCTAGGTATAGACGATTAGGACTATGCACAGGAGTACGGACAGAGACCTGATTCTTATTTTTCTGTCGAGCAGGTCTTACCTTTCGAGCATCCATGATTATCTCATAGTAGATGGATTTTAGCTGATACTCTATTTATTTAGCATTATTTTTATATTAGAGTTTCGTCCTCCTCTCTCATTTGGTTTGCTATAGTCATGGAAGTGGATTTGTCTCCCCTAGACTACTCATCTTTTGGATTAATTATTTCTTTAGATATTTCAGACTTGATCATTTTGATCTATTTGATTTAGTTTATTTGGTGACTTATTATATGGATGAGATTAGTTGTGCCCATGACTTATGATATTTATATATATCACTTATGAGCTTTAGTTCATATTACAGCATATGGTTGTATTGAAGGATTCCATATATTGGAGTAGCCTTCATATATATACCGGATGGTATGCTTATGTATTCCTAGTCCTACGTATTTTGGGACTGGGCGTGACATACACCCGTTACACGCATGACCTAGTCAACTTGACACATGGCATGCGTCAGCTGTTGAGGATCCCACGAGGACTATATTCCTTTACAAAAATGAGTTATACTAAGTCATTTTTGTAAATTAAAAATAAAGAGTAGAAAGAGTCCTTTAACAAAAAAATCTAAGTACAATTAAGATTCTAGGGAGTATGACGATGGAGATCGAATGAACTTGCTAGATCTCTTGCTTAGAGGCATGAAAGACAAAAAAATAGGCTTCTGAGTATGCTTTCTCTATGTCTCACTGTTAGTATTTGTCCCCATGTATGGGAATATCTTTCTGCTATTTATAGTTATCTACATTGAATGGCTATGTGCGCGCATATGCTACGCGTACATATCTTTTGGGTTGCCAAATGGTCATCCTTAAAAAATACAGTTGCAACCGTGGGCGTATGTCATGGTCGGGCTGCCACGTGGCATTAGTTATGATGGGTTGTTGCTGAGATCTCTGAGCTTTTTTATCCGTTGTGTACGTGACTTGGTCAACTTGACACATGGTCCACACTAGTTATCGAGGATCTCTCGTCAGTTGTAACCAAAAGATTTGGTCGCATGGAGATTGGGCCTCATGGAGACTTAGCCGCATGGAGACTTGACGCATGGGAGCTTGTCGCATGCGCACTAAGCCACATAAATGTTCAGCCGTAAAAGGACTATTGTACCATGAAACTATGACGCTTAGAAACGTTGCCGCATAAAAGTTTGTCTTGTGTACACGTGGCACTGTACAGCTGTATACAGACAAAGGTAATTATGACAGTGACGTAGGTACTGACGTTTACTGTAAACATCGAATTCGAGGCATCCAGATTCGTTGAATGTTGTCAGTGTCATTAATATTATGACTGACAGAAGTGACACCATACGTCAGACATGTATGCGCCTATGATCCCTATTTTATGCTTCCTTAGTTGCCATATGCACTTCATTGGGTGCCACATATGCTTCATGCCGCATGGATGCTTTGATGTATGAGCGCATGTTTTTGGGCTTTCTTCCATGCTTCTACAAGATTTTCTTCAAAGTTTTCAAACTTGGACAAGTTTGGAATACTTTGAACAATAAGCATGGAGAGAAGATCCTTCAGCCGCATGGATTGCTTGTCGCATAGTCTTTTTGTCGCATGGACTTATAAATAGGTCACTGGGGGAGGAGAGAGAACTTTATATTTCTGCTCCTTCTTCCCTTGTGAGAATGCCTACGACATATGTTCCTTCTGCCGAGGAGTTTGCCAGGGATAGAGTTGATCCATGGCCCCGTGATGCTATTCTTTCGCCTAGAGGTAGGGGAGTATCGTGGTCCTCATGTTACGTTTCCAAAAACACAGGGACATAAGAACATAGTCTTGCTACATTTATGAGAAATTATATAGAACATGCGCAGACTTCTCACATATTTTTGCCACATGGATGAAATTCATCTAGAACATTGGCGCAGACTTAGTTATCTTGAGGTACTCTATCCAGCACATAATTGTAGTTAGGGTGCCACATGTGGAAGTTGTAACAGAATACGCACTTTTACAATCTTTGCTGAGACTGAAGTGTGCTTTCTTTATGCAAGTTTTACCTCCATTCGTGTTGTCGATGATGGAGCATGGAAGGATATCATAAAATCCGTCATTCGAAGAGAATGCCAACCTTATTTGTCAGTTTATCAAGAATTGATCCAAGAGATGAGAATGAATGACCGTCGTCGTGAGTGGACCTCGCCCTATTTAGGCAGCATGCTAGATGTGTTTCTCCCCTTTATGCGGCATGCCACCAGTCAGGAGCCTACGATGCTGATTACGGGATTTTGATTGATTGTCCATGTCTTCAGTCTTATAGCATGGTCGAAGAGCGGTTGATCCTCTCCTCCTTTGTTATCCATCAATATGGATTCTTTTCCATGTACTGAGGTTTTCACTGGGAGGGATGACCCAGAATTCATTGAGTTCTGTTGTCGGTTTCACTTGCATCGGTACCAGAAATAGCACGAAGGGGCACCTTGGTGGAGAAAGTTCTGATTGTAGATATTTTTATCATATGTACTCATGATCTTGAATATGAATGAAAACTCTTTTTCTTTTCCAGAATCTTCTCCTTGGGCTTGTTTTATGAACATGAATATTATACTACAGGTAATGTGGATGTAGCATAAGATCATAGCTTGTGTATATCCCACTGGGGAAACTTTAGGGGACTTATCTATTGCATACTTAGTAATCAAGTATAGATAATAAGTTGAAGTAAAATCCTACCAGAGGTATTATGAACGTGATAGGTAGGGAGTTGATAGACAAGAATGTTTGTCCGGGGGTAGTGTAGACGTGGCAAACATAGAATTCTACTAGGATTATCCTATTCAGAGGTTATATGAACATGATAAAATCCTAACTCTAGGGGAATGGTATGCCAAGACTATAGGTCATATGTAGTATTGACGTAAACTAATGCCTGAGGGAACTGATCTTAACTGGTCCCAAAAAAAGTGTGTTGGTGGATATGAGGACTGCTCCACTGGGGAACTTTTGAGGATCCATTATCTGTTACGTATTCAGGGCTCTAGAATACAGATAATAGCTTTTACAATAAATCGTGGGGGACAAAGATCATGATGTATACGTGCACCTGTTGGGGATGAACAATATGTAAATAATGTACATCTTAATATCACTCAGGGGATAGGGGAGTACAAGCCTAGCTTAGACATAGTACTTCTTGAGAAACTTATCATTGATTGGTTTTCGATGATTGATTGTTTAGTCCATTTTTATCGATTGCATTCATTCATTGTAGAGAACACTGAGAGAAACGAATATGGTAGTTAACCAAATATTGGTGCCAATACAGATAGATGCGTGACGGAAGCCTGAGCGAGCAAGCGTCATTTTCTTTCGTTATTCTCTATTTGGTGATCTATTATGTCCCTTATTCTCTACTCCTTCATGCCAATAATCAATAATATTCTCTTATAATTTTGCTAAGTCCAATGATCGATAAAGCCACTAATGCTACAAGTTTTATACCACTATTATAAATCAATAGAATTGCATTGATAAGAGGGTAGCTCAATTATGTAATACATGGAAGGATATAATCATTGTGTCATGGTTTGGTGCCATAATTTAGCGGTAAATTGGAGTCTACGGACTACCAATCGAATCAAATGAATAAGTATGCTAAAATAAGAATAAGAAAATATGCATTGTTTCCCTGAATGTTTTAATACCTTACACTGCTATTTATTCTTATCATATAGTCATAGATGCATTGTATGGTCATGGACAACTTGTGCACAAGATAGTAAATTTTTTTGAACAGAACCTGGGGCACTATGGACCGTTTGGCCCGGGGAAAATAGTAGCGATTTGGTAGCACTAGGTATAAGTGAGATATTCATTGAGGCTTGCTACCTGCTTTGAATGGCACATCGCACGTCCATCGAAGTCCTATATCGCATGTCCATCATGGTGCTATACCACAAATGACCCAGTATGAATGAGTTACATACTAATGATGTCTTATGCATGGGCGGTAAGAAAAATCCTGTAAATTATACGGGAATAACCATTGGCTAGGGTAAGGATTTCATATGTGCAAAGCTTATATATATTTTACTACATGAACTATTGCTTATAAACTGTTGCCTATTAAAATATTACATTTATAATGTTGCCTATTTAACTGCTGCCTTAATTAAGAAGTGTTGGTTTAGGTGAGTGGGCCAGTTTAGCTCACCAGTACAAGTTAAGTACTGACCCATGTCTCTGTGGGCAAACCAGCTGACCGAGATACCGGGGGCGCTCAAGGGAATTAAAACTTTTGTTGCAGTCTTTTCAAGCTTCTTCCTATTTTCAAAGTATTTCAAAGATTTCTAGTAGTTGCTTTCATGTTTCCAAGAAGTAATAAAGGGGCATAATGTATGGGATAAGAATATTATTTCATGTCAGTCCATCAGTCTTTATTTTATGCATAGCTATGTAAGCCGTTCAGGCATTTTCATTTCAGTGCTAAAAAAATTGTATTTCGTTGCAATGAATCAATAAAAAAATTATTTTCTTCCTATACAAATGTGTGTTTTATAATCTGCTATTGTGTTGTGAAACAGTTTACAAAACATATTTGACACATGTGTACGTTCTTGCCTTATACAAGTACAACCCCAGACTTGTACGACATCACGCCCAGCGAGAACGATTGGTTCTACGGAACCGAATGCGAGGACAAATCAGTTTTACGATACTGGGATGTGACAATTTGGTATCAGAACCAGGTTTAAAGTTCCCCGGATTTTAAATTTTGTTTTTCAAGTGGAAGTTTTCAAACAATAACAATTTTTCAGATGATTTACTTTTTGATAGTGTTGCATGAAATAATATTCCATACAATAAGCCCATAAATATTTTATGAGTGCAAATGGAAATTATTTATTTTGTAAATGAATAAGGGTGATGTGCCAAGGCGACATCGTCGTCTTACCCAGTGGACGAAGTAATGAAGATGTTAGAGGCACAAAGGAAGCAGAGCGATGCACATCATAAGATGATTGAGGCACAGCATTGTTAGCTTCAAGTGCAGCTAACCAACCACTTTCAAGCGCATTTTTCAATGTGCAACAGCAGTAAGTTGATAACTTGTCGCAACTGGTGGCAACATTAACTGAGAATAACAATGAGACCGAAGTGACTGCCGCAAAAGAGACAGTGGTATCAAAAGCAGAGGAGAGGAAATAGCCTCTAAGAAGGCGACCGACATTCAAGTTTTTTGAGTTCAAAAGCTGCAATCCGCCTGAGTTCAATGGCAAGGCAGAACCAGAGGAAGTAATGGGCTTCCTAAAGACTTTAGAGGGCATCTTTTGTATGTTGGATGTGCAAGACACCAAAAGGGTAGATTGTGCGACTGTGCAACTACATCTCAAAGTAGAAGGCTGGTGGGAATCGAAAAGACAAGCATTATACGGTGCCAACCAAGAAGCCAAAGTCTCTTGGGAGATATTTAAGCAGGCATTCATCGCACAGTTCATTCCACCAATTGTCCATCACAGGAAGGAAAAAAGAGTTCATAGCACTCGAGCAGGGCAATATCTTCGTCAGCGACTACGAAGCAGAGTTCTTAAAGCGATCCACGTTCGGTGGCTACATGATACCGAATAATAAGGCAAAAAGACTGTGATTCATTGAAGGTCTGAATGAGGGCTTACAACATGATATTTTCAACCAGAAGTGTGCGACGTACCGGGAATCCTATGAAGCGACTCTCGAGATGGAGAAATTTTATCCTCGAGGAGCGACACATCACAATCGTGGAAACAACTACAAATGACCCATGACAGAAAGTGGGTCTGATGCTTCCAAGCGTCAAAACACAAATGATAACAGGGGAACCTATCAGCGACCGTACTGTAACAGGTGCAAGCGGATTGGACACCATCAAGAAGAGTGTCAGACTGGATGTTTTAAGTATGGTAACTTGGATCACAAGGCTGTATGGTGCAATAGTGGGAGAAGAAATTAGAATCATGATCAATATCACAATCAGAATCGTGATCAACAGTACAATCAAAATCGTGGACAAGCGTCATGAGCTCCATAGGCGACAGTTATGAATGCTTAGAACCCACGACCAGGAGGACAGGGTAAAGTGTTTGCAATGACACAAGAAGAAGTGCTAGCCTCAAACACTGTCATAACAGGTATATTTCTTTACAGAGAAATACATGCTCGTGTACTATTTGACTCTTGTACTACACATAGCTTCATATCATCTGCATTTGCTAATGAACATAAATTTTATAAGATACCGTTAGATATGAATCTTAGTGTCACCACTCCGTCCGGAATAAATTTTTTCATGACCCGCACCCGAATATTCGGGCACGAGTACGTGGGTACGTCCAGCCTACGCCACAGAATCAGCGGTAGAACGCTGTCTGGGTCATATCTAACTATCTAGCATCTCAAAAATATAATATGGTACCTGTCAATCATCTCAACTCCAAACGGAGGAACAAAATAGTATCTCACAATATAACTAAACTCAATCAAAATACAAACTAAGGAAGATAAGCACGAATGGAATAGCGAAGGAAAGAATAAGATATAAACGACAAACTGAAATAATATACAACCCAAAGAATCTCAATAATATAATATAATACAAGTCCAACATAAATAAACTAGACCTCTTCGGGCTCTGCAACTAAGTCCTCCTGGTCTACCAAAGGATCCTCTAAAGATACATCGTCCTATGGACCGTAGAATGTGGGACACTGCTCTATAAGCCAATCATCTAGAAAAAATATATCCAGTCAGGATTAGAGCGAAGTACATACCTCTGAAAGCAGTTTTAATAGCATAATCGAGCATATAATATAGAAATAAAATACAAGATCACTAAATATATGAATGATGAACAATAGATATACAGGTAATATATGAGAATATAGAACAACGATATGAATATCAACAATATGATGAAACAACTGTAATCTAAACTAGCTAATGTGCCTCAGAATACAAGTTTATTATGTGATCGGGTTGGGTGAACATGATCAGGTAAGACGATTACAAGTGAGGTATGTAACCAAAATATACACGATTTGTAACAATAGTTTTGATCACATAATCAACTCCTACTCTCCCACCCCCAACTAATACCGATAGATCCAATCACGACACGCTACGAATAAGAAAATATAACCACTGTCACGAGCAAGTAGGTGTACACGAATATCATAACCACCGAATATGAGCGGTGGGTGTACACGAATAAGCACACTGAACACGAGCAGTATGTGAACACGAAATATAATCAATACCCAATATACACGATGAGATACAATGTACACGAGTACCCACTGAACACGGTAGAGGATAACATCTCCTGACGGGATCCATATAATACCAGTCCGAGAAATTACTGTGTCGGGATCAATGTATACAATTCTAGAATATACATATATACAATATTATAAACTAAAAACTATCAGAGAAATGTACTCACCTGAAGTCCTGAGCAAGGTATGTCTCTCGATGCCCAAGCTGGTGTCACACAACCTATATATGGTATGTTGCATCAATACAAGGTTCTAAAATAAAAATAAGTTAAGATGATGAAATTCTAAGTCATAAAGCCATTTCTAGGTCAAACCGATGAAATCTAGGTTGAGTCTAAAACTAAGTCACTAAGTCAAAATACTATAAAACTATGCTATACAATCCAAGCTAAGATACTAAAAGGCATTCAAAAAGTCATATCCTAAGATACGCAAGTTCATTTATATAAAAATAGTATTATATATATATATATATATATATATATATATATATATATATATATAAAAGTTATTATACTTAATACTATATTAAAATAAGAAATTTAGGATACCTTGGCCTTGTACCAATGCGTATCGCACCTATCTCGATACCCAAACTCAATCCCTTGGGTATCGGTCCAATACCTTGGTATCCCGAGGTAACCCAAAACTCAATATATAACTAATACCAATAGATATATAAAATCCTAAACTAATACTAGCTATAACTAACACTAATATATACATCTCAATATAACATAGAACTAACTATTATACTAACATACATAAATATGTATAGCTAATATAACTAACTATCAAGATACACAACCTATTAGTATATGAGACTAACTATCAATCATAACATATATATATACTAGTTTACATATCTAACTATCTACATAAACAAATATATCTAACTAACTACTATAGTAACCAACTAGACTAAGCCAACCCATTACCCAATACCTTGAGTATCCCTCAATACCTTGACATTATCTTGGTATCCCAAGGTAATTCAAATCTAATATATAGCTCACTACCCAACACTATAATAACATACTAAATATTACATACTACTATACCTAATACTAACAACATATATATATATATATATATATATATATATATATATATATATATATATATATATATATATATATATATATATATATATATATATATAAAATACTATATATAGCTACTTACCATATACCCTTCTATTAATATCGAGTATTTTGATACCCAATATTACCTTAACATGTGTTCTAATACCTTAGTATTCTAAACTTAATACCTTGGTAATACTTCAAGATAATTAAACTAATAGTAACTAATACTAATACCTAACTAACTAGTTATGATACTCTAACTAAATACTAACATATAGCTACTAATCTATTTAACACTAACAATGCTTACAATACATAGATACAAGTACTATATATATATATATATATATATATATATATATATATATATATATATATATATATACACACATATAGACACACACATACATACATACAAGTACATACATATATATATATATATATATATATATATATATATATATATATATATATATATATATATATATATATATATATATATACACATACACACACATATACACTTAATTATATATACAAATATATATATATATACATAAATATCATCTAGATATATAAATACACATGTACGTATAGGGGAGAGGACAAAACAACAAACACGTCCGCACCCGTATCACACTAGTTCTATGATACGCTTACGATACGGCTCCAACACACAACCAAACGTATCCCGGAGGACACGAGCAAGTCTAATACAATAATTATAAACAATACGTATAATAATTAGAGTATCTACGTGTTCGTGTCACAATATGATATGCACAAGGCCCCGTGTCAGAGAAAAACTCCCAAAATTAACCTATTTCGTCAAATTGACGAGATACGGCCTACACATATCCAATTGTGGATATGACACTAGTTACAAACAAGCAATCACATGTCATTTAGATCTATTAGACCCAATGACAACTACTACATGTGCCAATCTCGAAATTTCTCCCAAATCGGCACCAAAATGCATATAACTTCCACCATAGGTGTCCTATGAACCTAAAACCAATTCCTATGGGTAGCCTATGCATGTGGGTTAATTTCTTATGATTAAATCTCATATTTAGAGTCTACTAGAAGAGAGAAAACTAAAATATATCTATTAAGAGATGGATTTCCAATAAAAAATCTCCAAAATGGAAAATAGCTCATCTTTCTAGATCTTGGCCTCCTCCTTCTAGATCCTTGTTTTCTTCTTGTAGATCCTTGTTGTAGTAGCCTCAATTGATGAATATAAAAGTAATTTGGGTAAAAATTTGGTGAGGAATGGTGAGGGAATGAAGAAATTTAGAAAGGGGAAAAATCTAGATCTATTTGGAAATAAAAAAATAAAATGAGAGACACTCTTTCTCCTCCTCTAATGGCTGGTCATAAACCCTCTTCCAAGCAATATAAAATATCCAAAACACACCTTGGGGCCTCTCATTAAGAAATTAATTAAGGGAAAAGGTTCTAGTCTAATGGTTTCACTAATTAATCCAGCCTCCTAATCCATGGGCCAAATTTAATAGGCTCAATCTAAACTAATCTAAATGTTGGGTTCATGTAACTAATAAATGGGTTAGGTCCATTACACAAGTCAAAAATAAATCTACAACTAACAATCAATAAATAATATAATAAATAAATAAATAAATTATATGCACAATATTTAAATATAATAAATCCTAAAATAAAAATATTCGTGTCAATTACCAAACTACCCTTAAATGAAAATAAGAGGGTGACAGATTTTCCTACAAGTTTAATTTGCAGGGATGGTTGCATTTGTATTGGCGAAAAGTACATATCGTTGGATTCAATAGTCATGGACATCGCCGATTACGACATCATCTTAGGCATGGATTGGCTCGAAGCGTGCAATGCGACAATTGACTATGCGAAGAAAAGAGTTTTATTTTCCATTCCTGGTGAGGCAGAGTTCTCTTATTCGTATAGTCCAGTGGGTAAAACAGTGATGGTGTATCAGCAATGACGGCAAGATATATGCTATGTGCGGGGTGTGAAGGGTACCTTGTTTCTGTACAGGACACTCGGATGAAGGGTGCAGACTCGGGAGAGGCCATGGTCGTAGAAGAATTCCTCGACGTATTTCCAGAGAAGATACCTGGAATGCTTGCAGACCGAGAAATTGAGTTCATTATTGACACCTTTCTAGACACTCGATCGATATCAAAAGCTCCATATCAGATGGCTCCTGCCGAATTGAAGAAACTGAAGTCACAACTACTAGAGTTACTAGATCGTGACAACATTTGTTTCAATATTTCACCTTGGGGAGCTCCAGTGTTGTTTATGAAGAAGAAAGATGGCACAATGCATCTTTGCATAGATTATCAGAAATTAAATAAAGTGACAGTCCGGAACAAGTATCTGTTGCCAAGAATTGATGAACTATTTGACCAACTTTAGGGCACAACAGTATTTTTAAAGATTGACCTTTGTTTAGGGTATCACCAGTTAAAGATCAAACCAGAGGATATTCTAAAGTCGACTTTTCGTACAAGATATGGACACTACGAGTTTTTGGTTATGCCTTTTGTTTTGACCAGTGCTCCAGCGGCTTTCATGGATATAATGAATCGAGTATTCCGACCCTTCTTAGACAAGTTCTTCGTCATATTCATCGATGATATCTTAATCTACTCGAGAGACAAAGAAACTTACATTGACCATTTAAGGACTGTATTGCAGACACTTCGTGAACATTAGTTATATGCGAAGTTAAGCAAGTGCGAGTTCCGGATGAGTTTCTTGGGCATGTTATTTCAGCAGATGGTGTATCAGTTAACCCGAAGAAGATAGAGTATAAACCCCCTCGACCAAATTTAGGTCTACTTGGCTTAGAGAGAGAGACTAGGGTTAGTTTGGAGCCATTTAGAATTAGAATATGCTATTTTAAATTAATGTACAAAATTTTCTATAACTAATGTTCATTGATGGTGCTCACATTATTCAAGATCATAATTATATTGGAGACACAAATTTAATCTTTGTTCGTTCCAATCGAAATTGGAGACACAACCTTGACCCGTTTTGTGCAACCCAATTTATGACAATAATCTATTCCGAGTCTACTATGTCCATGACATTTGTGTCCCACTCAATTTAAATTTTATGTACTTCAAATTAATTAAAGAACACTATTGACACTAATTTTAACTAAATTGGTGCAATGACTCAACCTAACCCAAAACTAGACCCAATACCAACCCAAACCCCCACTCACACCCTCATGGTTCATACAAAATACCACACACCAATTTTTTCCACTACAACACACCAAATATGGTAATTTTTTTATCCAATCCCAATCCTCCTTTTCTTGTATAATTTTTAAATTGTTGGGGGCCTTGGTGCAAATAAACAACTAGGTGTCCATCTCCTATTGGAGTAAAGGGTTTTTATTGATACTGATGAAATCT
Organism: Iris macrosiphon; assembly: GCA_036927795.1. NCBI lineage: Eukaryota > Viridiplantae > Streptophyta > Magnoliopsida > Asparagales > Iridaceae > Iris > Iris macrosiphon. Next base: position 122,591,642 of record JAYESA010000015.1, read on the forward strand.
TCGCTGGATCTATTGAAATACCCTCTCCTGAGATAATGTGTCTCAGAAAAGAGATACGGTCTAGGAGGAACTTACACTTGCTCAATTTGGCATAGAGCCTCTCACGCCTCAGCGTTTCCAACACTATCCTCAAGTGCTGCCCGTGCTCCTTGTAGCTTTTTGAATACACCAGGATATCGTCGATGAAGACTACCATGAACTAGTCCAAATACTAGTAGAAGACTCTATTTATTTGGTTCATAAATATTGCAGGTGCATTCGTTAGTCCAAAAGGCATCACCAAGAACTCGTAGTGGCCATAGCGAGTCCTGAATGCCATCTTTGAAATATCTTCTCTGCACACCTTCACCTGATGATACCCCAATCTCAAGTCAATCTTCATGAACACCACTGCTCCTATCAGCTGGTCGAACAAATCATCAATCCGCGACAGGAGGTACTTGTTCTTGATAGTCAAAGCATTAAGGGCTCTGTAATCAATGCACATACGGAATATCCCATCCTTCTTTGGTACAAACAACAATGGTGCTCCCCAGGGTGATACACTAGGATGAACAAATCTCTTTCTTTGCAACTCCTCTAACTGTAGCTTCAGCTCATCCAGTTCCCTCTTTGCCAACCGGTACACATTTAAAGATATCGGCGTTGCTCCGGGTACCAACTCAATAGTTTACTCCACCTCTCTATTCGACAGTAGGCCTGGCAACTCCTCCGGAAAGATATCCTCGAACTCTACAACTATCAGTGGAGGTGCCATCTCCATAGCCATGTAAACTCCAGCTGTCTGGCCTACTTCTTGCTCGATGGTCCCCCGCATGTACTTGAACTCCGGGTGATCTGGCAGTCTAAAAAAGACGCTACCCCTCCGGCAATCCAGTATCGCATTGTACTGGCTCTACCAGTCCATACCTAGCACAATATCGAAGTTTGGCATCGGGAATACGAAAAATTGAGCTCTCATCTCCCGACCACACACGACAAACGAGCACGTTCTAATAGTACTGGTAATCGGTACGATACCTCCTCCGGTAAGAATCTTCCAACTCTTACGTAAGGGGGAAGTAGCTACTCTATGCATATCTACGAAACTACTAGTTATGAAAGATAGTGTAGCACCAGAATCAAACAATGTAGTCGCAGGTAATGATGCAACTAAAATGGTACCTGTGATAGCTTCCCCTTCTAGTTCCTCCTTTATCACTGCTAGTGCAAAGGCCTGTCCATGCCTCTGCCCTCCGGCCTGCTGTATGGCCCGATCAAACTGTGCTTCCTGTGGGGCCAGGGTGGTCTCCTCTGAAATCTATCGGGTGTGAGTGGATGTTGACCTCCTGCCTGGGATGGTATCCTCTGGACTGGTGCAGCTGGTCTATGTCTTATCTGTGGTGCTGCATCCCTGCGTTGTGGGCTATCTCGGGCCTGGTGCTGGTTCGTTCCACAAATCATACATATCCCCAGCCTCTTTCGACATGTCTTCTGAACATGCCTTCTCTTGCCACAGTAGTGGCAAGACGGAAGTTCCCTATGTTGATATGGTATGCTCCTTGTCTGTGGCTGCGCTTTGGGATGACAGATCGGTCCTCTCGCTCTAGGCTGTGCTCTGGTTGGTACGGCCACACTGGGATGCCTCGATCCTCTGCCAATAGCCTCCTAGATCCTGGCCTCTGTCAGAACCTCCTCGTAAGAGATCCTCGCCTGGGTGGTAGTGTACCTCTGTAGCTCAAAAGTCAGACCATGATGGAATTTTCTGGCCGTCTCTAGATCATTGGGTATCAGGGAGGCACCAAATCTACTAAGACGACTGAACTCTACGTCATACGCGTCTACAGTTATGTTCCCTTGCTCCAGGTGTAGGAACTGGGAGTATAGTACATTCCTGACCGTAGCTGAAAAGTACTTCGTATTGAAGTATTCTAGAAACTGCTCCCATGTCTGCTTCTTACCAACACTGCGCTCCATAGAGTCCCATCAGTGATGGACATTACCTTTCAATTGGGCCCTTACTGCAGTCATCCAAAGGTTCGGAGGCAGTTAAGAAGCCTCCAGTAGCATCTCCGTATTAGCGACCCAATCGGAGATCTCCTCTGCGGTCTCGTTGCCCAAAAAGGTATCCGGGCCCATCTGACGAAACCCTCAAATCATACCAACTGGCTGAACAGGTGCAGGTGGTACGGGTACTGGGGTAGGTGGCCTCTCTAGAACTGCCATCAAGCTCTGTCTTATAGTCTCGGTCTGATGCCACTGTGCTTGCATTATGGCCTAAAAAAACTGGAATATCTGCGGCTGTCCCTCTGACTGTAGCATCTGAGGTAGAAATGGTAAAGGTGGTCATAATAGAACCTCTGGTTGCTTTGTAGGTGTCTGCTGAGACGTCAGCCTCTCGAGCTGTGGCATCAGCGTGGCCCTCAAAGTTTGACCCTTGAGGTATTGTGTCGGGACAGCCTGTAAAGTCTGCCCCCGTACTGCTGTATCGGATCGGCCTGAGAAGTCTGGTGCCAGTGTATCAACGGGGCATGTGGTATCACCAGGACCTGTGGTGGTAGCTGCTCTCCAGGTGGTCCTAGGGATGTATCCTCCCTTTGCGTGGTGGCGGATGGCACAATGGCACCGTATGCCTTGCGTTCGCTACACAAGTTCATATCTCTGCAAGAGATATAACTACATTAAAAGAGTACGCAAAAAAAAATTGATGTAGATATTTAAGTAGTTAGATACGAAGGAGGTTCAAATACAGTAGTCAAGGTGGATGCGATATAATAATTTCTATCCTATTACAGGCTTGTCGGGCATGATACCATACCACAAGCGATAAACAAAAGGACCTGTATGGGCCACCACTAAAACCATATCACACGCCAGTCCCAAAATACACGGAACTTAGCCACATGGAAATGGCCAGCTAATACGACTCTGAAGAATTTCCTAATTTAATGGACCCGACGAAGCGTACTGCGATGTCCTAAAATACTATCAAGTCCAATATGCTATCATGTAGCAGGAAAAGATCTAATCTTATCCACAGAATATAAATAATAAATACTGAAGTAAATACTAAAAGTAAGTACAGAGTCTGGATGTCATAATACAACACAAATAAGTCTGATAGGAATAAATCCACTGAATATAATACTGAAATAAGAGTACGAAAGGATAGATAAGAATACTAGACTAGAATATCGACTGGCTAGATAAAGATGCTCCAGCCCTAGGCGGAGGGCCTATCAGTGATCAGGGAAACTCTGAAGATAATACCTCAAGCTCCTCCTCAATCGCGTACCTCGTCTCATATCTGGGCCCGTGTCGGGTAGTATGCCTCATCCAAATCTTGAAGGGAACCAGGTCCTCAGAGGGATGTAACAAGATACAAAAAGATATGCCGAATATAAATACTGAATAAGTAAAAGGGGTATATTAACCATCTAAGAGAATGCAATATGAGGACAACCTTGGTACGTATGAGTAGGTGAAGGCATAAATATGTAACGTCTATATCATTCCGAAGAACGTAGAACATGTATAGTATAACGTCCATATCGTTCCAAAGAACATAGAATCTGTGTGATATAATTTTCGTATCGCTTTGTAGAATATAGAATCTACATAGTATATATATACGTCCGTATCGCTCCAAGGAACGCGGAACCTGAATAAAGAGGTCATTAGTCCCTGTAGCTCCGATGGACACTATGGGTACTAATATGTGTGTCTTATACGCCTACCAGTTGTCCTTCCCATCCAATAAAAATATATAAATCGAATATACGACGTGCACACTTTGTAACTATATGCCATGTCTCAAATAACTAGAATAACCTGACTATGCTATAAACCGTGATGCATGTCGCACACACCGATAACTAGTCGGATACGCCAACTCACATCCTAACATGAGTTTGTTATTATGATAAGTATAAGAAGTGTCAGGGTCATGGAAGATATCAGAATATCTCCATAATAGTAGGTGAGTCTGCTAGAGACTAAGTCGTTATACTACTCATCGACGCACTCGTCGACTGCACCCGAGTCATTCTCGGACGCATACAGTTATAAATAATATTTGCAACAACCACTCATGCAATATTTAACAACTTAAATTAAACAATAAATAAGGCAAGGTATACTTGTCTGAGTCCTCAAGCTACGAATGCCAAAGTCCTGCTCCCAAAGCCTTGCCCGAACGATCCAATAATTATATATATATATAATAATATAATAATAATCAATCATTATACTAGTATACGCACAAAAGTACATCTATACTGCACTTAGTAGCTAACACAAGTAAGGGTTATAATCGGTCAACTAGAAGGGTCGAGTGTGCAAGAGTCTAAAAATGCACAAGTGTCAAGTCCCTCTAAATGTACATTTCTCAAATATTACAACCAAGATCATAACTAAGGTTCATGTAGGTGCTAAGTTGTTCTCCAAGACAAGTTTGATAGTGTTAACCCTCTAGGTCTCCATTCACAAGTATGTAAAATGTCCTCAAATATTGTGCATAACAAGTCAACTAGCTACTATACTACTAATACGTGTTTATAACTCAAAATAGCGTGTAATACTAATCACGTGTTTTAACTATTAGGTTAAGGTGTATATATGATAAACTAGTCTAAGAACCTAGATACAACACAACTACAAGTGTCATACTAAACAACCTAACTCATGCATGAATATTATCACTAAATATCATTCCAAATAAAATATATATTCTAAAATTTGTAACATGGAGTTAATAGAGGTTAATACATTCATGGGTTCTCATGCAACAATAACAAAAAGATAAAAAATGAGAAGGAGATAAATGTATACCTAGGGTTAACTTGAAAAGGAAGGGGAGGGGGAGAGTGCTCGGCCTGCTGGCCCTTGGTCGGCCTACTCTGGCGGGTTGGAAGGGTGCTCCGGTGTGGTAAGGTAGCACCGCAGCAGCAGCAACTTGCAGCAGCGACAGCGGCTTGTAGGAAGGATGGTGGTGGAGGTAGTTGTCGTGAGGTGGTGGAGGTGGCTGTCGTGAGGTGGTCGGGTGTTAGAGGAGAGAGGGGAGCTCGGGTGGTAGTGATCATGTACACATGATTATGGCTTTTCTTGGGCATGTTATTTCAGCAGATGGTGTATCAGTTGACCGGAAGAAGATAGAGTGTAAATCCCCTCGACCAAATTTAGGTCTACTTGGCTTAGAGAGAGAGACTAGGGTTAGTTTGGAGCCATTTAGAATTAGAACATGGTGTTTTAAATTAATGTACAAAATTTTATATCACTTGGTGCACCTTACTGTTGTTTCATATTTGGAGCGCTACTCTAGATTTTGCTTTCAAATAAACTTTATATACTTACCCTAGACGTGCCAGCCTTCCATTCTGACATTTGTGTAACGTATAAATGCCATCTCTTGTGCTTTATTTAGTCGCACAATATTTGTTACAAATATCTATTTTTAAATTCAAATAAATCCAACTTTGCATCTTTGTTTGTTCCAATCGAAATTGGAGACACAATATTGACCCATTTTGGTACCAGAACTAGTACATATGGTCCCCTTCTTTTCAAATATAATCATGATCTTGAATATCAATGAAAACTCTTTTTAACTGTAATAGATTTTCATCATATGTATAAATAATCTTGAATATCAATAAAAAAATTCCTTTTCCTTTTAGAACTTTTTTGTTACTATATGTATCGTGGTTATTAATATTATACTAGAGGTAATATTGATGTAGTATAGTATCATAACTTGTGATAAACATGCCCTATCAGAGGTAATATGGACATGATAGGTTAGAGCAGTTCTACGAAAAATCTTAATGGAGACACCATCTGCGATGGTTGGGACATTTTGGTGCAAAACCGGTAGGCAAGAAAGTTTGCTTGTATATGGGTGCGAACATGGTGAGGTATTTCAAGGAGATAAAATAAAATGAGTCAGAGATAATATGGACATGATTGTATTTTTCTACTCTACTAGGGAAAATGAACAGTTCATAGTTCAGAGGTGATATGGACGTTAACTACTTACTTTGGAGAATTTTTGATGATCTATTATCTATTGCGCATTCGGGACTCTCAAGTACGAATAATAGATTTTTACTGCATACTACAGAGGCGGGCTGGATTACATGCCGGAGAAGAAATAAAATACATACATTTTTTTTGCATGCCTAATTTAGGCATAGTATTTTTTAGGAACTTCTTGTTGATCGGCATCATTAGCAAGTCATCATTAGGCTTAGCGAGCTTGTATGCGCCATAGGAGTAGGCTGTCTCCACTATGAAGGGACCCTTCCACTTGTCTTAGAACTTTTCTGCCGACCTGTGGGTCATGACCAATGGTTTTCTCACTGTTAAGATGAGATCGCCGACCTGGAATATCCTTTCCTTTACCTTTTTGTTGAAGGCCCCGGAAAGTCGTGCTTGATATATCTCGATGCGCTGCTGAGCCAAGAGACATTTTTTGTCAAGTACCTCCAACTCTTGTAGCCGCCGACGATGGTTGTCTTCGACGTTTAGCTGGTTGGAGAGAGCTACCCGGAGAGGAAAATTTTGAGTTTTCAGGGGAAGCACAAATTTGCTTCCGTAGTATTGAGAAAACAATATACTGGTACTTGAAGTTCATATCGTCGTACGATAGGCCCAGAGACACTCGCCAAGCTTCTCATTCCAGTCACGCTTGTTGGACGAAGCAAATTTTTTGAATAGATTGATTATTATCTTGTTGAATGCTTCTGGCAATCCATTTGCTGCTAGATTGTAGGCAGTCAAAGCTACATTTTGGATTAAGTTTTTATTACAAAATCGAAAGAAAGTGTGGCTAATAAACTGCAAACCATTATCACGAATGATCCTGCGAGGCAAGCCGAAGCGGTAAATGACGTTATATTTTATGAAACTAATCACGTTGGATGTTTTTACTTCTACGAGCAGAACAGCTTTTGCCCATTTGGAGAAGTAATATATGATAGCCAGGATGAACCGGTTTTCCTTAGACAAAGGTGGACTAATCGGCCCGATGATGTCCATACCCCACGTTTCGAACGGCCAAGATGTAACAGTCGGGTGTAGAAACTCCGAGAGTTATGGATGAAGTTAGCATGGATTTAACACATTCTGTACTTCTTTGCATAGTTAATAATATCTGCTTCCATCGTTGGAAAATAGTAGCCCATACATCAGAGGCAGTCCTATAGCTTAGGTCCGAGTTAGCGTGCACCATAAATACCATCGTGAGCTTCACGGAGTGCTTGCTTCGCTTCTACGTCCGATAGGCATCATAGTAGGATCCTGACATATGAACGACGGTACAATATCTTAGTGGCTATATCATAGTAGAACCGGAGGGAGCAACTTCTAACGGAAATAGCCTCCTTCAGGTCATCTGGAAGGATTCTTTAGACAACATAGTCTATAAACGGGAGCCTCTAATCTTTGATGTTGACGTCTATTTTCATAGAGTGGCTTAGACACAAGCATAAGTTGTTATTAGGGCAGACCAGTTCTTGACCGACCACTGTGACCAATTGATGGGTCTTAATCAGGACTGCCAAGGAAGCTGCGAGACCGGCAAGAGGGCAAGCCTCGATGTTTTGCAGCCGTGACACATGCTTTATGAATAATCCCATAGAAGTGGAAACTATTTCGTATGCTGCTTGATGGTAGGGGAGTAAGTCCTAGTGATGGACTTCGTATCCACCACGGACCTGACTAACTATCAGTTTGGAATTACCATAGGCCTCTAGGTATTCCACATCCAATTATTTAGCCATTTGGAGCCCAATAATGAGGGCATTGTATTTTGTAATATTTTGGAACATAACATTGCAAGTGAATACGCACAATGTATGACCAAGTCATCGAAAGAAATCAATACTACCTCCACTCTGGCGACGATATTGCCTTTGGGTCCTGTTCTTGAAGTTTCGTCGAAGAACATTCGCCATACAAACTCTCCTGTCACCGTGTTAGATTCTAACACCTCGTTTGGAATTTTGTCTTAAAGCATCGAGGTTTCTGGTTCCAGATGAGCTGTCAGAAAGTCAGCCAATGCTTGGCCCTTGACCACCTTCTGTGGGATAAATATAATGTCGTAAGGTGATAATAGTACTTTTCATGTGGCTAAACGAGATTTAAGTACCCCATGCTTAGTCATGAGGACTCTGAGGGGGTTAAATTATGAAATTACTTGGATTATTTGCCCGGTCAAATAATGACGAGTCTTTTAAACCGCGAAGAGCAGGGCGAGGCACTCCTTCTCGACAGGGTTGTATCTATGTTCCGCGCCGATCATAGTCTTGCTGAGGTAATAGATGGCCTGCTTATGACCTGCGTCACTCTTCTGGGCTATTAACGCACCGAGAGAGTAATCTATTGCTTGTACGTAGAGCATGAAGGGTTTTTTTATGACTGGAGCCACTAATACTAGGGGCTTCAAGAGGTAGTTCTTGATGTCGTAGGCTCGCTGACATTCTTCTGTCCAGACAAAGAAGACTCCCGTCTTTATAAGCTAAGTGAAGGGTTGACATCGCCTATAGAGGTTGGCTATGAACCTCCTAATATATGTTAGCCTTTCTTGCAGACCACAAAGATCTCGAAGGTTTTTGGAGGGTGCATATCGAGGATAGCCTTGGTCTTCTCAGGGTCAATATAAATTTTCTTCGAAGTTATGATAAAACCCAAGAACTTGCTACTAGAGACTCCCAGAAAAGACTTAGTGGGGTTCATCCTTAGTTGGTGCGCTCGTATTAAGTCGAACACTCCCTTTAGTTCATGGAGGTGGTTTTCCTGAAAATGGCTCTTGACAACAATGTCATCAAAGTAACACTCGACTGTCTTGCGTAGGTGTTCACGGAAGATGGTGCTCATTATTTGCTGCTATTTTGCACATATATTCTTTAACCCAAAAGGCATTACTATATAACAGTATACCCCTATCGGTGTTCGAAATGACGTATACTTCTCGTCATTTGGAATATATTGATCTGATTGTAGCCTAAGAACCAATCCATGAAGGATATTCACTCAAAACCACAAATGTTATCAATCTCATGTATGTGATTGAAAGGGAGAACTCATCCTTCGGTCAAGCCATGTTCAAATCACGAAACTCTATACAAACTCAGATTTTACCATTTTTCTTGATAACGGGAACAATATTAGCTACCCAATCCGAATGTTGCTCTTCGCGAATAAAGTCTCTTCCTATCAGCTTATTTACTTCTGATTCGATTGCGTTCATAATATCTAGACGGAACCATCTTTGCTGTTGCTTTACTGGCTTGGCGTCCAACAGAATTTTTATCTTATGCATTACGATTTGAGGGTCCAAGCCTGGCATATCGTCATAGCTCCATGCGAAGATGTCGATGTATTCCCTTACTAGCTAGATAAGGGATACACGTTCTTCTGTGGAGAGGTTTTTGCTAATAAAGATGTGTTTAGAAGCAGAGTCGTCACCCAAATCAACTTGCACCACCTCATCTTCAATATGAGGTTATCATCGATACGAAGACGCCGATGTATTTTCCTCTATACGAAGAGGTTTTTGCTCCATGTAAAGGCGTCGATGTATTTTTCTTTGCCAGAACCTAGGTGTTGAGCACCGTTCTTCTCAGAAATGGCTGCCACATGAGTCGACACAGCCTGTATGGACGCAAAACATGCTTCTCGAGCATTAAGTACAAAGACAGGGAGTGTGTGCTCCATAGTTGGGTGAGGCACACTGGCCTTGGCGACCCAAGTCTTGTGGGTCTTCTTAGGCTTTGCTTGCCTTGGTGAAGGGCTCGTGCTGCCCTCAGAAAGCATCTCTTCAAAATCTTGCTAGTCGAAGCGTACAACCATCATCTTTTAGGTCAAACCATGTTTCGTTGAATCGGACTACGTCACTATCTTTTCGTTAGTGGAAAAATATGTCCCCATCAAAGTCGCCATTTTTGTTCCGTTACAAAAATGAGTTTTACTAACTTGATTTTGTAAATTAAAAACAAAGAGTAAAAAGAGTCCTTAAATAAGAAATATAAGTATAATTAAGATTCTGGGGAGTGTGCCGATGGAGATCGAGTACTGCATCTGACTTCTTTACTCCGTTGACGGTCCGACGATAAAAGAACTTGTTAGATCTCTAGCTAACAGGCACAAAAGACAACAATGTAGAAGCATAAAAAATACGCTATAGAGTTATACGCAGTAGTTCAATATTGTGTGGCGTAAGACATGACTTCAGAGCATCGGCGTACAATAGAGCTTTATCGCTAGTACAGCATAAAATATAGCTCCAAGAGCAACCCGCGTATAATGTAGCATTTTCAGACTGCCTCAGCGGATAAAGGTTGCTATCTCGCCTTTACGGTGTAAAACCTATTTGCTTTCTAATACAATGGGAAGATTATACGAGGATCGCCTCGTATCCTTCAAAAGAGCTATAAGAGAAACACTTCGAATTCTGCGAATGAACCTGTCAGACAGTACAATAAACCTGACTCCTGATAAAGGGTACAGCACGACTATCTAGACAACGGCTGTAATGATGATGCAGCACAGAGACCCAAACCGTCGTCTAGTGACATTTCCTTGATATAAACTGCTTTTACGCATTCAAGGAAATACGCTGCCTAGTTTTATACAGGCAGATGTGAGCTTTTACGCTCAGCAGAAGACAAAACAAACTGACATGTCAAAAGCTGCTCTACGTACATATCTCGAGGCACGTCTCTGGATTAAATGCGCAGAATGGTGGCAGATCTCTGCATTTAATGCACGATATTTGGTTCTACTTCCGAAGACTGAGTGAGCCATGATTAAGGCTAATACGTCCACGTCATCTCTTCTACATATTACGCCATCAGGCTATTTTTAGCTTTAGGAGCACGCTATATGCTATCTCCTTGAAATACGCCGACCTGGCTATTTTTAGCTATAAAGAGTGCGTTGTATGCTATCTCCTCGGAATACGCCATCTCAGGCTATATAATTTGTATTGGTGAGTGACAAGACTATTCGATCCAGAATACGCTCAAGGCCTCAGTCAAAGAAGGAAGATTGGCTATCTTTTACGCTATCTACCCATCCATGCAGCATCAAGCTTCTACGCTTACTTGGCTTCTACGCCAACTTGATGACTATTTGGCTTCTACGCCAACCTGACAGCCATTGGGCTTCTACGCCTACATGTCAGCTATTGGGTTTCTACGCCTACATGTCAGCTATTGGGTTTCCACGCCTACCTGGTTTCTACACCATGGTGATAGTTATTGGCTTCTACACCAACTTTTTCTACGCGAGGGGCAGTTACCTACGTGGCTTGCATGCCATGATCTTCGCAGTAGTTATACACATTATCCCTTAATGGGACACGCGTCACACGCTTATTCAGAGGATCATCTATACGTGGGTGGTAGTTATTATAACCGCCGCGTAAAAAGTACCATACTCTCCACTGTCCGGCTTCTACGCCGACTGGATGGTTACTATCACTAAAACCCTATAAATGGAGACCTCTATTGACAGAGGTCCGAGGTCAAAGATTTTGGAGGAAGGGTCGAAGAAATCAAAGAACAGTGAGAGAAGAGCTCAGACAGAGAGTAGTGATCGACGATTTTGGCATCAAGCATCCACTCCTTCGTGCAATCTTTGAAGCATCTCCTTCTTCTACAGCACTTCTTCATCATCGTGTGGTCCAAGGGACAAAGTGATCGACTGCAGATCAGATTCCTATAGCAATATTTACCCAGATTAAAATTTATACTTAACATCCTCGTATAGGATTAATAGTACTTCTTGTTTATAAACCTAAGAAAGGGTTTCGTATAAACCTAATTTTATTTCTTCTGTTTATTATCAAACACAATATGGCGACTCTGCTGGGGACCTCTTTCTCATCTGACGAGAAAGCAATTGCTCAATACGATGTGGTATCAGTAGGATCAATGAAGAAGACCTTGGTCGTCCAGTTCGACCAATCTGCTTACGAAGATATACTTCGAGCAGGGGGTAGCTCTCACTCTCTCTCGGTCCAAGACAACAGGAAACTGTGTAAGGTGTGGATGCCCCAGACATCCCCTACCATTCCTGCTGACTCTCTGACATCTCCGACCAGCAAGGTTGTAGCTTCGCAACCTCCCCTGCGTAAAACTCTGTCTCCCGTCACTGACGGAATAGACACAACTTCTGGCCATGCCTCAGTGCTAATCCAGAAGTCTACTCCGCGCTCTGCGCATAAAACTCTGTCTCCCGTCATTGATGGAATAGACAAAACTTTGAGCAATGCCTCAGTGCTAGTCCAGAAGACTACTCCGCGCTCCGCGCATAAAATTTAGTCTCCCGTCTATGACGCGGCAGACAAAATTTCTGATAATGTCTCAGTGCCAAATCAGAAATTCCAAACACGCTCTACGCGTAAAAATATATCTGCCCTCCATGAAAAAGCAGATAGTCCCTGCAATCTACGTAAGAAAAAACAAGAGACGGACTTCTCAGCATCTCGGCCTTTACGCCAGCAATAGAAGAATCTGCCCACTCTCCAGAATACGCGTAAAGCTGATGGACGATTGAGGACTTCCTCGGTTTTATGCTAGCCTAGACAGAGCTCCAAATTATGCCAGAAAAACCCTTCGGCGTAAAGAAGACCCAGTTGGTCGATAGATTTGCTCCGCATGGATCAACTACTGCATATGTGGCTGGACTGCTGTATACATATGGCGGTAAGAGTCTTGGGGTTCCCAATATCCGTACACCAACTGATGTAAACAAGAGGAATAAGCCTTCTTCTTCTATTGACTTGCGTAAACTCTTGATCCAGAAACGCAAAGACAGAGGTCAAAATCAAGATTTGGTATCCCTGACTACCAAGCTTGGGAAGATCCTGTGGGAAGATGCGTCAACATCTAATGTCATTTTGACATATTGACCTCATGAAAATGTGGCCTTTATTGTTCCTCCTACTCGCGACGACCAGCATCCAATAGTCTTCGGTCGCATGCGGAGCAGTCCGATTGTACAAGAAGAATTTTACGAGTTTGAGGGTGGCAAAATACAAATCCACAGGTATAGCCCACAAGCATTAAAGATTATACAAAGCATGGGTTATGAATTGAAGTTGAAACAAGGCCTCAACTATGGAAAAGACAGACAAATACTATTGCATGCCAGAGGCAAGTCCTTCTAAATTAACTTCTGTGGACAAATGCCACGACAAGTCTGGGGGTAGTTTTCCTCGACAAAACAGGGTAGTATCCAGAAAAAGGGGTAGAATTCTCTCTGAGTCCGAAGATGATGCAACGATGACGATCTTCCCGAAAGATCGAAAAACTCAGGCATCGGGAGCCCGAAGGCCGAAAGGGACTTTCTCCTTCAATGAAGATAACATCATTAAAATCTTTAATATGTTGATGAAGGAACACAAACTTCAGCTACCCAACATCAGATACCCTGAGAGGGCTGGCAAAGTCGATGACCCAGATTATTGTCTCTTCCATCGGTATGTTCATCATCCCACAAAAGCCTGCTATATACTAAAAAGGAGAATTCAGGAGTTGATCGATGCCAAGGTCATCATTTTGCATCTGTAAACGAGGGGACGATCACTACAAATTGACTTCACTTTAACATGACAATTTGCTCAATCAAGAAAATATCGGATGATGAATCCCTAAAGTTTCCCCAGTAGATTCTTCAGGTCTATCCCCACTCAAGAAAATCACTCTGAACTATTGTCCAAACATTTTGTTATCTCTCCAGCTGAGTTTGTTATGTTCATATTACCTCTGAACAAACCATCCTGGTCTGACTATCGATTATCATGTCCATATTACCTCTGATATCGGTTGTCATCTCAACTTAACATCCGTACTTAACTCTAAGTACGCCAGTGGTGTTGAGTCCACAAAAAACTGCCATGTCCATATTACCTCTGAGCAGATATGTACCTCCATCCCCAATGGAGTCACAATTCAAAAGTTTGTCATATTCATATTACCTTTGAATAAACTTTTTAAATTTTTGGCTATCGATTATCATGTCCATATTACCTCTGATATCGGTTGTCATCTCAACTTAATATCCATACTTAACTCTAAGTACACCAAGGGTGTTGAGTCCACAAAAACTGCCATGTCCATATTACCTCTGGCAGGGCTTTTCCTGAACTTATTACTTGCATTCTTGTGTGCAAAAAGTAATAGGTCCACAAAAAAAATTCTCCTGTGGAATGCCCGCAATGGAAAAATGAAATGTTCATCCTTATTTTCCCAGCGAAGAAAGAGTCAGTCTCTATTCATCCCTACAGAGTCGTATGTTATCACATCTATATTACCTCTGTCAGGATTTGTCTCGAACCTATTACTTGCACTCTTGTGCGCAAAAAGTAATGGGTCCACTAAAAATCCCCCAGTGGGAAGTCCTCAACAAATACGGTATCGTACTACGTCCATATTACCTCTAGTACAATATTTGAAATTCGTACAAACAATCATAAAAAAATGGGACAGTCCTTATATGATTGCAAATGACGCTTACAGATTAGCCAAGCCTAATAGAAATTTGGCAATGGCTACTATCAACTACAAATTCCCGAAGAAATACTATACTTGATCTCCTTCGTTTAACGGAGTATGACGAAGATCGTATTCTGACAATACCATTTACAAAGGTTAGCTGGATTATATTCTATCATGTTTGTATGACCTCTGAATATATATCCTTAACTAATTTGTAAACCTATCATGTTCATATTACCTCTGATAGTGTTTAGTATACAAATTTAGTTGGATCATATTCATGTTATCCCAGAATAGATTTACATTTAGCAAAACCTTAACGAAAGAATGTCATGTTAATGATACCTCTGATATCACTTTCACCCTAGCCTATCACATTCTAAAATAATGGGCCCACAAAGTCAGAAAATGTGTCTTTATTATCTCCGAGAAATTACAGGAGAAATAAGAAAGTACATCATTGGGGAGGAGAAGTTAAGTCGCGAATCTGTTATACCAGAATGACCATTCTCTCATCCCTGGAGTTCAAGACGTTGGCGCGAGCCCGCTCCAACCTTGCCGCCTCATTGTTCAAGGCAAATAGCTCGGACTGAGCATGTACAAAACCTGCTTGGATCTCACCCACATGCGTCAGGTTCTGCTGAGCAGTCTCCCTTCGGTCCTTTAATGCATCTCGAGCTGCCGACAAAGAGAAAACCTTCTCCTTGGCCTTAGCGAGGTCATCTTCCAACTTGCGGACCCTCGCTGCCTCTTCCTCATATTCGGTCTCGTACTAAGTCAGCTGGGGAATGATATACTCTAATTCGGCACGCTCCTGATCCATCTCCTGCTGCTGTTCCTGGACAGATTTGTTCAGAGATTCCATCTGCCTAACAAGCTCTGCAGTTAAGGAGTCATACCTAGCTTGAACGAGACCGTCAATGTTGCCTCGAGATAGCTGCAAATAATCGTTAATGGGTTGCTCTAAACCATTAATTATTTGCTCCAGGGTATCAGCTCTCCCAGCGTCTTTGAAATCTCTGATCGACGCTATCACAAACTGGGAGGACCTCTTCAGAGCCTCAAAACCTAGATTCTTCTCTAGCACCATGGATATCAGCATTTCCAAAGTGGTGTAGAAAATACTAGTATACTGCTCAATCAGCCTGGCAAAACCAGATTAGACGCCGGGAGTGGCGGCAATATCGGAGAATCCCCTTCCAGGAATGATTGCAGACGATGTTGCCACAGTCGTCGCCTCAACAGATGGCGCAACAAAAGAAGAAGCACCAACAACGGTCGAAGTGGCTAGCGTACTCAAAGGAGGCACAGTCATAACGACAGGCTCATCCTCCTCTGGAGATATCGGAACTATTTTGGGAGAGCCGGCACCCGAAAATGTTTTCTCTTCAAAGTCGGGCACCTCCGTATCATCGCCAGGAGCTGAAATAAAGCCAAAAGTTGCGTCGACGCTGCCCTTCCCGTGGATGTCTTTCCCTGAAAAGAAGACGAAAGAAAGTTAATATCAACATGATGCTAATTTTTCTAAAAGAGGCATAAAGACGATATTTACCCATGGCCGATGGTATATATGGCGCGTCTGCAGCCAGTACAGCTAAATCATTTCTTAATGATGCTAAGCGAGCTGTCATACCTGGAGAAGGGGGTGTGCCAACTGACACTGGCAGGTATTCCTCCAGGTCTTCACCGAGATCCACTCGAGGCTCATTTGGTGGAATCTTGCTGGGTATACTTACAGACATAATAGGGGTTTCTCCCATTACTGGTCTGGATAAAGATATTCTTATTTTGTTCGACATCGAAGGCGATTTCGTACCACTACCTGAAGCGGTGACAGCAACAGCAGCCTTGAGCAAAGAATCTCCGACACTGCCAGCCGAAATTATGGAGGTTCCCTCTCTAATAGTCAAAGGACCTCTAATCAAAGAATCATCCCCAATAGGGGAAACAGCAGGCTCACTCCGAGGAGCCTCACGGCTGGAAATCCTGAGAGGTCCATCTACAACCCTCTTCTTCTTATGAGGGGAAGTTTCCTTTAAGACAGGAGCCCTTCGCTTACCAGAGATAACCAGTGGCTCTGCAGGCGGAGGTATTTTGCCTCTCGGTACTGCCAACAAAGGCTCATCTGGATTGACAGAGTCTTCATCCTCGTCAGAGGAAACTTATGGGATTTTGTCTCTTCCAGCGGACTTAGAAGAGGGCATTCTAAAACTTCTACGTATATCAAAATTGTGATGGAAGGTATTGACGACCACGTAAAACTAGGCGTACGAATGGAGGATCCACAACTCCATGGAGAGTGAAGTTGCAGGCACAGTAAAGGTTGCCCCGGTACAACCCATTATGAAGTACCGCCATCCTCTCGCCCCATCAATAAGTCCACCCCTGGACTTGAAGCTGGTGAGGGCGTTGCCCACGTGCAATTGATCATACCCAAACTGCCTGGCAAACCGACTAGGCATGTAGGGTTCCAAGAAGCATTGGTCTTTACTTCTGTACATTAAAAGGGAAGGTCTAATGCAGACCAACCAATTAAAAGCTTCAGGAGAAAGAACGGTCTGCCCTTCACCTGAGTCCTGAAGCCTGCTTCCCTGTTGATTGAGATGTACAGTGGGGACGGTGCAGAAGAGCTTCCAGCTGTGAGCAAAATTTAACGCTCGCCGACAGTCTAAAACTGTGGTCACATTCCAGGTAGAATTCTTGTAATTCAACAAGAAATTACTCCCCGAACTACTGGCAGAGCCGGGAGACATCACCCTAGGGTTATAGAGAATTAACTATCCCATCAAATACAGGAACGGTAATTCTACCCTGGGAAAGCTATCGCGTCGTGTTTTATCGGCAAGTAGCCCATCAGTAATGGCCCTCAGGCCAGCTTGTATGTGGCATACCATGGCAGGGAGAAGGCCCAGTCTTGCCTCGAACACCAGATGCATGGCAGGCCATAAGGTGTTGCGGTAAATACGATCCGAAGATGCAATGCCTGGTACTACTAGTCGGCATAGCCATATAGAGAGGAAGCCAGCCAGTTGAGCTTCCCTTGACAGAGGCCTGCGGCAATGCCTCAGATAACTGTAGGCCTTAGTGTCTGCAGGATATTTCCCTATCCCTTCGTTGAGAATCCGATCTGGAGCCCCAGCGTCTTCAATAAGGTCATCGACTACTTGAGCGTTAAGCACACTCAGAAAGCTCAAAGGCTTATCTCGACTATCTACCACCTTATCTGGCTTAACATTTCTGGCCTGGTGGAAGAAGAGATAGGATGCCCATTTGTTGGTATGAACCAAATCAGAAGGCTCATTATAGAAGGTGGTGCACGCAAGGTAATGGCTCATCAGCTCCTGATACACTACCACCACCTGAGGGTTCGTATCCCCCAGCTCCCGGTTTGTGGGAACATACTCTTCATAAAGAGTATCCTCCATTGACAGTCTTGAAATCTCTGCCATTTCTTGAAGGGCCAATCCCAACACCCCCAACGGAGTGGCGAAAGTCCCCGTGAGCGAGATATATCGCTCCATCAAAGCTATAAATAGGTTGGGGTTGAGAGGTAACCCAACACTGGTAGCACTCACAGCCGCGTACAGACTAATGCTCTCCAGCTCAGTCTGAAAATGCTTCAGGGCCCAAGCAGCTAAACGAGCCCATCGAAGATTCGTAGGGGTAACCCACCCATTGGTCCGAGGACTAACTTTGGGGTACACTCCTTCACGCCCCATAAATTCATTATAGAAAGTCGGTAGTTGGACTGGTTGGAGCAATAAAGTATCTTCACTCGGGACACTGCCCGGAAATAATCCCTTGAAAGGCATCACAGGGCCTGAAGGTCGGCTCACAAATGACCCTTGGTCGGATCCTTTCTGATAAAATATCTTCTCCGGCTGGTCGTGAAGATTAGGGGTCAGAGTCCACGACATCTTCCTCGGATGCGTAGCATGGAAGAATACCGAGATAGGGTAATCCCTCGGCATCTTGGGCAGGTACATGACCATGCCCCTAACAGTAAAAACCCAGTCTTCCTTCTTGGGCTTCGTCTGGGATTGTCTATCAATCATATCCCCGAAGAGAAAAGCTGGTTTTTTATATTTCGTTCCGTCTATATACATCAGGGGCTCTCCATTGATCATGCTCAACAACATCAGCTCTCCTTGAGTCGATATCATGATTCTCCTTCCTTCAGGATACTGGGGTCCAGAAATAGGGAATGTCACATAGGACAAATCCTCCAGGTAATTGGAGTGCAGCATCCTAGCAGCAGAATCCATTACCTCAGCCAACAGAGATATCTGCAAGTCAACTACATAGTACAAGAAGAACATGTCAGTTTCTATACTAGACATTACAGTCCTGCAGTTTATGCCAAAGATCGACAATTCTGTGCTTTTACGCCAAGACTGTGGAAAAAAACTTGAGTTTTTACGCTGGAATCTATTTTCTAATCGTAAAATTCAAGGTTGGCAGTATACAGTCTGTATTTTTACGCCAAACTGCCAAAATTTGAATTGTTACGCAGGAATTTTTATCCAGAGCGTAACACTCAAAGTTTGTACTATACGCCAGATTTTGACAGTCAAAGCTTTTACGCCAGACTGCGAAAATATGGAGTCTTTACGCTGACACATTAGGAATGTGGGCGTAAATGAGAAAACATCTATGTGCATCGTCTTCTTCGAAGAAGCTCTCAGCACAGAAGATGACCTAGCGCGTTCACGTACAACGTGTACGAAGGGTTTTTCTTCGTTCTTGTCGTCTCAAAAGTTTTACCTATAACGCCCGGCACCGAGCTTGACGGTGGGACACTACGTTCCGAGCGAGGTTAGTTCTGCCCGATGGGAGCCGCACTTGCTTGGACAGAAGAGCAAGAAGAGGAATCAGCTTTCTTTCCCATAGAGACAGAAGGTTATTTTGGTGCCATTGCTAAGAAACTCGAAGTTCTCAAAAGAAGAGATGAAGAGGAAAGGTTCTTGAAAAGCTAGAGTTTTGCAAAAGACGGATGAAAAAAATTTCTCTGAAGGCCTTGGGGTACTTATAGAGTTCAGATAAACTCCTCGAATCCCTAACCAAATCCGATATTTAATATCTGGTTATGATTGGGGACTATGTCAGCCTATTATACAGGGAAGGGAGATAGTCAGCGAATTCAAAAAGTCTTTCGTGCAGAGCAGATTCTTAATTTTACGCCAAGGAGCTTTTTACGCCCAGGAAGCTACAAATCAGCGGTTTTACACTCAGAGGCTATAAGTCTATGGTTTTACGCCCAGATACTTTTACGCTCGGTAGCTTTTACGCTCGAGAGGCTACAAACCTACGTCTTCACGCTCAGAAGGTACAAATCTATGATTTCACGCTCAGAAGCTTTTCTACGCTCAGAAGCAACAAATCTACGACTTCACGCTCGGACAGAGG
Organism: Iris macrosiphon; assembly: GCA_036927795.1. Taxonomy (NCBI): domain Eukaryota; kingdom Viridiplantae; phylum Streptophyta; class Magnoliopsida; order Asparagales; family Iridaceae; genus Iris; species Iris macrosiphon. The sequence continues at coordinate 122,611,528 of JAYESA010000015.1, forward strand.
CTATAGATCTACAGTTTTATGCCCGGATGCTCTTATGCTCATCAGCTTTTACGCTCGAGAGGCTACAAACTTACGATTTTACGCTCATCTACACTACGGATCTATGACTTTCTGCATATCTTAAAATACGCAGGCCAGAGTATGTGTATATCTGAACAATTCTCGTGACAGCAAGCTACAAGGGTTCACGTAGAAGATACCCCTTCTTGGCCTCAAAATATCCCAAGTACCCAAAGTATACAGAGTTCATCATGGAAAATGACTCTGCTTCTTGGGTCGATTGGAAGTTCATCCAAAATCCAGTCTGAATATTTTCTCTACAGTTCAAGATGGCGACTCAGTTTCGACAGCCATTTCTCGCCTTTTTTAAAGGATTTTCGGGAAATCATTCTTGAAAATGATGATCAGAACAAGAATTCTTCTTATCAAAGAAGTAACAGATTCAAAATTCTACGCAAATTCTCGTTCAAATCAGCATGACCATTTTTATCTTCAAAGACAATATAATGCTAAGCAGTTTTCTACGCGTCCTCAGTTACGCGAAAAAGACAGGACGTGACCAGATACCCTTTTATCAGAGTCAGCGTAAAGTTATTCAGACGTGTCAAAGCTACACATATTCAGACTTTATCAACAGCAAAATATGGCAAAATTATCAGATGCGTAAAAGAAGACGATTTTATTAATCATGATTACATATGAGAAAAATCCAGTCTACAAAGGGTTTTCTTTTCATTTTCATGATTACATATGAGGGGAATTCCGTCTACAAAGGATTTCTTATTTCTATTTAAAAGTTCACACCAAGAGTCTGTTCTGCCAGGTTCTCATATTGGTGGAGATCTTTCATTTTCTACAGCAGTTCATCGACTTCCACAGTCGATGAACAAGAAAGTGGTGAATGACGGAAGGATACAAAACAGGGCATGTATAAAGAGCCCATCCTCCAGACGCCATAACAGATTAAGTTAAGATTTTAGACCCAACTCAATACTGGACGACAGACCTAGTTTGTCTGCTCTCGTCCACGAATGACAGGAAAAAATACAGCTTGCAAGCTGTGTGATCGAATGTGACCCTTCCTCTCTCCTGGACGAATCGCCATATGAAGTTGTTGATTATCTCGAGCAAAGGAAGCTATGATATCCTTCATGATCCATCGTTGCAGAGGATATTTGCTCGAAGACGCCTTCTTTTTTGGCTCCTTATATGCTGAAAGATCATGATCTTCTTCTTCCTTAAATCAGCCCGACGAACTTCAGCAATCATCTCTGTATGGTGAAAGAAATATGGGAAGAACAAGTTAACTCATCAGCCTTTTTATAGGCAAAAGAGAACACATCTAATCCCAACAAATCTCCAAAAATCCGCCAAGAAATCAGCCTCGAAGAGCGAGTCAGACTTGAACGTTTCATGCTTCATTCAAAGTATTTCAAATTACGAGGAAATTGAAAACTTTGAAGGGGGTCTTGTAGAAGCATGAAAAATACGCTATAGAGTTATACGCTGTAGTTCAATAATGTGTGGCGTAAGACATGACTTGTCATGACCTGCACCCGGTATAGGGGCACGAGAGCGTGGGTACATCCAGCCTACGCCACAGTATTGGCGGTAGAACACTGTCTAGGTCACAATACTAGCTAATCACTCTCACATGAATATCCAACTCCATAAGGAGACACAGATATCACAATATAATACGGAATATACTCAATCACATAAGCTAAAGCACGATGAGATATCGAATGAAACAAATGAAATACAAGACAAGTCTAACAACAATAATAGTCTAACCTGCAATTAATAACATCCAGTCTCCAAGTATGTCGGAAATAAGTCCTCTATGTCACAGTCTGGAAAAAATATCCAGTCAGGATTGGAACGAAATACACCTCTAACAGCAGTTCCACATATATTGACAAAATCTATAACACAGTGTAAAGAAATACAAGACAGATATGAATACTGGCAATAAGAAATACCGACGAGCATGGATATACTGGAAAAAGAAATACTGGAACATCATCATCAATATACATCTAGCAATGAAATAGAAATCCAAGTACACGCAAGAACAATAAACTGGTATGTAAGTGTGTACAAGAACAATAACTAAAATATGTGGAGATGCTAGATCAATATACTAGAGATACATGTCAAGAACATATAACTAAGTGTGTGAAACATCAGTATATCATGTGATCGGATTGGGACTATATGACTCATTACATTGATTAGCGATCATCCCCAACAAGTCCGGCTAACCATATGTAACAGTGATGAGGCATGTAAGGGTCAGGCTGCACCGACGTGAGGTGTGGGTGAGCTATGATGCATGTAAAGTTGGGTATGATCACATAAGCTACTAATATTTCCCTATTTCCCCCAGCTAGCACGATAGATTCCAATCACGACTCCTCGTGACAGGTCTCAATGATGCCAACTCGTGTAAAGAACAGTGTCAGAGTCATATACGCTATACAACAAGAATTATAGAGATAATTAATATAATGGAAACTGTTAGAGAATGTACTCGCCTGGGGTCCTGCTGCTGGTAAGAATCAGAGTCCAAGTCATAGTACAAATAGCCTATGTATTACAATTTACCATATCAAAAGATAATTTATTTTAATTTATTTAATTCTGGAATAATTACTCTAAAATCCTATTTTAATCTTATTATTCTGATTTTTATGTTAATTCCTAAATTTTGTCCAAAGGAACTAAATTTTATCAACTCGAGACTCATGGCACACAAATCGAGGCGATCTGTTGACCAAAAAGTCAACCGGCACAAACTCAACTTTCATGCATAATTTCTTTTAGATTTCAGCATCAAAAATATGCTGGAATTTATGGCTCGTCCAAATTCAAATTTGTTTGGGAATTATGGCACATGCAATTTTGTATTGTGCACCGATGGTTAAATTCTAACCTAGAAGTTTTATAGAATTAATAGTATATAAATACTTTGAATTAAATTCTAGAAAAAACATATGTCAATTATGTCAATATTAGCTTTCCGAAACTTTAAACGGTTCATGATTCTGATTCCTGGTTCTCCCAGAATCACAAAAACATAACACATCTATTTTCGGACATGCTGTACTCTACAAATTTTCCAGAATTTAATACTCATAATTTCGTAAAACAAATTATATAATCAGAAATCTAACCTCAATATCGTTTTAACACAAAAAACTAGGCCTCGTTTGGAGTTCGAAGCTATGTGCAATGGCTTCTTGAAGATGAAGGAACCCTAGATGGCAATTCTCCAAAATTCGGCTGAAGAAAAACCCTAAAAATAAATAACTAAACTAATATATATATAGAGGAGAGAGAAAGCAGCCGCAGCTCAGATCTTGACACATGGCAGTCATCCAACACTGCCACCCCAATCGGATGGTCACAGTTCGATGCGGCTCGGCTCAGCTGAGTCCGAGTCGAACTCTGACTCGGCTTGGCTCGAGATCGGCTCGGCTCGGCTCGCACCCACCCCGCAGTCACTGACAGGCGGGCCCGGCACTGTTTGCTGCGGGAGGCTGACAGGTGGGCCCCTTGTTTGCTGACTGGGCAGAATTAATTACTTTTTGGGTTTTCTTTTTCAGAAATTAGTTTTTAATTCGGTTTTCCCTAATTAACTCAAAATAAATGCTAAAAATAATCAGAAAAATCCCAAAAAAATCTAGAAAATATATTTTATTATTTAGAACCTAAAATAAAATTTTAGGATATTTTTACTTATATTTGACTCTAAAATAAATTCTTGAAAGTCCTAGAAAATTAGGGTTACTAGTTTTTAATTAACAAAAAATTATGGAAAATCACACTATCCCAAATTAACCTAAAAATAATATTTAAGCACGAATTTCAGGATACGGTGGTTACAAGTCTACCCATGTTAAAAAAATTTTATCCTCGAAATTTAAAATCCTCAATTGTTTTATATATTTATTTATTACCATCAAAATTAAATTCATCAAATCATATAATCATGAACTAATCCATATTGTTATTTCATAATATTTCTCAAAATTTTATAAATATCATATTCTTGGAAATCTTCAAATATAAAATTAAATTCTATTCTTATCACAATCTCCTCCAAAATTTTAAGTTAATAACGAAATACAAGAATTTAATATTCAATCCTCTAATTGAAATCCAATCAATGCATATTTATAAAATTTAAAAATTGTATCCCAAAAATTGAATTTAAATACTAATCCATTAATGATCTTACTCCTCTAATTTTAATCCAATCAATGCATATTTATAAAAATTTAAATCCTCATCATAAAAATTTGAATTCAAACACTAATCCATTAATGACCTTACTCCTCGATTCTTTTTCCACATCATACTCAAACAATATAATACTTATGAGATCTTCAATTGCAACATTCAAAATAATTTTTAAATTTGTACCTTGTAGTCAAATAAATATAATGATAATCTTCTTAAATTTCTCAAATTTTAATGACAAATTTAATTATATCATAATCTTCATAAAAATTAATGATCTAACAAAATCTTCAATTCTACCATATTGAATTATCAACTCTTTATTTAAATTAATGTTTATCCTCAAAATTTAAGGTACATTGTCTCTCTTTGTCAAACTATAACCTTTTTATTAATCTTTACTACGGTCAAACCCCCAACAATAAAGGTCTAAGAAAATCCTACCTACCGTCATACAATATACAATCTAGAAAAACATACATGATTATGGTCTCCTTTGTCATGGTATTGCAGTCTCTGCTAGGGTGTACTACTAACTATATTCTAACAAGAAAATTATTGATACAAGCTATGGTACTAAGGAATCAATCAATCAAACAAACAAATGGAAAAGGAATATGAGGAAAGAACAGAACATAGTCTTCTAACCCATTACTCGGATATCTACAACCTCTATCATACACTTAACTCTGGCATATTTATTCATAATTTCTTGTCCCTATATACTGATACCCATATAAACTAATCACTAGTCCACAAGATATCCATGGATACATCCATATTACACATATTTGTCTATTAATACCAAAATCTGATACCAAGGATCTATTAACATAATCATCTATCAAATGATGCATCTGAAGTTTGATACCCTTATTCTTTTAGGTACCACTGTTTGTACTACTAGTACATCCACTGCTAGCTCTCGTACCAACTGTAATTGTTCATACTAGTTATTCTTATCACTCAAGGGCACACTAAGTGCAACACACCATACTAAGTACTACTCATTCTAATATAACTCTAGATGGACACCCAAGTCTGTTTGCAGTGCCATCTCAATCATGCTCAAGTCAACAGATCCTTACACATGCACATCATCCACTAATACACATTTCTTACCCATCATAAAATTTTATCCTCAAAATAAAATCATCAAAATTTAACTTCTCGAACAATTTAAAATAAAATGCATATACTTTCCTCAAAAGTCAAATGCTCAAATATCGAAATAAATTTTTTAATCACTTCTAAAATCCTTATAGCTTTGACTATGTTTATTGAATTGAATTTGAATCCTCAAAATTTTAATAACATAACATCTTAACTCCTTAAAATTCTTAAAAATTGAAATTCATTTCCACTCTTCAATTTATAAATTTAAATCCACAAGTATACATATAAATAGTCACAGTCTCTAATACTAAAGGTGCACTCAAATACACCCATTGTCTACAACTCTCAACTGTGTACTGAAACTTGTACTGCCCGAATTACTTGCACTATTATTTTCAAGTGATCAAAGTTATCATCACACGTATTTTCTCCAATAATTTTCTATCAATATTACTTGTTACACCAATCTAATTATGAAGTACTTACTGTTATTAGCACCTTGCTCAATAAATCCTTGATATAGAATTACCAGCACTATTGATATTGTAACAGTAGCTCCATCATTAGATCACCTCATCAAGCTTATTAGAACTCCCGATTATTCGCACTAGTTATAACACCCATGTTTCACTTCACTCTCAATGGCAGGCATATGGTTCCATATCTCGATTGATGTATAAGCATATCTCTTAATCCTTTGACAGCCTGTTAAACTAATCTGTAATACACTTCACAACTTTTATTACTAATCCTGATATTTCTCTACTTATGACATCTCATTAAACCCTTTATGCATATACATTCCTTTACTCTTAACACACCCGGTATCAATCATCAAATTGAACATCATGCTCCATTAATCTTTAACACAATTCCTTGATACTTAATTATTTACATAGATCATCCAATTACATAATTTCATGACTATCCAAGACGGGTATGTTGGCTCTGATACTAACCCTTGGAACTATCACTGATACTCTACACTCTTCTTCTACTTATATTACTATAATGATACATATCCTAGAGTTATTGCTATAAGGTACTATGCTATGGTTATCTCTAGATTAATGCCTACTGCTCACATGTCCAACCAAGAAATACTTATAACTCACAAGTCATACTCAGTCAACACTAATACAAGACACAGACATAATTGTAAGTCACTAATTATCATACTAACAAGGAATCCTCAAAGAAAATAAGCTCAAAAGGGAACTGGATCAAGGACTGAAGGTATCTTTACTGCTAGTAAAGAAAAGAAGCGATGGAACAAAGTCCTGGAATAACAGAAATAGATAAGTCTTGAGATGATACTTTAAGAACCAATTTAAGATACAACCTGATAATCATACACGTCTATCCAAAATTATGACACTCAGAATCCTTACCACGTCAGTAAGCATAGATGCGATAAACAACAGGTTCCGTAACTAAGGTATGCAACTCTATAATCATGTCATTTAGAATCTTCGCCACGTCAACCGGTATGGCTGCGAGAAATTCTAAATTTCATAACTAAAGTATGTACATCCAAGTCAGGTTCCTACGTTCTTGTCATGACAGCTAATGTGGCTGCGATAAACTATAGGTTCCATAACCAAAGTAGATGTTTTACCTTTCTTACTGTCCTCATCAATATATGTCATCAGATGATACCATAAATTTTAGCCCGTAAAATTTATCTCGATAAGAAATCAACTCAACAACGATACCAAAAAATAAATTTAACAACTGGTCAACAAGAATCAAACTCAACAATGATACCAAGATTTAAATTTAATAACTGATCAACAAGAATTAAGTTCAATAACAACAAGCGAGAGCGGACGAAAACAAGAAGAAAATTTAAATTGGAAATTATAACAAGATTCTCAAGGGTCGTTCGAGGAATCTCTCAAGAATTTTTGTGATTGAGTATCCTCTCTCATCCTAGTATCCTATATATTCTATAGCAGGCACGCAGTAGTGCAACTAAGACGTCGCACTACCACGATATCGTACAACTTGCAAAGTCTGACCTGCATGGGCCACCACTAAAAATGTGTCACGACCCGCACCCGGTATAGGGGCACGAGAGCGTGGGTACGTCCAGCCTACGCCGCAGCATTGGCGGTAAAACGCTGTCTAGATCACAATACTAGCTAATCACTCTCACATGAATATCCAACTCCATAAGGAGACACAGATATCATAATATGATACGAAATATACTCAATCACATAAGCTAAAGCACGATGAGATATCGAATGAAACAAATAAAATATAAGACAAGTCTAACAACAATAATAGTCTAACCTACAATCAATAATATCTAGTCTCCAATTATATCGGAAACAAGTCCTCTATGTCACAGTCTGAAAAAAATATCCAGTCAGGATTGGAACGAAATATACCTCTAACAGCAGTTCCACATATATTGACAAAATCTATAACACAGTGTAAAGAAATACAAGACAGATATGAATACTGGCAATAAGAAATACCGACGAGCATGGATATACTGGAAAAAGAAATACTAGAACATCATCATCAATATACATCTAGCAATGAAATAGAAATCCAAGTACACGCAAGAACAATGAACTGGTATATAAGTGTGTACAAGAACAATAACTAGAATATGTGGAGATGCTAGATCAATATACTAGAGATGCATGTCAAGAATATCTAACTAAGTGTGTGAAATATCAGTATATCATGTGATCGGATTGGGACTATATGACTCATTACATTGATTAGCGATCATCCCCAATAAGTCCGGCTAACCATATGTAACAGTGATGAGGCATGTAAGGGTCAGGCTGTACCGATATGAGGTGTGGGTGAGCTATGATGCATGTAAAGTTGGGTATGATCACATAAACTACTAATATTTTCCCATTTTCTCTAGCTAGCACGATAGATTCCAATCACGACTCCTCGTGACAGGTCTCAATGATGCCAACTCGTGTAAAGAACAGTGTCAGAGTCATGTACGCTATACAACAAGAATTATAGAGATAATCAATATAATGGAAACTGTCAGAGAATGTGCTCGCCTGGGGTTCCGCTGATGGTATGAATCAGAGTCCAAGTCACAGTACAAATAGCCTATGTATTACAATTTACCATGTCAAAAGATAATTTATTTTAATTTATTTAATTCTAGAATAATTACTCTAAAATCCTATTTTAATCTTATTATTCTGATTTTTATGTTAATTCCTAAATTTTGTCCAAAGGAACTAAATTTTATCAACTCGAGACTCATGGCACACAAATCGAGGCGATCTGTTGACCAAAAAGTCAACCGATACAAACTCAACTTTCATGCATGATTTCCTATAGATTTCAGCATCAAAAAAATGCTAGAATTTATGGCTCGTCCGAATTCAAATTCGTTTGGGAATTATGGCACATACAATTTTGTATTGTGCACCGATGGTTAAATTCTAACCTAGAAGTTCTACAGAATTAACAGTATATAAATACTTTGAATTAAATTTTGGAAAAAATATATGTCAATGATCTCGACATTAGCTTTCCGAAACTTTAAACGGTTCATGATTCTGATTCCTAGTTCTCCCAAAATTGCAAAAATATCGAAACACATCTATTTTCGGACATGCTGTGCTCTACGAATTTTCCAAAATTTAATACTCATAATTTTATAAAAAAATTATATAATCAGAAATCTAACCTCAATATCATTCTAACACAAAAAACTAGGCCTTATTTGGAGTCCAGAGCTATGCGCAATGGCTTCTGGAAGATGAAGGAACCCTAGATGGCAATTCTCCAAAATTCGGCTGAAGAAAAACCCTAAAAATAAATAACTAAACTAATATATATATAGAGGAGAGAGAAAGCAGCTGTGGCTCAGATCTTGACACATGGCAGTCATCCAACACTGCCACCCCAATCGGATGGTCACAGTTCGATGCGGCTCGGCTCAGCTGAGTCTGAGTCGAACTCTGACTCGGCTCGGCTCGAGATCGGCTCGGCTCGGCTCGCACCCATCCCGCAGTCACTGACAGGCGGGCCCGGCACTGTTTGCTGCGGGAGGCTGACAGGTGGGCCCCTTGTTTGCTGACTGGGCAGAATTAATTACTTTTTGGGTTTTCTTTTTCAGAAATTAGTTTTTAATTCGGTTTTCCCTAATTAACTCAAAATAAATGCTAAAAATAATCAAAAAAATCCCAAAAAATTCTAGAAAATATATTTTATTATTTAGAACCTAAAATAAAATTTTAGGATATTTTTACTTATATTTGACTCTAAAATAAATTCTTGAAAGTCCTAGGAAATTAGGGTTAGTAGTTTTTAATTAACAAAAAATTATGGAAAAATTCCACTAGCCCCAAATTAACTTAAAAATAATATTTAAGCACGAATTTTAGGATATGGAGGTTACATGACTTTAGAGCATCGGCGTACAACAGAGCTTTATCGCTAGTACAGCGTAAAATATAGCTCCAAGAGCAACCCGCGTATAATGCAGTATTTTCAGACTGCCTCAGCGGATAAAGGTTGCTATCTCACCTTTACAGTGTAAAACCCATTTGCTTTCAATGCAATGGGAAGATTATACGAGGATCGCCTCGTATCCTTCAAAAGAGCTGTTCGAGGAACACTTCGAATTCTGCGAATGAACCTGTCAGACAGTACAATGGACCTGACTCTTGACAAAGGGTACAACACGACTATCCAGACGACGACTGTAATGATGATGTGGCACAGAGACCCAAACCGTCGTCTAGTGACATTTCCTTGATATAAACTGCTTTTATGCATTCAAGTAAATACGCTGCCTAGTTTTATACAGGCAGATGTGAGCTTTTACGCTCAGCAGAAGACAAAACAAACTGCCACGTCAAAAGCTGCTCTCTGTACAGAGTTCGAGGCACGTCTCTGCATTAAATGCACAGAATGGTGGCAGATCTCTGCATTTAATGGACGAGATTTGGTTCTACTTCCGAAGACTGGGTGAGCCATGATTAAGGCTAATACGTCCACGTCATCTCTTCTATATATTACGCCATCAGGCTATTTTCACCTTTAGGAGCACGCTATACGCTATCTCCTTGAAATACGTTGACCTGGCTATTTTTAGCTATAAGGAGTGCGCCGTATGCTATCTCCTCAGAATACGCCATCTCAGGCTATATATTTTGCATTAGTGAGTAACATGACTATTCGGTCCAGAATACGCTCAAGGCCTCAGTCAAAGAAGGAAGATTGGCTATCTTTTACGCTATCTACCTATTCATGCATCATCAAGCTTCTACGCTTACTTGGCTTCTGCGCCAACTTGACAACTATTTGGCTTCTACGCTAACCTGACAGCCATTGGGCTTCTACGCCTACATGTCAGCTATTGGGCTTCTACGCCTACCTGGTTTCTACACCATGGTGGCAGTTATTGGCTTCTACGCCAACTTTTTCTACGCGAGGGGCAGTTACCTACATGGCTTGCATACCATGATCTTCGCAGCAGTTATACGCATTATTCCTTAATGGGACACGCGTCACATGCTTATTCAGAGGATCATCTATACGTGGGTGGCAGTTATTATAACCGCCACGTAAAAAGTGCCATACTCTCCACTGTCCGACTTCTACGCCGATTGGATGGTTACTGTCACTAAAATCCTATAAATAGAGACCTCTATTGACAGAGGTCCGAGGTCGAATATTTTGGAGGAAGAGTCGAAGAAATCAAAGAACAGAGAGAGAAAAGCTCAGACAGAGAGTAGTGATCGATGATTTTGGCATCAAACATCCACTCCTCCGTGCGATCTTTGAAGCATCTCCTTCTTCTACAGCACTTCTTCATCATCGTGTGGTCCAAGGGACAAAGTGATCGACTGCAGATCAGATTCCTATAACAATATTTACCTAGATAAAAATTTGTACTTAACATCCTCGTATAGGATTAATAGTACTTCTTATTTGTAAACCTAAAAAAGGGTTTCGTATAAACCTAGTTTTATTTCTTCCGTTTATTATCAAACAAACAACTGGGCTCCTAAGTATGTTTTTGCTATGTCTCACTGTACGTATCTATCCCCCTGTATGGAAATACCTCCCTGCTATTTATAGCCATCTACACTGAATGGTTATGCATGCGCATATGCTATACGCGTATGTCTTTTGGGTTGCCGCATGGTCATCCTTAACAAAATACAGTTGCAATCGTAGACGCATGTCTCGGTTGGGCTACCACGTGGCATTAGTTACGATGGGCTATTGCTGAAATATCTTATCTATTTTTATCCGTTGTGTATGTGACTTGGTCAACTTGATACGTGGCCCACACTGGTTGTCGAAGATCTCTCGTTAGTTTTAACCAAAAGATTTGGTCGCATGGAGACTGGGCCATATGGAGACTGAGCCTTATGGAGACTTGACGCTTAGGAGCTTGTCGCATGAGCACTAAATTGCATGAATGTTCAACAATATAAGGGATATTGTCTTATGGAGACTATGATGCATAGAGACGTTGCTACATGAAAGTTTGTCTTGTGCACAAGTGGCACTTTCCAGCTGTATACAGACAAAGATAATTATGACAGTGACATAGGCACTGACGTTCACTGTCAGCATTGAATTTGAGGCATCCAGATTTATTGAATGTTGTCAGTGTTATTAATTTTGTGACTGACAGAAGGGACACCATGCGTCAGACCTGTATGGGCCTAAGTTCCCTGCCGCATGCTTCCTTAGTTGCCGCATGCGATTCATTGGGTGCCGCATATGCTTCATGCCGCATGGATACTTTGATGTATGAGAGCATATTTTTGGTGTTTTTTAGAGCAATTAATGATGTTAGTATACGTATTATACGACTAGCTGTCTTTGCCGCATGCTCTTAGGATTGATGCATGTGCCGCATAGACATTTTGCTGCTTTTGGGTTGTTTGCGCCATTATGTATGGTGTTTGAGTGTATTCGGCCTGACTTTACTAACTTAGGGGGTTTGACGCATGATTTATGGGTTTTTCTATGATTCTACAAGTATATACATGTTTTACATATTCTTCAGTTAAGATCTATTGCCACATTGTTACATGTATCTTCTGTTCCTTTCTTTTAGTCTTATTGTATCTTATTACCTACTAACACACACATGGTTGAGATACAAATATTCATATTACTTGCATATTACTTATTTTATTAAGTTGCTTGCATACCTGTTCCTGATTTGGCGTGATAGACTTGTTTAGTTTTATTAGGTGGGGAAGACAATTACTACACGTATGAGAACTTTTATACTTTCACCTGATGATATACATAGTTGGACTTTGGCATTTGTTCAACGTTATACAAACAAGATGTCTTGTGTAGACAAAAGGGTTTTAGCCTTGGATGAGTGCTAGACCTACCATATTTATCCACATCGCCCATGCATGCAAGTGTTGTCCTTAATTGCATTCACATAAATTGGCTAGTATTAGTATACCATGCCATATGTTAGCTATACCATGTACTCATCTGCATGTTATTTACTGTACTTTATTTGACATGTTATTATGTATCTTGTTACATCCCTCTGAGTACCTGGTGATCTCTCCAGGTTATTGCTGAGCCCGCGTTGTAGAATATATGGATGGTTGATGATTGCGTCTCCAGGATTCAGGTAATGTTAGTGGTACTTTTATCGTTCTTCCGTCTTCTATATTTTATGATGACATCTTCTTCTGTATAGCCTAGTTTGTAAGCTTTATTCTTATTCTCGAGCTTGTTCGAACATGTGTATTATTAGGCGGCCGACTCTAATACACTTTGTTCATTCGTGATATATTTATTCTTTATGTGGATTAAGATATAGTTTGACTTGTCATATTAGACATGATATCCTATTCTCGACAACGTATACATATTCGAGTTAGGTTAGAGTCCATTTGATACGTAGCTGCCCATTGTCACGTACTCTGGTCCTACGTATTTTGGGACTAAGGCGTGACACGAGCGAATCAAAAATGTGCTATGAGCATTGCATCGTCCATCTGCTGCTGGGACTAGGGCTGCTTCATTATCCTCTACATCAACTAGTCACGTAGAGATGCAATCTGACGGTCAACGCTCTCCTGCTGGACTCATACCGACTCCTGGAAAGGTTGTGGGGTATGCATACTGGCATGGGTCCTGGAGGACTACATAGCAACATAGACATCGTAGGATCCCATACCGTAGTACGTACCCCTCTAAAGCCCTTCAACGGTGGTCATCCACAGCTCATCCTCCGACGGAGTTGAGGGCGGCAGAGGCTGCGAGGAAGTATCAGCCCTCCCTTTGTAGGTGCAGAAGCAGCCTGTTGCGTCGATATCTGAGAAGCTAGAGTATCGGAGCGGAGATTCGGAAAACCAACAGTCTGAGATTCTGCCATACAAATCATACTTCGGCCCAAACTCGGTCCCCAACCAAGTTTGGTCCAAATTCGATCCCTACGTGACAGAATTGTGCTGGCACGAAAAACTGAACTCAAACCAAGTTCGATTTTTTCATGTTGTGCGAGTTCTTGGATATTTGATATACCATTGGATCAAATCTGATGGTCCAGATTTGTTGCAGAATTGAGGAGTTTGTATATAGGTATTTTCTAACCTTAAACTATACAAGTCTATGCAAGTTGGTGCTTCACAACTTTTGGACAGAGAAAGAGGATTGACGGCTACTTCGAAGTGGATATTGTTCCGGATAATCTTTCTCGCCATCTTTGTACTTCGAAAGTCTGTAATCGAATTTTCTGTTTCAAGTAGTTGTGGTGATCCGATTTTGATCGGTGAGAAGTCTGTAGAGAGTCGATGTACTTTCTTATTCCATTAATAGAGGTTTTTTAGGATTAGACTCTGATCGTCCCGTGGTTTTGATCAGTTAGAATTTTCTACGTCAAAATCGTTATCTTTGCATTTGTTTGACTTTGTGTGATTTTGGAGATTTGATTTATGCGTCTTTTTTCAGTTCTCTCATACTCTTTTTGGTTTGAAAAAACGGTTTCTACATTTTGTTCCCAACAAAATAGTCCAATTCCAAATATAGACATTGGAGTCAAATTGACCTACATCATTGGCCATATTCGAAATTCAAGTTGTGGAACTCACTGGATCATATAGCTTATGGAAGTAACGATTATGTGGAAGTCGCACAGATTGATGGATCGACGTGGCTACCTGGGTATTTGTGGGATTTGAAAATAAACAGAGTTGGGACTATAAACCCCAAACAAATAAACATAGTTGGTCTCCCATCATTTTTAACATTTTTTATTTGGTAAGATGGATGCCATTTCAACTTTTCTTGGGGATAAAAAACACAAAGATATGTAAACTTTGAGTATATCACATCTTTCTCCTTTGAGTAATGCTCTTATAAACCTGAAGGAAATTCCTCAAATCCCTTATTATGAAAGACAAGTGTCCAAGCTTCAGTCCCTTCTCCATTTTAAGAGCCATTGTGATAGCATTCCCAATAGATGAGTCTGAAAATACTATCTCGGGGAACGAGTTTATACCTAGAAAGGGTTGGAGCCATGTGGGAATAAGTAGAAAATTGTTTTGGGCCATCCATATTATTTATTTCACACTCATTTCTTTCTCTTTTTCAAAGCCAAAATAAGTTAAAAGTCGTGTGGCTGAAACGAGACCATTATAGAACTCCAATTAAATCTTATCATTTTATAAAATGAGCTCATGCATTCTAAATCTATAATCTGGCATTCTTCTTTACATGTGTGTCTCACATTTGCAATGAGATGCCTTTTGATTCCTCTGGCGTCGCTGCTCGATTTAGAGATTGAACATAGGGGCTGTTTGGATTCTTGTAGTTCATCAAAAGTATGAAGTGTCACTTTCAATATGTTGTAATGCAGTACATTTGTAATAAAAGTGTAGATGTATCAATTTTCAAAATATGTTTGGATACATAGTTTTTTTATCTCCCGCTAGTAAAGAGTTTTAAACCATTTTGTTTGGATGACAACATAAAAATATAGGCGAAAATTAAAAAAAGTAGAAAGCATAGCCACTTGTAATGGAGTTACAATCTCTTTTTTCTGCAATTGAGAAATGAAGAAATGATACTTTCAGTTGCAATAAAATGTCATACCACATCCACCTGAAATGGACTTGCAATATTAACCAAAACACAAAAAAATGTCTCTATACATAGGAGCAGTTGTAATGAAAGTATCACTTTCAAGACACTTTTTATGCACTTTCAAGGAACCAACACAATCCCATAGTTGAAGTCGGCGATTGATGCAACTGCTGACCGATTCGCGAGAGAGGCTTGAGGCTCTATAATGGCGTGACTAGAGGACTCGATGAGGTTGACAGGAGCTCAACTACGTGCTAAGCTCAACTACGTGCTAGAGCTTTGGCCGGAGCTAGATCGGCATGGTGACAATTGATATAACGGTGGAGGCTCGGTGCTGGGGAGAGGTGGTGGTGGCTTGATGACTTGGACGAGGGTGTGTTCACGAGGTGGCGGAGCAGCGGTTCGCAACGACGGCTCTGCTCAACATAAACATGGAAGGAACGCGGCTGTTAGTGAAGGCAACTTAGGGTGGTTTGTGGTGGAGGTCAAGAGGAGCACGTTGATGATGGATGATGTTGAAGTCACGAGAGGGGGTGGTTAAAGGAGATCGGGAATATAGAATCTAGATTACTTGGGGCTCAAGAAGTAAATGGAAGATTTGCAATTTTCATATTTGCATAAACTTTTCTTTTTTTGCAATTGAATAGAGGATTTGTTATAATGAGTTATTTGTAATTCTTTTCTAAAGAACTTGATTTATTTAATAAAAGGGAATATTGAATTTAGGTAATCTATTGGATTTCTAAATAAGAAGAAAGGAATAAGATTAATATATGGAATTAATGGGATTTTGCTAAAATTAAGGTTTTCTACTTTGAGCCGGTTAGCTAAATGGAATAGACAGATAGAATGGTGGCAACAAAAAGACTTGATTAAGTATCCTTAGCGGCCTCTCGGGGTGCTTTAGACTTGACAGTTTACAATTATCATTTAAAGACATTGTACTAGTTTGAACCATGTCATCTATACTAATATATAATTCAAATAACAGTTGTATCACTATATTATTTGGTACATCATTAACTTACTAAAAAATATAATTATTTAGGAATAAATATGCCATTTACTCTGACGGTCGATTAGATAAGTTAGGATCCTTTCGGTTAATTGTCAATTAGATAATTTTATCTTTAAGTTGTTGAGAGATAGAAAATTTTCTATTTACATATTAAGATCAACTCTAGCAACAAAATAGAATTTGAACAACTAGAACAATAAATGCTCTAAAACACAAGACATAAAGTGATTTGAAGGTTTGGTTCTAATCATTCATGAATGTTATATTCTAATATTAATTTAGAAATCAGAAAATTTTTGCTGGTATTCCATGAATTCGATCATGCTTATTTGTTTATATCACATTTTCCCCATAAAATTATAGTATTTTTTATGATTGGTTCTCAGAAAAAGTTTGATTTTTTTTTTGGAAGGTTTGAGTTGTTATTTTGATTTCTTTTTGCATCAAATGTATTTTGCTATTTTTTTATCTTATGAAAATGTTATCAATTTTAAGATTTAATTTCTGGTTTTTACTATTTTTAATAATATAATTATGTACTGAAAATTGTACACACAACGTGTGTGCGTGTTCCTGAATCCCTTGTGTTTCTAGAAGTGCAAAACCTATCTGTAAAACCACAAAGTTATAAATTCGAAACTGCAGATCGAATTGAACCAAATTTGTTTAATTAAGTTATGTTTTTTGTGGTTTGAACTGCATAATATACACCCACTAGCCAACTGAAATCGAGTGACTCTTGTGGTTACCGAGGAGAGGTATAAGATCCCGGCTGGGTAACAAAAGGTCAGTGGATCTTGCCACGGCTCAAAAGTGAGCCGTCCAAGTCTTTTGTAAATTTTCTACAATTTTTTTTTTAATATTACATAAAAAAATATTGAAAACAATATAAATTTGTTATAAATAACATCATGGAAAATTGAATCTAAACAAATAAGAAGAATGCCACCCATCTTAACCATATGAGTTAGAAAAAATATTTGCCTATAATTAGATAATATTACTTAATTAAACAATGTTAATTTTTTTAAAATTACTAACTATTTTCAAGATTTTTTATAAAAAGTAAAAATATATCCATAACAAATTGTAATAAAAATATATAATCAAATATATGATTAATTTAATTAAAATATAAATATATATATAATTTTTTTTAATTTAAATATTTAAACTATTTTATAATAAAAAAAATATTTTACGTGTACATGAATTTACGGTATTTACTGGTTTATAGTAAAAGAGGCAACATCCGTCTGCAAGAGAAATTCGGTGCACCTGCATGGAATGCTATTTTGGATCCATTTTGAACAGTACGAGAAAACATGCAGTCTGACACAAAAGCTAATGGGGTGGATTACGGAGTAGGTTTTGTTAATAGGTCTACAGGCCGGGCTAATTTTCGGCCGAACTATGTTTGGGCCGGGTTGATCCGACCCGGGCCTACGCTACCCTACGCGTCGCCATAAATCGGTCAAGACCGTCAGATCTCGCAAACTTTGGTTCCAACGGCTGGAACCCATTTCAGTCTAATTTCAAAATCCCGCTCCAATTCAAACGAAATCCCAAATTAAAAATAAAATATCAACAGAAAGGAAGAGAGAGAGAGAGAGAGAGAGAGAGAGAGAGGAAGAAACAACACTTCACAACACGAGTGTGTACAAGGAGAGAAACCCTAATTTCATCTCATCGACATCCGAAAATGTCTTCTCGCCACGAGAAAGAGAAGGCCGTCAACGTCCAGGTCCTCCTCCGATGCAGGTGAGCAAGCCAACCGCCCCCCCCCCCCCCTCTCTTTAATTTGTTAGGGTTAGGGTTGGGTTTCGGTTGCAATCGACCCATTTTTTCGGCGATTTCAGGCCTTTCAGCGAGGACGAGCTCAGGAGCAACGCGCCGCAGGTCATCACTTGCAACGACTTCCAGAGGGAAGTGGCGGTTTCCCAGACTATCGCCGGGAAGCAAATCGATAGGGTTTTCACTTTTGACAAGGTGAGATTTCCCTAAATTTCAAGTTTCCAGGGTTAGATTTGTTAGCAAGCCTTTTTATTTTGGGGGGAATTTCTGTCTTTTTTCGTTCTATTTTGAAGTAATTGTAGTAAGATCTGAAAATTTACGGAAATGTCAAGTATTTTCCCTCGTTGCACTTGCTGTTAAATGCAAATTTATAATCTTTGTTTTTTAAGAATGGACCGATTAATATGAATTTCCTTTTCCCGTTGTTAAGGCACTATTCTTGCTAATCTAGGGTTTCTAATGTTAGATTTGCTTAAAATATTTTTGATGGGTTGTTATGATTAGAAGGCACCTATGAGAGTTTTACTTTAGTTGTGTTCTTTTAGATGTAGATTGATAGAGTTTTCACTTTTGAGAAGCTGATATTTCTTAAAATTTTAAGTTTTAGGGTTTCATTTGATAAAAGTTTGAACTTTTAGGGTAATACATGTATTTTGATTGCTGTAGTTTTGCATGTTTGGTTGCCTGAAGTGGGTCACGAAAGTGAAAGTGCAAATCCATCGTGGAATAATTTGCACTTCTAGAAAGTGCAAATCCACAAAGCTGTTTAGTAAACCAATGAAAATGATTTCATGGATGTGCCACTTCAAAAATTCAAAACCATTGAACGTCCACATCCTCTTTTAAACTTTGGATGTGGAGAAGGAAAACAAGCTGTCTAACACGGACTGTTTGGTTGCTTGAAAGTGGATAGTGATATTTGATTTTGACTTTATACATTAAAAGCCTTTGTAGTTTCTTGCAAGTGGTCATGCAAACGAATATTTAGTTGGCATTGAAAGTGATATTGAGAGTCTCACTTTATGACTTTTCTTGTTTGACAAATATATATAGAAATAGCTGGATGTAACAATTTTGTATAACATTCATTTGTAGAATTATTTGTTTGGATGAAAGTAACTAATGAAACTAAAAAAAAATGATTTCTGCTCCCAACCAAAAGGTGTAGATGTACCATCAAGCTTACTTTCACAAAAATTGACTTTCACTTCACCTGAACCAAATACCCACTTTGAAAGTGGACTTTAAGCTGGATTTCAATTTCAGACTTTTAATGCATTACCAAATATTGATAGTGAGCTTTTATGTACTCTTTCAAAGAATGTCCACTTTCGTCAACTCCTAAAGTGACCATTGAAGTGGCTTTGAAAACCCACTTTTAGGGCTGTTTGGTTTGGATGAAAGTAGGCAGTGGAAGTTGATTTGGTCAAAATGGGCTTTATACTGTTTGGTTTGGAGCGGAAACTCTAATTTTGGAGTTTCATTATCACCTTTTGTGTTTCTTTTCCCCTTCTCTACATATGCATTTGAGAATCAGATGTGGGGGTGAAAGTGAATTTTCATTAGCCACTTTTATCTAAACAAAGAATTTTACATACGAACTGTTACACATAATTGTTACATCCACTTACTTTTCAATAAATTTACCAAACAAGAAAAGTTAAATAATGGGACTTTCAATTGCCATCTTCAATGACAATAAAACACTATTTTGCATCTCCATTTGTATGAAACTCCAAAGACTTTCAATGTAGAAAGTCTAAATCCTTTTTTTACTATCCATTTTTAAGTAACCAAACGGCCCTTAATGTTTGATAAACATTAAACGTGGTTGAAAGTCGAAACACAACTGAAATTGGAATGCCAATGTCATATAGCTTTGTCTTTTCTCAACATCCAAATCTTAGAAGAGGTTATGGACTTTTAATGGTTTTGGAGCTTAAGTGGCACATCCATGAGCTACTTCCAATGTTCGTTGTTGTTGATTTGCACTTCATGAAAAATACAACTTCTTCCCTGTTGGATTTGCAAATTTCATTTTCATCATCCATTTTCAAGCAACACTGAAAGTCCATAACAATAACATTCCACATTGTTTGGTTCTCTTTTCACTAATCTAGGGTTTATAATCTTTGCTTAAAATCCTTTTTTGTGGGATGTAATATTAGAATTTAGAAGATACCTTGAAAGATCTTATATAGGTTGGTGCACACATTTTCGTGTATTAGAAGAAGTTCATTGTATTATAAGAGTAACCTCCTTTTGTAATTGGGACATTTTTGTTAATTTTCTTTAATGAAGAGCGAGGGGAATTTATTCCCACCGTTCTATATCAAACCCTTGTGACGACCCTTGTGACGATTTGGTAGATGAATCTGTAAACTTTTTATCACATTTTTAAAAATTGACATCACATTGCATGTGATTGTTTAACTTATTGAACTAAAAGAGGAGTAAATGTCAATGTGTTAATTTTTTGAGAAAGCCAAGGAATTCAGTGCATTCTAATTCTGCACTTGAGAGTACCAGGCAAGTGGAAACTGAGACGACTTTTGGAGAAGAGAATTGAAAGTAGGATCGATGCTGAGTAGAGAAAGGGGAAAGAACTATAAGTGATTAATATCTGTTTGAGTCATCTACTGGACATGCTTCATGCACAATTGCTAACTTTTGGTCCAGTAACCATGAATGCATTATTTGTTGAAGACTGCTGTTAGTCAAATATCTGTTCTAAAAGGCGTCCGCCTAGGTCGCCTAGGCGGCGCCTAGGCGCTAGGCGCCAGGTGTCCGTCCGATGTCCGCCTAGGCACCCATCCTAGGCACCCGCCTAGTCCCCCGACGCTCAACTATACATATTTTAGGATTGTATGAACTTTTTTACAAGTTTCAGTAGGTTTTTTTAGATTTTATTTTATTTTTTTGAACCGCCTAAATCTAGTCGGCCGCCTGGGCAATCGCCTAGGCGGGCTAGGCGCTAGGCGGCGGCTGTCCGCCCGCCTAGCGCCTAGCGCTTTTGACAACCTTAAGTCAAATTCATGTCTTATTCCTGTCCAACTCAATTTTGCTGCTATAAGTTCCATTTGCATTATGACTTGTACTTAAAGCTTCTGTAGGGTTTTCTATAGTGAGTTCTCTCATACTATCATGTACATATATTTTTGTTGCTTCCGGTTTTACTGTTTTAGTTGTCAATATTTATCAATGTTCTAAAAATCGCTAGGTGGCCTCGGTGCGACGGAGGGCTGCTTAGCGCCTAGGCGGCGCCTATTTTTTATTTTTTATATTTTGAATTTTGAAATATAAAAATTTAATGCTCTAAAATACGAATATTATCCTAAAACTCAAACAAATATCCACAATGCAAATAAGAATTTTTAAAAAATAAAAAAATCGAAAAATTAAAAAATTGGGCTGCCTATGGCCGATTTCGGCCTAGGCCGACCGCCTAGGGGGTTTTCGTTGCGGCGGGCAGCTGCTTAGCGCCTAGGTGCCGCCTAGGCCGATTTTTAGAACACTAGTATTTATAGATTTAAAATCCATAAGCATTTTTGTGAAGATTTTATTGTATATTGTTCTTATATCCATCCGTACTCGAGGTTGAGATGGGAATTTTGTTTAGATTATAGTACTGATATAAAGAAATGTACAAAACAAACCACCATCCAAGGATCATTTTATTTTACTAGTGATGCCAGAGATTAATCTATCCACATGGGCCTGAATTTTGATGGAAGCAGATATAAGCTACATCCCATGAAATCGGAGTATGAAGCACGATTTCATTGACACTTATTTTAGGCATGTTTGACAACCCAAAACTCAAGGTAAAATTCTTGATTTCTATAACTAAGGGAAGGTGATAACGACTGCTATACCAAGTCAACAATATTTTGATCATAATTGGTCCAACATGAAAGTTAACATTACTGGCTATATGAATTCAAATATTATATTGGTGTTTTGGATTGACAAATGACAGATCTAGGTATGAAGCTACTACAGAGAGGAGGAAGATGCTAGTAGAGGAGTTTGAGGGTAGATGAGGAGCTAGGAATGCTTTCGTTAATTTCAGATCCAGGTCTTGATGATTTGGGTAGTGGGGGAGGAGACATGAAGGGATAAGATGAGAAGCAATAAAAGGCAGGTTGTTGATATAGTGGTAAGAGGTGGAGGTTGTTCACAGTGGTCTTGGTGTATGTTGATTATCAAGAACAGTTGGAGTTTGTTGTTACTGTGATCAGTCGTTTTTCTTCTTTGGGATTTGCTGTTCCAGACATGAACATTTAACAACCCATTAGCAGCTAACCATGCAGGTCAATTTGAGAGGACCAGGTGAAAGCTTGCCACTTTCAGGATAGGAAGGCACTTTCAACTACTTTGTACACATCATAGTTTCTCTTTTTCCTAAATGAAATGGATGTGGAGATAGTAAAACTACTAAACTGGAAAAGCCCACTTAATGTTAGTTGAGTGCTTACATTTACCAGTGGCCGGTGCAGAGTACATTAGTAGCCTACAATTATTTATCCAGTCAGGCTGGCTCAGGTATTCATGATGTTATGAGTTGAAATGTGGTAGAATATTTTGCTTGACTTTATTGATGTGAGGAGCTACATATTTATAGGAGGAGCCAACCCCTCTCTTTAATTCTATCCGTTGTGGGACTAAAGTCCCTTTCATACTATCAATATTTTCCCTCAAGATGTGCGATAGATATCAATCATCCCCATCTTGTTACATAGTTTAGAAAGACTCGATGAATTAAGACCCTTAGTTAGACAATCTGCAACTTGTTCTTATGAGCGAACATGATCGAGCTTTAATATCCCTTTTTCTAGTTTCTCTTTAATGAAGAACCGATCGATCTCGATGTGCTTAGTTCTGTCATGCTGAACTGGATCGTTAGCTATACTTATTGCAACTTGACTATCATTCAAAAGATGCAACGGTGTTTCCTGTTCCAGTTTCAATTCTGTCAACAATGCTCTTACCTACAACAACTCTGACACTCCCAGAGCAATAGCTCTATATTCTGCTTCAGCAGTCGACCGTGCTACCACCGACTGTTTCTTGCTTCTCCATGAGATTAAGTTACCTCCCACAAAGACACAGTACCCTATGTAGTCAAAGGCGCGCCTTGCTCCTAGGCGCAGGTGCAACGCCTCAGGGTACTCCAGATAGGGCGCAATTCTTAAGGCGCACCTAGGTGCGCCTTGAAAATCTTGTGAAAAAAATAACTATGTTTAGACTTTTTTTTAACTGTTGTACTGTTTTTAGACTATTTTTTGAACTGATGTACTTTTTTTTTACTGTTTTCTCTCTTACTCAATTCAAAGTGATTGCAACCTAGACATGGGAGAATTTGAAGCACACATATTTATCAATGTAGAAATCTGATGTGAATATATATATATATATATATATATATATATATATATATATATATATATATATATAATTTTTGCGCCTCGTGTCGCTCGGGCGCGCGCCTTAAGTACGCCTTGCGCCTCGGGTGATTTGGACCCTTTGCGCCTCGAGTGCGCCTTGCGCCTTTGACTACCTTGACAGTACCCTGAGGTAGACCTTCTGTCGTCCATACAACTTGCCCAATCTGCATCGCAGTACCCCTCAACACCCAGGTGTTCATTTTTCTTGAACCATAGTCCTCTTCTAGGAGTCCCCTTCAGATATCTTAAGATATGTAAAACTGCGTCCATGTGGCCCTTCCTTGGATCATGCATGTAACGACTCACTATACACATCAAATGAGATATCAGGGCGAGTGCGGTCTAGATAAATCAATTTGCCTATAAGTTTCTGATATCTCTCACGATCAATCGGCTCTCCTGCCTCTGCCTCCAACTTATCTCTCTGATCAATTGGAGTGACTGCTTATCGACATCCGAGTCTCTGTGAGCAGATCTAATGTATATTTCCTTTGAGAGAGGATGATCCCATCTCTTCCTCGAGCCACCTCGATCCCGAGAAAATATCTCATCATTTCCAAATCCTTCACTTGAAACTCCTTGGCGAGTTTTGATTTCAGCTTGGTGATCTCCTCCTCATTATCACCTGTGATCACTATATCATCCACATACACTGCAAGTATGGTGATGTAGCTTCTTGCATGCTGGAAGAAGACTGTGTGATCTGCATTGGTCTGGCAGTACCCCATGCCTGTGACAGCCTTCCTGAATCTATCAAACCAGGCTCGAGGAGATTGCTTGAGTCCATACAGTGATTTCTTCAGCAGCTCAACTTGCACACCTTTTCTGTTGACTGTTTCGTGCAAAACCTCGGGGTCTCTCCATGCATACTTTTTCTTGTAGATTCCTATGAAGAAAGGCGTTCTTCACATCCAATTGATACAACTGCCACCCATGATTTGCTGCAAGAGAGACCATGGTTCTCATAGTGCTCATCTTGGCTACTGGAGCAAACGTCTCATCATAGTCGATGTCATATGATTGAGTGTATCTCTTTGCAACAAACCTTGCCTTGTACTGCTCTACTTTATCTTCTAGCGTCTCCTTTACTGTGAAGACCCATTTGCATCCCACTGCTTTCTTCCCTTTAGGCAACTGAACAAGCTCCCATGTCCCATTTCTTTCGAGTGTCCCAAGTTCTTCCAACATTGCAGCTCTCCACATTGGATCTTCTTTTGCCTCCTGCCAGCACTTGGGCAAAGAGGTGATGTCTAACGATGCAATGAATGCTCGATAAGTAGGGGATATATTAGAGTAGGATAAGAAATTGGCAATGCCATGTTCATAACCATAACGATTAGGATTTTTTTTCGCATTACTGTGAGAAGATCTCCTTAAGGGAATATGAGAAATATGAGGTAGTGGTGGAAAGATCATACCATTCGAATCAGAGAGATCCGCAACGGAATCAGAGGAATCCGGTGCAGAAGAAACATCTTCAAGAGTTATGGTAGGGTTAGGCGAGGGACTTGGCACAATAGGCGAGGGACACGACACAATATTGGACTGTTGCTTTCTCCTTCTGTAGATTTAGAGCTTTGTAGTCTGTTTCTTCCCCTGCACAACATCACTTTCTTCCTCCTGATTGTCACCATTTTTTCCCTCCTTATTTCCATCACTTTCCTCACCCTCGCTATCTTTCCCTTGTTTTCTTGTACCAGCTTCCATCACTGGGCATGGAATTGACCCAACAATCACGTTTGGGCCCATCTCCCCCTCACTCCTAATACCTCATGTGTTAGGTGTGTCACCAAATACAGACCCTTCAACTGAACCATTGTGGTAGTATGGTTCCATCTTTCTGAATGTAACGTCCATGCTCACAAAGAGCTCCCGTTCCACCGGACTCCAACAAGAGTATCCCTTCTGAGTCCCTGAGTAGCCAACAAAGATGCACTTCAACGCTCGAGGGTCCAACTTTTCCACTGCAGGCCTGTTATCTTTCACAAATTATATACACCCAAATACTTTTGGGGGAACAATGTACTTATTTTCTCATGTAAACATCTCAACTGGTGTCTTCCATCCCAACACCTGAGAGGGCTTCCTGTTGATGAGATATGCAGCCGTCAACACAGTATGCTCCCACAAGTGTTTAGAAACATTTATGGCAAACATCATTATCCGTGCTACTTCCAATATGTGCCTGTTCTTCCGTTCTGCCACGCCATTCTGTGCTGGTGTATAGGCACACGAAGTCTGATGCTGTATCCCATGGGTTGATAAGTACTCTTCAATACTCTTGTTTGTGTATTCTATCCCATTGTCAGATCTTAAAATCTTCACTTTAGCATTATACTGGGTCGTAACTCTGCGATAAAAATCTTGAAAGTAGTCACTCTTACTCTTCATTAGGTATACCTAGGTGACACGAGTATAACAATCAATACAGGTGACAAACCATTTAAAACCATTAACACTAGTTGTAGGATAATGTCCCCACACATCTGAGTGTATCATATCAAAAGCAGCTAAATTTCTATTTTCAGAACTCACATAAGAGCTTCTGGCATATTTTTCAAGCTCACATGCATCACAAACCAACTTTTGTTTATTAGCCTTTTGATACATAGAAGGATATATTTGATTCAATAGACTGAATGAAGAGTGTCCCATGCGCTGATGTTGAAGTAATAATTCTGCTTCTACAGTTCTTCGTGGCTCCTCCGGTTGTGCTTCCTCCACCAGTGACGCTAGTGCTGTGTCCAGTCCATCCCTGTACAAGTACCATAGCCCCTTATGCCAAGTGCTAATCCCCAACCGTCTCTCTGTTCCCTTCTCCTGAAAATCACCTTAGGAATGTCAATGAAAACAATACAATTAAGTTGAAGAACAATGGCACTAATGGACAAAAGATTAACAGAAAAAGATGGAGCATGCAAGACATCAGTAAGGGTCATGGAATGGGTGCATTCAACTGTGTCTTTACCCATAATGGGTCTGCCAATACCATCAACAGTCTGAATGCT
Source organism: Iris macrosiphon (assembly GCA_036927795.1). Lineage (NCBI taxonomy): Eukaryota > Viridiplantae > Streptophyta > Magnoliopsida > Asparagales > Iridaceae > Iris > Iris macrosiphon. Next base: position 122,638,236 of record JAYESA010000015.1, read on the forward strand.
TTCAGGCGTTGTCAGGTGAGTGTATTCTTGGAACTCATCATGGGAACCCGCGACATGGTGAGATGCCTTAGAGACAATTATTCAACATGATTGGTGGATAGATGCAAGGGCATGGGCAGGTATATCTGTGTTTGTTTGGACATAGTAGGTGATGTTACCCTCGGAGGTGGTTGGAATCGATGCCCTAGGGGTGGTGGCTTGACTGTCGCCGGATCCAAGCCTCATGCTCCTCCACATCTTTAACATTTTCCTCTCACTAGGGGTTATTTCGGGTGACTGATTTTCACTTCCCTCTTCTGCCAGATTTGTCTTGTGCCCTCCAAAATGACTACTTCTGCCACCAGTATACTCTTCTCTGCCACCCCTACGCCCTCCGCGGACGCGGCCTTTGGACTGGCCTTTCAGGGATTTCGTACAAAATCTGATGAAGTGCCCAGGGTCTTCAGTTGTAGCACCCTCCCCCTCCGAAAGAATTTGTGTTAAAAACCGCTAGGGTTGATTTTTCTTCCGGAGAGTTAGTGGTACTAGGCATCAGCTTCAATCGTGCCTCTTCTTGTGCCATAGCAGCTATGGCCTCCTCCAGTGATGGCAGCTTGGGTTGTGCAAGTAGGACATTCCCCCTCTGCTCAAATGCTGGGTTGAGTTCCTTTAGGAACTTTATCACCCTCTATTGCGAAACATACTTCATGAACTTCTTATAATATTTCGCAAATGCCGGTTCCACTTGCTCATCCTCCACGCCAATATGTTCATAATGGTCGAGATCTGACTAATACTTCTTCAGCAGAGCCGCGTACTCAGAGATGGTGTGATCTTCTTGGACCACCTTGTCAAGTTCATCTTGTAGTTGGAAGACTCTCATATGGTTGTCCGACCCTCTAAATGTCATCAGTACCCTCCATCGCTTCCACATTGCCCGATATTTGGTCGGTCAATGAAGCTGTCCACCATCTAGCTACCACGTTGTTGACGATTTCCCACACAGCAAACTCTTGTGAGGAATGATCTTCAGGTGCCTTGGTTTGGCCATTCACATAGTCCACCAAGTCTCTTCCCTTCAGAGTTCGCATCGCCTAACGCGACCACTTCAAGTAGTTGGAAGTGCCCTCCAACTTTATCTCCAGTTTCTCCAACTTTTCTATCTTGTACGGTGACGGATCTATATCATCGTGTGCAGTACGAGAGCTAGTCTCGGTCAACCTCTTGGAGAAGAGATCGTCTACCAAAGCCTTCATCTCTTGGGCCGTCAGCTTGCTATAGATCGTCTCTATTGTCTTCTCCTTGTTCTTTGTTATCAGTGAGGCGGCGACAGATGTAGGTCGTCTCTACCTCTGATCTCCGACCTCTCTTCGTCTACTGATCTTCCTTCAACGACAATGGTATCCCTGAGAACCGCTGCTCATGTCTCGTGCAAGGTTTCGACTCGAGGCCGCATGACCTCAAGAGACGACAGTTGTACTCGAGATTAGGGGTCACACAAATGTTCTCTCACTGATATACCTCGATCAAACTAGCAACTATATAATTAATATCCCGATTACAACTGACTTGTACAAAGCAATAATCAGAAAACCAATTTTCTCGTTCTTCCCTGCAATCTCAGTTGCATGCGGACAAAACCGAGTTACAAACATCAGAAAAAAGAAGAAGAAGATCGCCGAGATCGAGATTGAGGTCGATCGAGGTCGTCGGGTAGCCGCGAAACAGCTGCAACAGCAGCAGCAGGCGCCTGGAAGAGGCGGAGGGGAAGGGGTGGGAGGTGGAGGGGAGGGGAAGGAAGGGGGCGAAGGGGAGGGGAGGAGAGGGGGGGGGGGGCTGTGGGAGAGGGGAGGGGGATTAGGGTTAGGGTTTGGAGAAGGAGAGGGGGGGGGGGGGAGGGGAGGGGGTTTGGCTCTGATACCAAGTTGAAATGTGGTAGAATATTTTGCTTGACTTTATTGATGTGAAGAGCTACATATTTATAGGGGGGGCTAACCCCTCTCTCTTCAATTCTATCCGATGTGGGACTAAAGTCCCTTTCACAACATTATGACATGTCTGGCTACTGGAGTAGCCATGGTTTTATGATCCCGGCTTATAATGATCCTGGCTTATAATGGAACTGCTCCTTTGCCTTCATCATGTAATTTTTTTTACCTTGTAAAACAAATTAGATCATTATGATTTAACTAAATATCTGGTCAAATGACTTGGGCACTTTTACTAATGTTGGATGCATGTAAGATAATTTAGACAGACTATAAGACTTAGGCATACTATACTAAGCCCTGTTTCTTTGTAATGAAATGCTTGAAAAAGCTTGTTAACTTGCTTGTTACATTAGGCATATCTTTTTTATATTGTGCATGTATTCATATAGGTTCAATTTGACTTGTGTTAGGAATGCATGTAAAACTATGCTACACTGTGCATATCTTTTCTTTCATGTTCCTAAATTCCTACATGTTTATTTTTATCTTGTGCATGTCTGTTTGAATGAGTTTCACTTCTGGTGCAGGTCTTTGGTCCCTCAGCCAGGCAAAGGGATTTGTATGAGCAAGCTGTTGTTCCAATTGTAAATGAGGTTTTGGAGGGGTTTAATTGCACAATTTTTGCATATGGTCAGACTGGTACAGGAAAAACATTTACCATGGAAGGTGATTGTAGAAAGGCTAAGGTGTGTTTACTTCTCAGGGGTCTTCCCATATAACCTTGTACTTCTATTTTTCATTATGAAGTTTCTTAATCTCCAGTCTACCAGGGGCTCAACGCATCTTTGCTGAAATTTCTTAAGAGATTTTCTTGCATTGTGAAATTCTTTTTACAGATTGGACGAAATGGTAAGTTACCTTCAGAAGCAGGCGTCATACCGAGAGCTGTCAAACAGATATTTGACACATTAGAAAGCCAGAATGCGGAATACAGTGTTAAGGTTACTTTCTTAGAGCTGTATAATGAGGAGATAACTGACTTGCTTGCTCCGGAAGAGATAACCAAAGTTGTTTTGGAGGAGAAGCAGAAGAAACAATTACCACTGATGGAAGATGGTAAAGGAGGTGTCCTAGTACGTGGTCTAGAAGAAGAGATAGTAACAAGCGCGAGTGAAATATTTTCTCTTCTGGAGAAGGGGTCTCTAAAACGGCGTACTGCAGAAACTTTATTAAACAAACAATCTAGGTCACATACATTGACTTTTGTTTTAATATTTTCATTAATCTTGCTTGTTATAATGTTCTCTTTTTTGTTTACAATTATTATTATTACTATTACTACTATGCATTTCATTATTTCTTTTCCTATTATCTTTTTGTTTCAGTCGGTCACATTCTCTATTCTCCATTACTATTCACATTAAAGAGGCAACTCCTGAAGGAGAAGAACTTATCAAATGCGGGAAACTTAATCTGGTTGACCTGGCTGGGTCTGAGAATATATCTCGCTCTGGAGCCAGGGAGGTAAATACTACAATATTCGACTCTTTCATACTTTATTATCTATAGGAAGTAGTTATATGCATTTACCGCTTATGATTAATCCATTTTTTTGAATAAAGATCTTGTTTTATTAGTTGAGTACTTATGATGAATTATGTTACTTTCACCCAATTTCTTTTGATCTACCTTTATCCATGTTTAACATCATATTACTCTGATGATTTTTTCCATAGGGTCGTGCGAGAGAGGCTGGAGAGATAAACAAAAGCTTACTTACATTAGGGCGCGTAATTACTGCTCTAGTGGAACACCTTGGGCACATTCCTTACAGGTTAAGCTATAGTACTATGAGCCTACACTGATTATATTTTTTCGTAATTGCAACATTCTATTCAGCATAGTTATCATACTCTTATAACTGGCCTCTTACTTTTTTTCAGTCTTGACAAAATTTCTTTGGATATGCAGAGATAGCAAGCTTACAAGGCTACTACGTGATTCACTAGGAGGGAGGACTAAGACATGCATAATTGCTACTGTCTCACCATCAGTACATTGTTTGGAGGAAACACTTAGTACGCTAGATTATGCTCATAGGGCAAAAAACATAAAGAACCGACCTGAGGTACTTTGTTCCCATCCATTCCGTATAATTTTGAATTTGCTTTTACTTGGACAAATTGCTTAATTTGGTTGGTTTCTATTTTCCAACTTTCTTATTTGCATGTTGCATATTTTTGTCTGTTATATATCCTAGCCTTTTTACTTGTATACCATGAACGCAAGGGTTTCTTCTTGATCGATACATGATATATCATGTTGAGGTTGATCAATTGAAGGTTCTGAATATTTGCATAGTCTTCCATATTTATGCCTCACATTCATGCATTTCACCATGAGTATTGCATAATGGCTCAATGTCGATATATTCAAAAAATAATAGATAAATTCTACGACCAGCTTAACCTGACCTCAACTCAGGCGGTGCGAAAATTTTCCCAAGGTATCTGTGCGGAGGAAAATGCCTTGATAGGGTACCTTGAATGCCCAGCTGCTGGAGAAGTAGATGGCCCTTCTCGGGTCATGAAAAACTAGACTCATGCAACCAACAGCAACCCTCCAAACAACACTGCATAAGAAAAGACGATAGAGAAAGAAGGATAACATTATGAGATTTGCAATAGTGAATTACATTCATCTGCGCCGCAACAAACCAACAAACTAAATGGAATTTTTTCCTTGTCCATGTATATTCTAATACAGTATAACCCATGCATGTTGGTTTCTAAAGTTGATTATTGATTGTTGTCAAAATTCCAACTTCACTACATCAAGTTTAGATGGTGTCTTAAATCATGTCATCCTGATTGTTGGAATCTTATGTTCGACTTCCGCATTTCAATAGCATCGGGTACATTTCTTTCTGTCTCAAAAAGTCACTGCAATGGAAGAATCTTACTTCATTAAGAGTTATTCATAAAATAATGGTTGTTGTATTATAAATTAAAGTATTGGTATAGCATAGTTTTGTGGTAGTATTTGGTAACACCATTATATGAAAATTTCAGTTTTGGACACGTATATGGGGGTGAAGGTCAAATGTGTGACGTTGGAAGATTCCAAAACATGAAACCCGGTGGCAATGCTACATGGATGTCTATTTAAAATATGTGTTTATGAACAACGAGAAGGATTTGCTAAAGCATTTTAAAAGCGGCTTTGAGATAATTTAGCAGTGTTCTAAATCGTGGCCTAGGCGGCTGCTTATGCGCTAGCGGCCCTAGGCGGGCTTATGTGGCACCTAGTCGGGTTTGAATTTCAAAAAACAAAATTCAGATTTGAAATTTTCATATTTGAATTTCAAATAAAATGAAAAAAGTACCTTGTACTCCTTGGTGCTGGTGCTGGTGCCTGATGGAGAGGAGAGGAGATGGACTCGAGAGAGGAGAGAGAGAGAGAGAGAGAGAGAGAGAGTCCTCTCTCTCTCTCTCTCTCTCTCTCTCTCTTAAACAAAAAAAACTGAAAAAAATTAATTACTTCGGTGGTATTCGAACCCAATACCAACCCAACCACCCCCCAACACCACAACAACACTTTAATACCTCCTGCTAGCCACAAGAATACTTAAACTCTTATGTCAATATCTTACATACAATTTATTTGTATCTATATATGTTGGAAAAAAAAATTCAGCTCGGCGCTAGGTGGTCCCCTGGCGCACCGATTCCGCCTAGCAAATTTTATAACATTGTAATTTAGAAATTTATTTCACACCACCTAGACTTGACATTTTTCCACTTACTGTCAAAAGTCGGTGAATGTGACATTGTTGTGATTCAATACTTGAAATGTCCTTGTATTGCCAGGTCAGTCTGTCCAAATTGTTGGAAAACATGAAATATGTAGTACTGTAGGCTCTAGGATGTGAGGCTCTATTCTGGGAGATGACATCATGGTTATTTTGTGTGGTTCACGTGCATGTTTATGTTTACACATTCTTTGTCTTGGAGTGCATCTTATTGATAAACAAATGATTGAATTTCCATTGGAGCAAAAGTGACTGAAGTTTTTTTTTTTTTTTCTATTTCTATTATTTAAATGTAGACATTTATCAACTAATAGTTTTTCATGTTTAAATTTCTCACCCATCAAAAACTCAGGTCAACCAAAAGATGATGAAATCAACATTAATCAAAGACCTTTATGGGGAAATGGACCGGCTTAAAGCAGGTAAATGCCTATGATTGGCTGACCCTTTTTTGTATCATGGTTTGTGTTAAAGTAGCTTACTCGAGCCTTTTTCTTAGAGCTAAATGCTACTCGTGAAAGAAATGGAGTATATATACCAAAAGAACGATATTCCCAGGAGGAGAGTGAAAGAAAGGTATTCACTCTCTTGCAGCCTCTTTGTGGGCATGTTTATGCTTATCTGTAGGATATTTTACATTAATTTGTTTGCTATAAGTTTGATTTGAAGTTTCTGTTTGCAATTATATCAGGAATCACTACTAATATGAGTTTAGCATCCTTGGTCCATTTGTCTTATACTCTTATGATTCAATTGTTCTGTACATCAGAAGTTACAAGTTAAGTCTTGCAAATCTCAAGACATCTAAGGGTTAGTTTGAATTGCATTTACGTTTCATTTGAACTCCTTGTTGAGCTCAAACACAATGGAGCAGCCATATGTCTTGCCTTCCGTTTCCATCCAATGCAAACACAGCCATTCATTCAGGGGCTCAATCCATCATTTCGAGAATGCTGACCCAACGAGTGTCCCGTAAATAGGTGTTTGGGCAAACACCCATTCCTCGAAATTTAATCGAAACTAAACCTAAGCATCTGAGCTCTGCATCTTACATCATTGTTGACTTTGTAGATCAATGTCCTTCATTGTGTTATTTCACCTATGATAAGAGAGGCTCCACCTTTTCATCATGAGCATTATATATTATATATTATTGTTTTTGTTCATCTTGTTGCAATCCCATTTGACTCATATAGATGTTTTACTTGGTTATATATATATTTCCTTTAAAGGCAATGGCAGAACGCATTGAGCAAATGGAAGTCATGTTAGAAACCAATCAAAAGGTCAGATATCTAGTGCAGATAGTTACTTGGTAGAGTCCCATATAAGCATTCTGCTTCCAGTTAGAGTATCTGAATCTTCTCTTCTTTTTGAAGCAAATTGAGGATCTGCAAGAAAAATATGATGCACAGCTCCAACAGTCTACTGAGTTGAGCATGCAACTCGACGCTACAGAGGTATCATGTGTTCTTATTAATATTATTTGACTTGTTCTAGGATTTCATTGCTTCTGTTCTGCCAAAATTTATCAACTATGCAGAAAAGTTTGAACCGTACTAGCAAGTTGCTGGCTTCTGCAAAGGAGGATCTCAAGGAATCCCAATATTTCCTGGAGGAGAAAGACTTCATAATAGCAGAGCAGAGCAAAGCTGGTATGTTAGAATTTGTATGTTTTACTGCACAAAGCATAGTTTCATAATCATTAAATGTTATGATGTAGAAATCTCACTGGCGAATGAAGCCTTCACTCTGCGATCAGACTTGGAAAAAGCCATTTGTGATAATGCTACACTGTTCAATAAGATAGGTAACTTGTTGATTTGATAACATTGTATAGCCTCTTGTTGAATCTCTTGTACATCATTTTAAACATTTTTTTTACTGTTGGGTTTGATCTCACAGCCAGAGAGGACCAACTAAATGCCAAAAATAGGTCTACAGTTAACGACTACCAAACAGATCTTCAAGAGAGAGTCTCTACACTATGCAAAATAGTGCTTAAATCAATGGATCGGCAGAATGAACACCTCCTGTCTGTTGAGAAGCTTTGCCAGTCTTGTCTAGATTTCCATGATAAGGTATCCATGACTCCATAGTCGAGCTTTTTTGCTGTATTCTTCATCCACTATGAATTACTCTTCTATCTATGTTTACAACGATATTTTGGATTTAGGCAATTTCAGAGGTAAAGAAGAAAGTGTCAGCCGCAAGGACTTCATGTGCTTCTCATGTAGAAGGAATCCAAAATGTAGTTCGGCTGCACAAGGCAACCAACAATGCTGGCCTAGAAGAGATTTCATCTATGACATCTGCCAACTGCTTCTCTCTCGATCAAGTCAGTACTGGGTCTTAATTTGAGCATATAGCTATTTGCAAGCCCTTTATCATGCATCACTTTAACTTGATCATTCACTTGTCACGTTCTGCACCAGTTACTAGCTTTAGGGGGAGGAGAAGCAGATCTCATTTTGCAGGATCTGCAAGATACATTGGCAAAACACCGTGGAGAAGTTTCACACTTCACTGAAGAGCTCAGAGAGGTTTTAACTTTCTAAAATGAGGCATTACATTTAAGTTCAAATTTTCTTTTGCTCATCTTTTGAAATGATTCATCTTAAAGAGATTCAATGCAAGTTTGGAGCGTACAAAGGAGGTATCCACTTTTATCCTTGGACTACTTGAGGAGCTTGGAGAAAAATCAACCAAGCTTCAGGCCCACTCCAGTCTGGTTCATGAAGTACAAGCAGCGAGCATTGCGGACTTTCAGAAGGCATATGAGGTCCATTTTCACTACTCGAACCCTCATTTCTGTCACTGGTTATGCAGACTGACTGATCTTTGAACATGGCATTCAGGAGCAATCAAGATCTGAAGCAGAGAAACTTATAGCAGATGTCACAAATCTAGTGTCTATTCACTTTGGCCGGCAGAAAGAGTTGGTCTGTGTTGTCTTCCACTTGTTTTTATTTTTTTTGGGGGGGGGGGGGGGGAGGGGGTAATCTTTGGCATGGAGCTCATAGTTGACTTGCAGGTGAATGCGAGACTCACTGGGTTGCGGGATGCTGGTTTGGAGAATAAAGCATATGTAGACAAGCATGCATCATCAGTGAAATGCTTAGCAAATGACGCCAAGAGGAAATGGGAAGAGTTCTCCATGCACGCACAGGAAGCTTCGAAAGATGGCTCTGATTTCTCTGCAGCAAAGCATTGTCGCATGGAACTCCTTCTCCAACAGTGGTTTGTTCCCAAGGCTAATTTTTATCGTCATTCCCTACCACCTTTACAGCCTCTTTTTTATTTTTTTACTTCAAAAATGTTGCAGCGTAAACACTGTTGATGCTGCCTCTGAACAGAGGAAGATGACACATGCAGCTATTAGTGAGATGAGCAGAAAACATGTTGTTGATGTAGAGGAGATCGTAAGGTACATTGTGCATGAGAACATTCTTCATCTCTCCTTTCCAGTTACCATGTCCAGACTATAGCTACTTGTATTTGTTCATTTGCAGATCTGCTGTAGAGAGTAATGAACTACATGATGCCGAGGTTGCTTCAGCACGCACTCTTGCAGAGAATGATGCAACTAAGAACAGCCAAGAAATTCAACAGCACTTTGATAGTTAGTTTCCTACCTTGTGTTCTTTGTATTCTCTGTATTAGGTGATGATTTTTATCTGATGAACATATCAATATCTTTACTTGGTAGATCAATGCGGGTAATAGCCCGCCACTTTTGTCAAACAAAGGTAAATCACAGAAGAAATTCATCGAAACACCAAATATAGCTTCCGTACAAGTCTGGAACAATCCACATGGTATGACTTGTTAAAAAGAACAATATATGGACCCGGCTAAGAACAACTAATAAACACACTTGAGACTGCATCTTTGTTTGCATGTGGCAAGGATTCTTTGTTCGTACTATTTTCCATGATTCATATGATCACAATCAGCCCCAGACCCTTCATGGTTTCGGCAGTTTCAGATAGGAGTTTCATTTCTTGGTTTGGGTAACCAAAGAGTTGTTGGGAATCAAGTCTGCTGAAGGGGGGCAGAGTTCGGTTCGAACTCGGTCCTTGTCCGAGTTCGGGCCGAACTCGTTGTGGTGTTCCAGAACCTTCGAACCGAACTCGTTCCGAGTTCGGTGTCGGCAGCTGTTGCTCGGATTTTGGATTTTTATGTTATATTTTGGACCGTTGGATGCTAGTGGACGGCTGGATCTTATGGTTGGCTATTTTTAGGGTTTCCTAACCCTAAAATAGGTTTCTTATCCTATAAATACGGAGGAGGGTGGAGGCACAAAAAAAAGCAGAAGTCGGAGATTCGGGGTGCTCGTCCACAGGAAATCTAAGAGAAAGCCCGTGCTTTGCTCTTAGGACTTCGCCATCCAAGACAGAAGGAGGAAGGAGATCTAATCGATGAGTTGTCAACTTCGGTTAGGGAGATTGCTACATGTTGGTGAGTGATTTCAATTGTAATCTTATGTTTTTTTTCTTGAGTGTGGTGAGGGGGTTGAACCTATTAGGGCAAAGAGTTTCAACATTAGTTTTTGCAATTTTGTAATTTCATCTGAGTTATAAAGGTTGGGATTTGTCCAGGTGACGTAGTCACCGTCATATACTTGTTTTCATCTGTGCTTGGTGTTCGTAGATTGGTTGGTCATCTCAGGTGGGTTGGCAAAGCGCTTCTTCCACTGCGCGACCATGTCTACGGAGCAACTATGTCTACGGAGCAGATGAACACTCGTATTGTCACCCTTACAGGGGAAAACTGGACGATTTGGAAGCCAAGGATGGAGGATCTACTCTAGTGCAAGGACTTGCATGGTCCGTTGGAGGACGACATTGCAAATCCGACAGACAAATGTGCTGATGACTGGAAACGACTGGATCAGAAGGCTGTTGGATTCATCCGCCAATGGCTGAACGACTCGGTGTTTCACCATGTGTCCATAGAGAGTTCTGCAAAAGCATTGTGGAAGAAGTTGCATTCGTTGTACGAAAGGAAGACGACTGGCAACAAGATGTTTCTAATTCGCTAACTCGTCAACTCGAAGTACATGGAGGGTGCACCGGTGGCACAACATCTGAACGAGGTTCAGGACATCATCAATCGGCTGTCTGCGATGAAGATGGTGATTGAGGATGAGCTTCAAGCCCTTCTGCTTTTGAGTTCTCTGCCAGAAAGCTGGGACACGTTGGTGGTGTCGGTGAGCAACTTCGCTCCTGATGGAGTTGTCATGATGGAGGCAGTCAAAAGCAGCTTGTTGAACGAGGAGATCCGACGTAAGCAAGTGGAAACGTCGTAGGAGTCAGCTCTGGTGGCTTCCTACGGGAAGGGAAGACCCAAGTCACAGACGAGGACATGAGGGAGTTCTCGGGATCTTGCGAATGTGGACTGCAATGAGGGCTGCTATCACTGTGGCGAAAGGGGTCCATATCAAGAGGAACTGCATGTAGCTCAAAGCTGAGAAGGCCAAAGACAAGGATGATCAGGAGGATCTTACGGTTTTGGGAGATCTCATCATTGCAACAACCGACACATAGGAACCTTGTGGCATGTGTCATGATGACGACTGGGTCATGGATACGGGGGCGTCGTTTTATGTCACTCCATATAGGAGGATCTTCACGTCATTTCGCGGTGGCATGTTTGGACGTGTGAAGGTGAGCAACAAGGGAACGGCTACAGTTGTAGGCATCGGTGATGTGCACTTGACAACGGAACTTGGTGAGAAGCTCGTTCTCAAGGATGTGCGACATGTACCGAGTTTGCGCTACAACTTGGTTTCGGTAGGGAGGCTGTCGGATGATAGCTGTCGCAGTTTGTTTGGGGACAAAGATTGGATGCTTACGAAGGGTTTTCAATAGTTGGTTCGACGAGATTTGTGTTGTGGCATGTACAGGATCAAGCCGCTGAGGTGTACATGCATGCTACAAACACCGGATGGAGGCTCGAAGGGTATTCTACATAGATGGATCTTCAGAAACTTGTCTTGGAGGGGTTTCGAGATACTTCGAGGGATACAGAGAATTCGGTTCGTCGAGACAAAGCGATGAATGATGATGAGTCAAAGATTGACGGTCAGTCAGTCTGTCCCATGACAACTGCCCGGTCTCCAGGTGGGGGTTGTTCCACGTATCCGGTTTTGGCGACTGGTGGTTTGCCAAAACTTTATGGAGCGACATTGGTTTCAGCAGTTCGAGGCCAAGGAGGAGATCAAGGTTTACAGTAAACTCAATCTGAGGCAGGAGCATCATCATTCACACAGTTCAGGAAAAGTTGTGGGTCATCGATGGCATGCACAATGCGTGATGTTCTGCTCGAAGACGCATGTATATGGGAGAATTTCAGGTTCGGACATGAAGGTGGGCAGATTCTGGAGTTCGAATCTCGGAAGAATCATACCGTCCGCTTCGTTGGGTCAGCCAAGGGTGAAGAATCTCGTCGGAACGTTAACACGTTTCGGTTGCAGCCAAGACTCACAGTGAGGCTGATCGTCAGGGACTTCGGTCTTGGCTGTGTCATCGATATCGACAGAATCCCAGTAGTGCAGGAGGTGCTAAGCATGACAGCTAGCGTTGACGTGACGGTCGAGGAGCTGGAGATGACGGAAGATACAAAGCAACTCGGGGGATTGGGGATCGGTGGCAGGGAGCAGGACTTCTGTCGCGGAGCGACAAGTATGGAGTCCAGTTGAGGAGCCATGGAGCAAACACCTCTCATCAGACTAGAGGGAGAGATTGTTGGGAATCAAGTCTGCTGAAGGGGGGCATAGTTCGGTTCGAACTCGGTCCCTGGCTGAGTTCGGACCGAACTCGGTGTTGTGTTCCAGAGCCTTCAAACCGAACTCAGTCCGAGTTCGGTGTCGGCTGCAGCTGCTCGGATTTTGGAATTTTTATGGTATATTTTGGATCGTTGGATGCTAATGGATGACTGGATCTTATGGTTGGCTATTTTTAGGATTTCCTAAACCTAAAATATGTTTCTCATCCTATAAATAGGGAGGAGGGTGGAGACACAAATAAAAAGCACAAGTTGGAGATTTGGGGTGCTCGTCCACAGAAAATCTAAGAGAAAGTCCGTGTTTTGCTCTTAGGACTTCGTCATCCAAGATAGAAGGAGATCTAATCGAGAAGTCGTCAATTTCGGTTTGGAAGATTGCTACGGGTTGGTGAGTGATTTCAATTGTAATTTTCTGTTTTTCTTTTTGAGTGTGGTGAGAGGGTTGAATCTATTAAGGCAAAGGGTTTCAATATTAGTTTTTGCAATATTGTAATTTCATCTGAGTTATAAAGGTTAGGATTTGTCCAGGTGACGTAGTCACCGCCATATACTTGTCATCATCTGCGCTTGGTGTTCGTAGATTGGTTGGTCATCTCAAGTGGGTTGATGCGCTTTTTCCGCTGCGCGACCAACAAAAGTAAGAAGGAACTAATAGAAAAGTAGAAAAGAAATATTTGATACATTTAAGGTAATCTTATGTTGTATTTGTTCTTTTATAGTTTGATGGTTAACCCGTAATAGATATTTTCATTTTATTTATTAAATTTTTATTAGAAAAAGTATCCCCACGATACATAGATTTGAATGGAAAATATTAAGATGGATGAATTCTATGAATTTATGGATATGCAACTTCAAAAAATAGTAATGCTTATAATATATTATCGACACACTGCAGCATGTACAACCAAATTGTTGTATCAACACTGTTTTTGCCTTCTCTTTTTCTTTTAAGCTTTCTTTTACTGAATTGTTATGGGCCGATACAGTGGAACTTGATATTTTCATCATCTTCCCAGATCATTACTTTGGTTAATATGAAAGAAGTTCACTATATGCCCCCACGAACATCATTGCTAGTTTAAGGATTCTGATTCTAAGGAATGCTCGGTGATCTTTTATCGCGTAAATAGGAATTTATCGCACTCCAACATTGTGTACCCATATCATCTCTTCATTTAAATCACTTTCATTAAGAATTTCTTACATTTTTGAATTGTAAACTGATCTCCTTGAAGTAGTATGGAAGATATTCCCTGCAAGCATATACTAATTTTCAGTCATCTAGATGTCTTGGAGCGCCAGAGGGAAACGACAAAAGCAGTGTTGGCAACAACTGAGGCTCACTCTACAACTAATCAGCAATTCCAGGAGGATCATGAGAGCCAGGCCTGCGAGATCAACCGACATGCTGAGAACATATTCCAAAATACATACATGGTAAGTCGACGGCGCAAACCTGCCATCCACAACCTAAGTGATTACTGCTGCCAATCTGATATTCTGCATTTCTATGATGTAAAATGCAGGATTATGAGCCAAGTGGTGAGACGCCGGTAAGGTCCGAGCCGAACATTCCGAGCAAGGGCAAGATTGAGTCGCTACGAACGATGCCAATGGATGCCCTCCTCGAGGAGTTCAGGGAGAACCATCCCTACGAGCCTACAAAGGAGAAGCCCTCACTCATACCTCGCTCTCCACTCATCCAGCTCAACTGATCCCCCTATCGAGTCTTAAGGCTCTTGTTTGCTGTAATGGGATGCACCTAAAGGTGAAGCGAGGAGAAGGCAACTCGGTACATGGGCTCTATAACATCATTGTTTCCTGTGCGCACGGCACGGTTTATCTGTAACTTTATTGTTATATCATTATTACTGAAAGAAATGTGTGGGGAGCTTTTCGGTCCCTAGATTCCAAGTTTATTGTACCAAAATGCTTCTATGTAGAAAGTGTCAAGTGAGGAAAGGTGTTGGTAGACTATTGGAATTTGATTGTATCATCTCCTTGATAAGTTCTTCTTGGTATTATTACGATGTTCTATAATATATACATGTCGTTCCTTGTGAACATTTGTTACATGTTAGCTAATAGCTATTGCGTGGTGCTTGTGCAATCGTCAACTGAACGAGCAATATATCGTGCCACAATATCATCATCATTTTCTTTTATCATGGATTTGGATATTTGTTTTTGTATTCCCCTTCATACTTCTAAGATACTGATAGCTACCGGTGCAAAGGGTAATATATATATTTATTTGTTTTTGGAACCACAGATATGTGGGTCTATTGAATTAAAAAGATCAGTACAAAATTGAAGGCACTACTCATCCTACATATGACATGCCTTGCTTGTCTAACAAATATATCCCCTTGGTACTTCATGGTAGCTCTTGTCAATTAGCAAAAATCTTTGGACCCATTCCTGAAGCATCCGCACCAGCATGACTCTTAGCCATGGCGTTAGATGATGAATGCGAACGAACACTGAAAGCATCAACAATTTAACGGAGAAAGCGTCAACAATTTCTTTAAATCTACGAATTCCCATACCTCCTCCATTGATAGGTTTGTCTATTGATAGGTTTGTCTATAGTAGTACACCTGGACCAAACTCTTTTTATGGCTATGCTCTTTTGCTCCCCATAGAAATGCTTAAAACATCTTCTCCAAGTAAGCTAACACTGCTCTCGGAGGATTGCAAGCCACCAATGTGTTGGGGTCAAATCTGGATTTGATGAATTTTGGAGCCAAAATATGATCAAAGATTTGATTTGATATAATTTGAAAATCTACTTTAAATGTAAGATTTGATTAGATTTCAAATTTGTATCAAATATTTAATTTTATCATATTTGGACGTCCATAATTGGTGTTGGACTATTTTAGATGGTATATGATTCTTATTTTAAGGTTTTCTATTTAGGAAATCCTATTATGACATAAAATATGATTTCTCATCCTATAAATATAAGGAGGGTGGAGGCACAAAACAGAGCACAAGTTGGAGATTCGGGATGCTCGTCCACATAAAATCTAAGAGAGTCCATGCTTTGCCCTTAGGACTTCACCATCCAAGACAGAAGTAAGAAATAGATCTGATCGAGGAGTCGTCGCATTCGCTCAGGGAGATTGATAATCTCTTTCTTTTCTTCTTGAGTGTGGTGTGGAGGTTGAATCTATTAGGGCAAATGGTTCAACATTGATTTTGTCAATCTTGTAATTTTACCTGAGTTATAAAGGTTAAAATTTGTCCAGGTGACGTAGTCACCGCCATATACTTGTCTTTATCTGTGCTTGGTGTTCGTTAGACAAGGGTTGGTTATCTCAAGTGGGTTGGCCTAAAGTTTCCGCTGCGGGCACTCTCAGACACAGTGTCGGAACGCTTGCAGGGTGGGTCCGATTTTTAACATATAGTATCAGAGCTACTGGTTTTGATTTTGGCAACTATGTCTACAGAGTAGATGAACACTCGTATGATCACCCTTATAAGAAAGAATTGGGCGATTTGGAAGCCAAGGATGGAGGATCTACTCTGGTTCAAGGACTTGCATGCTCCGTTGGAGGACGACAACGCTAAGCCATCAGACAAAACTGCTGAAGATTGGAAACGACTAAGCCATCAGACAAAGCTGCTGAAGATTGGAAACGACTGAATCGGAAGGCCGTTGGATTCATCCGCCAATAGATGGATGACTCGATGTTTCACCACGTGTCCATGGAGAGTTCAAAAAAAGCATTGTGGGAGAAGCTGCATTCGCTGTACGAAAGGAAGACAAATGGCAACAAGATATTTATGATTCGCCAACTCGAAGTACATAGAGGGTGCCTAGTGGCACAACATCTGAACGAGGTTCAGGGTATTATCAATCATCTGTCTGCGATGAAGATGGTGATTGATGATGAGCTTCAGGCCCTTTTGCTTTTGAGTTCTCTGTCGGAAAGCTGGAAGACGTTGGTGGTATCGGTGAGCAACTCCGTGCTTGGTGGAGTTGTCATGATGGAGGCAGTCAAAAGCAGCTTGTTGAACTAGGAGATCCGGCGTAAGCAAGTGAAATTGTCGCAGGAGTCCACTTTGGTGGCTTCTTACGGGGATGGAAGACCCAAGTCACAATCGAGGACATGGGAGAGTTCTTGGGATCTTGCGACTGTGGACCGCAAGGAGGCTGCTATTACTGTGGCAAAAATGAGTCATATCAAGAGGAACTACATGAAGCTCAAAGCTGAGAAGGCCAAAGGCAAGGATGATCAGGATGATCTCACGGCTATGGGAGATCTCATCATCGCAGCAACCGACGCAGACAAATCTTGTGTTAGCCCAAATGGGTAACCGTCAACTCGATTTCGATAATCGACTAACTATGATCTGGTATGACTCAATACGACACATAAAATGACAATCATTGCATCTCTGTTACTTTGCTGAAGACAATGCTGTAACAAGTCTACAAGATGTGTTATTAAGTCTATATTTTATATTTATTGAGTCTAGGACAAAATATACATCGGGTTCTTGTTAGCACTAGAAAACTCAAACCCATATTAAACCAGAACCTAGTCCACTCAAAATAGCCTGAACCAAATCAAACCTGGACCTAATATTCTGGAAACAAACCAACAGAGTTCGGACATAACTCGGGGCAAACTCGGTCCCCCTAAGACCTAGTTTGCAGCGTTACTCCGAGAGACAAGCATTCTAACGTTCAAATTTCTGAGCGTTGGGCATCCGAACTCGGTCTGAACTCGGTTCAGAAAAAACCTATAAATAGAGATTGAATTCACCATTCTTATTCACTCATTTACTCACTATCATATCTCTATCTTCCTGAGCTATAAACCTTCTCTATTCCCAAGATCAACTTCCAGCCTTCTAGTACCAATGCGGTTCCAATTTTAAAGTCTGATCGAGTTGTAAAAGCTTGGTTTGTCAAGTTTTTAGTGTTTGAAGCCGGCGTGCACTTCAGATCAAAAGCACGTCTGAAGACTTTCGAGCCTTCAGATCAAAGCTCGATGTTGTAAGAAGTCTACAAGCCTTAAGATCAAAGCTTGTGATTCACTATTGGTGATTATAGTGGATACAACTCCGAGCAAGAGTTCTCGGGCCTGGACTAGTCCTCTCAGAGGAAAACCAGGATAAAATTGCGGTGTTTGCGTTTGCTCTTCTCAACTCTTACTTTACAGCATATTCATAATTGATATATTTGTTGGAACATATACTGCCTTTACGTAGCTTAATTTTTAATTAGGGTTTATTATTTTTGCTGCACACACACACTATATTCCCCCCCTAGAGTTTCCCTAACAGTCCTATAATTGGTATCAGAGCAGGTACTCTATTAATTGGTTTCTGATCCCAATTGTTCCTATAATTGATATCAGAGATGGTACTATATTAATTGGTTTTTGATCCCAATTGCTCCTACAATTGGTATCAGAGCAGATTCTCTTGACACAGGCTTAAACTCCTAGTATATTTATATGGCAAACTTGAGACCCTTGTACACCAAAAATGGTGAAGGTCAGTCTACAAATAGACCACCTCTATTTGATGGTACCAACTACACGTATTGAAAAACACGGATGAGCTTCTTTTTTAAGTCACTAGATTTTGACCTTTGGTCAATTGTTATAGATGGCTACAACAAGCCAGCCAGAATTGTGATTAATGCTAATCTTGTAGAAAAGCCTCATGATAGATACATTGAGCTAGAAAAGAAGTTTGCTAGTTTTGATGCTAGAGCTATTAATGCTTTGTTCTATGCTGTAGATAGGACAAAATTTAACAGAGTATCCACGTGTACCACTTTGCATGAGGTCTGGAAACTTCTTGAAGTGACTCATGAAGGAACTACTCAGGTAAATGAGTCCAAGATAAGCAGACTAACACAAGTGTACAAGGCATCCAAGATGAAGCCAAATGAGACCATCACTCAGATGTTCATAAGATATATTGACATCGTCAATCCTCTATCCTTTCCCAACAAGGAGTATAACAACCATGAAAAGATCCAAAAGGTGCTTCGGGGACTAACCAAGAATTTGAACCTTAAGGCAACAACAATCATTGAAGGAAATGACTTCACCGTCATGACCCTTGATACACTGATGGAAAAGATGATGACTCACGAGCTAGACCTCAAAGAATTTGAAGAGTCAACTCCAAAAGAGAAGGCTATCGCATTCAAGGCACTTCACAAAAGAGCTTCTGATGATGCTTCTGAAGATAAAAAAACATATGATGATTCAGACGATGAGGAGTTGTCACTTAGCTTCAAATGATTCTTGAAGGTTATAAAATCAGACCGAAAGAAGAAAAAGATTGAAGAAGAACCAATTTGCTATAACTGCAGAAGGCTAGGCCACATGATGAAAGATTATTTTAAAGCAAAAAGGGAGAATCGATATGAACGTACAAGCAAAAGAGTATCATTATCATAAAAATATGCAAATATAAGTATATGGTGCAAAAGTGAAGCCAGTGATTCAAAAAAATAAAGCCCTCGACATACTACATATTTATCCTTAATGGTAAGCGAGGTACAAGATAATCCTTTATTTGAAGATTTTTTTTTGATGAATTATCTGATATTTTCAATGATTTATTTGAAGATTACAAGAAGTTTAGGAATAATTATAAGCAAGCCCGAAAAGATATTAAGTCTTATTGGCTTGAGAATGAAAAGCTTACTTGTTTATTGGATAAAGTTAGAGACACTTTCTTTTCTATTAACTCAGCTGAGATTTCCATACTTAAGCTTAGACTGCATGAGGCACTTGAATGCATTGAGAAAAGAACTCAAAAAATGCTAATCTTAAGGAGGAATTGGAATCAGAAAAGAAGAAGTATTCTATTGCTTCACAAAGAATTGATGCCCTTATTATTAAATATGATGATCTATATGCTAACTATAAAAAGTTAGAGATTAGACTTGGGAAACAAGTAATGTAACCTACGACTCAGTTTAACACAAGACACATAATAAGTCATAAGGTCACTCACAATAAGACACCAGCATGCAAACCACATTTTTCTCACAATCATGCTTTTTATTACAAGTATACATGAAAGACACAACACACCACATCACACAGTCAGACTCACTATGCTACTCCTAACACTAATGTTCATGTTACATATCACTATTGTGGTTTAAAAGGACATATTTTACATCAGTGCAAGGCTAGAAAATTGGTTAATATGAATATGTATAAGTGGATTCCTAAAGCTAACCATTATGGATCCAAAACTACTTGGATACCAAAGTCTTCGTCTAATGTTGTAGATGAAGCTTCTTGTGTCGAAACTTAGCACCAAGAAGAATGTTGGTGGTTGCAAAGCTACAAAGGTCATCTTTCAAGCAATTGCACCAACATAAGTATGGCAACAAAAGCTACTTTGGTAACATAATAAATGTTTCCTTCCTAACTGGCTAAATTATAGAATCAAGCATGTTTTTAATTTTCAATTATTAATATAAGACTTATGATACTAGCATACTTAGTTAATTCTTATTATTTCATCTAGCATGACTAGTGTTTGAGTATTTTTGGATGTTTTATTGACTATTGCACATGACTAAATATGGATTTGAATCATATGTTCTTAGATCACCTTATTTATTTACTGCATATTTTTCATCTTTGTGAAATGAGCTTTATGATATTTGCTTAATATTAATTAACTCTGAACATCATTTTGCTGATATCTTAACTAATCCCCTAGCCAAGTATCGCTTCAACTTTATTTGTTGAGAATTAGAAGTTCTGAATTTGAATGATATACGGAGACTTAAATTGCTTGAAATTCTTTTAAATCTAAGTTCTGTAAAAGTAAAAATTATTTTGGGTATAAGCCGAAAGGGCCCTTCTGTCAAAAATGCGTAAATAGCCTAAGCGATACGGTACTTAAGTATCTTCAGATCATCGCTAGCTGGGATCCGGCCCCTACAGCTAACCCAAGATGATCGTCACTTCATAGAATCATGATTTGTGAAGGTATTTTTTGTAATTTATTGTTTCGAAGACAGCAACGAATTCAAGGTCTACTTTTTGACTTAAAGTTGGCAACTGTTATCGTCAAGAAATGGAATTTTTAGTTTTAACTAGGCGTTTAAATTACTAGTGACGATCAGTAGTTACTGGCTCGGTCTTTAGTAAAAATTGATGCTGATGATATTCTAGTTACAATTGGTATGTTTTATAGGCTATATCTTTCCTATATTCTATTGGAATCAGATTATTTTTAGATTATAAATTTTCTTGATGAGATGTGTATTTTGTTTTGTCAAACCTTTCATTGTTTTAGAACTACCTACGCATATTTTAAGGAGGAGAAAATTGATTTCTTAAGTCTTTTGTACCCTTTAATATGTGGTATACCTAGTTCATAATGAATATTTATTCCTTATTTTAAATATTTTGTTGATTGTGTTCATAGTATATGGAGTATCTGTAAAAGTTCATGATTATCTATATTTAGATAGGTCATACTTTGTGGGAGAGCATTCCAGTCATCTGAATATTTCATTCTCAAGTATTTTGGTTCTCTCATTTACATTCATGTTTATCTAAAGAATATTCATATAACATGCTAAAGTAATTTAGTTCAAATGCATGAATCATGGATACTCGAATATTTTTTTCTAATGACTCTTTGACATAAATTTATTCATTTATGTCATTAAATAGTATCTAAAATTTGCAATTATGTCTTATTTTTCTTCACTTTATGTTTCATATGTTATCTATATTTTCTCCACGAGCTATATTATTTTGATAAAATGACAAAGAGGGAGAAAAATGACCGATACGCAAGACAAGTACAAAAGGACGGAAGAAGCAATACAGGAGAAGACAAGGACCGATGATGCGCCTATACCGTCATTCAGGAATTACGGGAGAGCATTGTATTTTTCAAAGATCTGTCCCTATGTACTAATATTGACGTATCGATCACAGTTTATCAATGATCAAAATGGGGGAGATTATTAGCCCAGATGGGTAACCGTCAACTCAATTTTGATAATCGACTAACTATGATCTGGTATGACTCAATATGGCACATAAAATGATAATCGTTGCATCTCCGTTACTTCGCTGAAGACAATGCTGCAACAAGTCTACAAGCTATGTTATTGAGTCTGTATTTTATATTTATTGAGTATAGGACAAAATGTACATAGGGTTCGTGTTGGCATTAGAAAACTCAAATCCATCTTAAACCAGAACCTAGTCCACTCAAAATATCCTGAACCAAACCAAACCTCGACCCAATATTCTGAAAAAAGACCAACATAGTTAATTCAGACAGAACTCGGGGTGAACTCGGGGCAAACTCGGTCCCCTTAAGACACAGTTTGCAACGTTACTCCGTGAGACCAGGATTCTAACGTTCGAATTTTTGAACGTTGGGCATCCGAACTCGGCCCGAACTCGATTCAGAAGACCCTATAAATAGTGATTGAATTCACCATTCTTATTCACTCATTCACTCACTTTCATATCTCTATCTTCCTGAGCTATAAACCTTCTCTATTCCCAAGATCAACTTCCAGCCTTCTAGTACCAACGCTGTTCCGATTTAGAAGTCTGATCGAGTTATATAAGCTTGGTTTGTCAAGTTCTTTAGTGTTTGAAGTCGGCGTTCCCTTTGGATCAAAAGCATGTGTAAAGTCTTTTGAGCCTTCGGATCAAAGCTCGATATTGTAAGAAGTTTATAAGCCTTCGAATCAAAGCTTGTGATTCACTATTGGTGATTATAGTGGATACAACTCCGAGCAAGAGTTCTCGGGCCTAGAATAGTCCTCTCAGAGGAAAACCAGGATACAATTACGGTATTTGCGTTTGCTCTTCTCAACTCTTACTTTACTACATATTCATAATTGATATATATGTTGGTACATATACTGCCTTTATGTAGCTTAATTTTTAGTTGGGGTTTATTATTTCTGCTGCACACATGCACTCTATTCACCCCCCTCTAGAGTTGCCCTAACGGTCCTATACCTTGTGGCATATGTCATGATGGTGATTGGGTCATGGACACGGGGGCGTCGTATCACGCCACTCTATATAGTAGGATCTTCACGTCATACCATGGTGGCAGGTTTGGATATGTGAATATGGGCAACAAGGGGACGGCTGTAGTTGTAGGCATCGGTAATGTGCACTTGACAACGAAGCTTGGTGAGAGCTCGTTCTCAAGGATGTGCGACATGTACCAAGTTTGTGTTACAACTGGGTTTCGGTAGGGAGGCTGACGGATGATGGCTGTCGCAGTTTGTTTGGGGACAAAGATTAGATGCTTACGAAGGGTTCCCAATAGCTGGTTCGAGGAGATATATGTTATTGCATGTACAAGATCAAGCCGTTGAGTTGTACATGTAGGCCAATAACATCGGATGGAGGCTCAAAGGGTATTCGATAGGAGTTAGATCGTCAAGAACATGCTGAGGAGGGGCTTCGAGATACTTTGAGGATTACGGAGGATTCGGTTCGTCGCGACAAAGTGACAAATGGTAATGAGCTAAAGATTGTGGGTCCGTATGTCGGTCCCATGACAGCTGGTCGATCTCCAAGTGGGGGTTTCTTTACGGATCTGGTTTTGGCAATGGGTGGTTTGTCAAAGCTTCACGGAGCGATATTAGTTTCAGTAGTTCGAGGACAGAGAGGAGATCAAGGTTTGTAGCAAACTCAATCTGAGGCGGGAGCATCACTATTCATACAGTTCCGGGGAGATGTAGGTCATCAATGACATGCATAGTACGTGATATTCTGCTCGATGATGCATGTGTATGGGGGAGCTTCAAGTTTGAACATGAAGGTAGGAAGATTCAGGAGTTTGAATCTCAGAAGAATCACACCGTCCGCTTGGTTGAGCCAGCTAAGGGTGAAGAAGCTCGTCGGAACGTTAACACATTTCGGTGGAAGACGAAAGTCGGGGACAAGCAGCCAAGAGTCACGGTGAGGCTGATAGTCAGGAACTTTGGTCTCGGTTGTGTCATTGATGTTGGCATGATCCCATTGATACAGAAGTGCTACGCATGACAGCTAGCGCCGATGTGACGGTCGAGGAGCTGGAGACGAAGGAAGATGTAAAGCAACTCAGGAGATTGTAGATCGGTGGCATGGGGGAGCAGGAACCCTATCGCGGGACGACATGCATGGAGACCAGTTGAGAAGCCATGGGGTCAACACTCTCTCATCAGACTAGAGGGGAAGATTATTGGGGTCCAGTCTAGATTTGGTAAATTTTGGAGCCCAAATATGGTCAAAGATTTAATTTGATATAATTTAAAAATCTATAATAAATATAAGATTTGATTTGATTTCAAATTTGTATCAAATATTTAATTTGACCATATTTGGACGTCCATAATTGGTGTTCGGCTATTTTAGGTGGAATAAGATTCTTATATTAAGTTTTTCTATTTAGGAAATCCTATTATGACCTAAAATATGATTTCTTATCCTATAAATATAGGAGGATGGAGGCACAAAACAAAGCACAAGTTAGAGATTTGGGGTTCTCGTCAACATAAAATCTAAGAGAAAGTCTGTGCTTTGCTCTTAGGACTTCAGCATCCAAGACAGAAGGAAGAAAGAGATCTGATCGAGGAGTCGTCGCCTTCGCTCAGGAAGATTTTTAATCTCTTTATTTTCTTCTTGAGTGTGGTGAGACGGTTGAATCTATTAGGGCAAATGGTTCAACATTAATTTTGTCTATTTTGTAATTTTACCTGAGTTATAAAGGTTGAGATTTGTCCAGGTGACGTAGTCACCACCATATACTTGTCTTTATCTGTGCTTGGTGTTCGTTAGATAGGGGTTGGTTATCTCAGGTGGGTTGGCCTAAAATTTCTGTTGCGGACATTCTCAGATACGGTGTCGGAACGCTTGCAGGGCGTGTCCGATTTCCAACACAATGTATAAATAGGGATGGGTGCTAGAATATGTCGAACAAGAATTTATCTTCCTCTACAACCAGAATAAGACAAATTAGCGACGTCCAAAAATGTCACTAATTTGTCAAAATACGTCGCTATTTGAATTAGCGACATTTTTAGGTAGTTGTGTTTCAGCTAGTCACTGACAAGAAAAATATCGCCAAACGTAGCTATAGCAACGTATATTAGCAACGTCTACACGTCGCCAATATTTTTTATAATTAGCGACATTTAGTGTCGCAACGTCGCCTTATTAGCAACGCATGATGTGTCGATAAAAGTCACCAATATTTTTATATTTAGTGACGTTTTGCTATGAATTTGGCTACATCAGGATGACATGGCAAATATTTTTATGTCAGCATATTAGCGATGTTTAGCGACAAATTAGCGACGTTGGTGCTACATATTAGCGACGTTTTGATACATGTTAGCAAATTTTTTGTGTGTCTTTGAATGTTGTTAACCGTCGCTAATATGCAAAAAAATGCAGATTATAAAATCTGCAGTTTATCGGTTCACAGTTTATATAATCACAGTTTATATAAATAGCTTGGAGCAACCCTCCGTTGAATTTTTTGGGTTCGTCGACCTCTTCGGTGGAACACTCAACACCGGTAAATTCACATGCAGTTATTATAGAAAATAAGATAAACTTTAAGCAAATGACACATTTGTATTATAAATTGAGTCAAGAAATATATACATAAAGAATGAAATAAATATCTAGAAAGCATATCACAACTAGGACTAAGTCTCGACAAATAAAGTCTAGAACACTCAAATATCTCAATAAATGTATAAAATAAATACATAAAGGACCCAAGATCATGGGCCAATACACAAACAAACAAATAAACCGTCCTAACTAGGACTACTGTCGATCTGGAGGAGGAGGAGGAGCACAACAACACGCTTGGGATATGAGCATGTCATACTCCTCCTGTGAAATCATCACCGATGTCGATGGAGGTGGAGTCGGGGGGGGGGGGGGGGGGGGGGGGGGGAGTCAGTGTCCATATAGGCGCACTAGGAGGACGTATCTGTGTTACATCCCGCGCCCGCGATATCGGGTACGGGTCGGACATTCCCAGCCTACGTTGTCGTTGACAGCGGTAGTCAGCTGTCTATACCTCAATTGTCATCAAAATATTTTTAATTAATCAACTCATCACAGCTTTCTAGTCGCATCCATGAACAATCACCACAATCCACTTATTACTTTTTATTACATGTCTTCTACAATGATGTTCGAGAAAATTTTTAATGAATAGTAAAGACATTACAACCTCAACATTAGATCACAACTACATAATACAACATCCACAACACATACACTGATCATAAATGAAACTACAAATAAAAAATCTAAATCTTGGGAGTAATCTTTGGGTCCTGGCCTGCCTCTACCAAGTCTCCCTATGGACCATAATAGGTCGGATAATCATCCTCACTTGCCACAATATCTTGTCAGGATAGAGCAAAGTAGACTACACAATGCTATTGAGTAACAATATATGGAATGGGCAACAAAATAAAGTATAATACGAGAAACAAAGTACAATGAACAAGTACAATGACAGTCAATATGCATAAAAATTGTACATAACTACTAAGTGCATAAAATATTCGAATGTATATGTGGGCAGCTAAGGGATAAGTCCGGTGCCTCGCATGTGTAGTGTACGATCGCTATCATGCAATAAAGATAATGGGTATAAATGGGTAGCCCACACGACAAACAAACATTTCCCCTCCCTACACCAATATGATACAATAATCAATGAGTCAATGGACAATGAACAATAATCAATGAATCAATAATTAATATGGTATATCCTATCGTATCATGAAACATGAGAAATAATTGAAGTATAAGCCATTGAGTAGAATACTTGCCTCACTCTTCGGAATGGACGATGTTGAAATGTCCTCCTATGAAGACAATATCCAATTATTAGTCTCTAATTCAAATAACTTTCTAGAATATTCTAAAGTTCTAACCAATTCTTTAATTTATAGCTAATTGATCCTAGCTAACTTCTTTTAACAATTTCTTGATTTTTGACTAAATTCTAACTTAAGGTTCTTGATTAGGTCAATAACTATTCTAACAATATTCTTTTAGCTAACACCACTTAATTATTCTAATTACTAATTAATTCTTCTTAATTCATTACTAATTTCTTCCTAAATCTTAATTTCTAATTTAATCCTTTATTCTCTGCTAATTCTTTAAGCTAAGTTATTTACTAATATTAATGTTATCCATTAATGTAGGTTTGGGAAACCTTCGTTTAATAACCAACAAAAAGAGTACAAAGAAATCACAAACAGACAATCTAAGTACAATATTTTTTATCTGGGTAGTGTGACAATGGAGATCGAGTACTGCAGCGACTCTTTTACTCCGTTAATGGTCCGACGAGTGAATGAGGGATGCTCTCTTCTATTCTCTCTCTCCTAAGATTATGTGCACGTACGTAGCTCGCTTGGAGGGGTATGGTCTCTCTGAAGCAGAAAAGCCAGCCTTTGGGACATCCAAGTTGCCTCTATTTATAGCCATCACGTTGATGGGCTATAGGTGCCACATGTCATTCTGTTTGGTGGCCGCAGGGGGCTCCTTCAACAGAATGAGGTTGTAACTGTGGGCACATAGTATGGGTTGTGTCCAGGGCAAGCTGCCACATGGATGTTTTATTGAGATTTGTTGTTTGCTGGAGATTCTGGCGGTTATCGTCTTCTATTTGCGTGACTTGGTCAGCTTGACACATGGTCCACATTTAGTTGGATATAATCGCGATAGAAAGATTTTGTCTCAGGGAACCTTGCCACGTTAGATGTTTGGAGTCTGAGATACATGAAACGCATGGTGTCTAGAATGCATAGAGCCAGAGGCACATGGGACGCATGGAGTCTGGAACACATGGGGCCAGAGATGCACGGAACGCATAGAGTCTGGAATGCACAGGGCCAGAGACGCACTGAGCTCATGGAGTCTGGAACGCATATGGCCAGAGACGCATGAAGCGCATGGAGTCTAGGATGCATGAGGCTCTGTACACGTGGCATTGTACTCTTGTCAGAAGTCATTATTAGTCTAACGAGAGATTCTTGTCGCTTAGTGTGCTCACATCTTTCGAGGTATTCAAAAAATTCTTTTTGTCAGGATTCTCTGTCAGACGTAATCTTGGTGGCAGGCCTTTATACGGCTAATATTTGCAGGCATATAGATTTTGCTTTTCTTGGTCACATGACCATCCTGCGGCCTAGTTTCTTCTGAGTTGACTGTGGGGCATGCTTGTTAAGCGCACGAATCTAGATTTTTTATGCTTCTACAAGACCCTCTTCAAAGTTTTTAAACTGATAAGTTTGGAATACTTTGAATAAGTAGCATGAAGGAGATGACTTTGGGCCGCATGGATGGAGGGTTGCATGGACAAGTCTTTGCCAGGCTGTCAAATCTCTATTTAATGCAGGATTCAGCTCGATCTTCGGGGAGATTTTTTGGGACTCTGAGTCAACGGTAGTTTTCGAGGAGATAAATATAGATCACGCAAATCGAGGCATCTGGCTCATCCTTATAACTGCCTGGTTTATCGCCTCGATCTTCTCACGCGCCTAAGGAGCCTATAAATAGGCGGGCTAGGGAGGAGGAGAGAGAACTTTTGTCTCTCGGCTTTCTCCCTCTTTTTGCGAAAGATGATGCCGAGGGCTACTGTTCGTCTTATCCAGGAGTTTGTCTGGAGCAGCGTCGATCCGTGGCCACCTGATGCTGGTGTTCTCTTTGGAGGTAAGAGAGGGTGTCATGGTGGCAGGGACACACACACAGAGACATAAGTACACGAACTCGCAACGTGGATGAAAATCATCTAGAACACGCACATGCCCCGCCCCCACGGAGTTCTGTGCAGTTATTCACAATATTTGCGCAGAGCCTATCTATGGCTTGGACGCATAGATGAGGAATCAGACCATCTACGGTTTGGTTGCATGGATGAGAATCTCTCTCGTTCATGCGTGCGACCTTGGCTATCTCGAGATGTCCCCTCACTCGCGTGGCTGCGACTTGGAAGTGGCATGCGGCCGCTGGTAATTTTTGTAATATTTATTTATGACTAATGTGTTCTCCTTGTGCAGGTTTTACCACCTTTCATGGTGCCTAATATGGAACATGGGAGGATATCATAGAATCCGTCATTCGAAGAGAATGCCAACCTTATGCGGCGGTTCCTCATCAATAATCGATCCAGGAGGCGAGGACGGTTCGCCAAGAGCTGATCCAGGAGACGGGGATGAGCATCCTGCGTCATGCACAGAGTTGTCCTCGTCTATGCAGCGTGCTAGCTACGTTTCTCTCCTTTATATGGCTTGCTACCGGTCGAGGACCTGTGGCGTTGATGACAAGATTTGGATTAATTGTCATTCCTATCTTCGGTCTTTTCGTATGGTTGTAGAGCGCCTACTGCTGCTCCTCCCCTGCTATCTGTCAGTATGGATTCTTTTCCATATACTGAGGTTTGCACTTTGGATAGATGATCCAGAAAGCATTGAGTTCTTTTACGAGCTCGACTTGTGTTAGTAGCAACGATAACACAGAGGGGCGCCTCTAATGAAAAAGGTTCGCATCAGCGAGACTTCATGGAAATCTTTAAAATGGGTTTCCATCATATGTACTCATGACCTTGAATACTAATAAAAAACCCTTGAATGTATTGGATTTCCATCATATGTACTCATGATCTTGAATATTAATCAATAAAGTCTCACATTTTTCAGAATTTCTTCTTTGTCTTTGTCACATTATATGTTGTGGACTTTGGGTATTGTACTAGAGGTAATATGGACGTAGCACAACACCGTAGTCTTTTATAGATATTCCACTGGGGGATCTTTTGGTGGACCTATCACTTCTTGCGCACGAGAGTACAAGTAATAGATTCAAAATAGGCATTGCCAGAGGTGATATGGACATGACAAGTTTTGTGGATTTAACACAGCTGGCGTACTTAGAATTAAGTACGGGTGCTAAGTTTCAGACAACGATCAATATCAGAGGTAAATGTGGACGTGATAATCGATAGCCAAATCCAGAAGGTTTTCTCAGAGGTAATAAGGACATGGAAAACCCTACTGGGAAGGATGTGAGGATGATAGCTCATAGGCAACATGGACGTGCGCTAATCGATAGTCATACCGAGAGGTTAGGTACAATCTTGGTATTTTTATGGAAGGAAAATAAAACAAGCTAGAGATAATATGGACGTGGTTGTTTTCTTTGGATGGAAAACATGGGCATATCATAGTTTAGAGGTAATATGGACGTGAACTATTTACTTTAATTGAGGACATCCCATTGGGGGATCTTTAGTAGACTTTTTACTCCATGCGCATGCAAGTGCAAGTAATAAGTTCGAGATGAAACCCTATCAGAGATAATATAGACTTGATAGGTTTTGTGGACCCATTACTTGTTGCACACCTGAGTGCAAGTAATAGGTTTGAGACAAGCCCTGCCAGATGTAATATGGACTTGGCATATTTTGTGGACTTAACACCACTAGCGTAGTTAGAGTTAAGTACGAATGATAAGTTGAGATGACAACCGATATCAGAGGTAAATGTGGATGTGATAATCGATAGCCAAACCAGGAAGGTTTTCTTAGAGGTAATATGGATATGAAATAATGTTCGAGAAACTCACCAAGGGATGGTTTGTTGAGTGTGGTCTACCTGAAAATATAGATAGACCTGAGGTTTACTCCGCTAGAGAGATTGTTAGGTCGATAGCTCAGAGGTAATATGGACATGGCTAGCGTCTAACGAGACTGATTTTTGAATGGTCCCTGCGGGAGTGTGTAGGTGGACCTGAGGACAACTCTGTTGAGAAGATTTTGAGGATCCACTATCCGTTGCATATCCAGGACTCCTGAATACCGATAATGTCTTATTGAGGAAGGGTAATGTCGTGCATAAGCAATCACTGGGGATGAAGAACAAAAAGTGGGAACCCTGTACATTTTTGTTTTTCTGATGGGGATAAGTACAAGCTTAGCCTTAGACATAGTACTTTTTTAAGAACTTGCCGTTGATGGGCATAATGAACAAGTCACCATTAGATTTTGCCAGTCGGTATGCGCCGTTGGAGAATATAGATTCTATGACAAACAGGTCTACCCATTTGGGTTAGAACTTGCCGATCGTCTTGTGGGTCATAACCATTGACCTTCTTACTGTCAGGACGAGGTCACCCACTTGGTAAGTCCTTTTCTTGACCCATTTTTTGAAGGCCCCTGAGAGACGCGCTTGGTATAACTCATTGCGTTGTTGAGCTAAGAGACGCTTCTCATCGAGTGCTTCTAACTCTTGTAGCTGTCGACGGTGATTGTCATTGACGGTTAGCCGGTTGGAGAGGACCACTCAGAGTAAGAGAATTTGGATCTTGAGGGGGAGGACCGCTTTGCTCCTGTAGACCAAGGAGAATGGCATGCTGCCAGTAGGTATCCAGACTGTTGTTCGATAAGCCCAGAGACATTCACCCACCTTCTCATTCCAGTCGTGTTTATTGGGATACATGAACTTCTTGAGTAGCTTTATGATTGTCTTGTTGAATGCTTCCGCCAGACAATTTACTGCTGGGTTGTAGGTATAATGCCCTACAACCACATGATGCATTACACTGATTCAGATTAAACGAGGCAATAGTTGGTTATATTTTGATTTGTTGGATTTGGAAGCATGTATTGATTTGAGTTGATTTTATATGTAGATCGCATGCAGAGTTCGACGGAATCATGCGTTCTTTCAGAGCAGTACTGGGATAACGGGATTGGAGCAATAATGACGTCTTCCTTAGTCCGAATGGTCAAATAATTTGGAGAGCACGACCTGCTCGTACGGTCATACCAATTGAGTAGACCGTGATTTGCATCGGACCCCGGATTCAAAGGATCGACCATATTGGCAAGGCAGGGTGCTTAGAGGATTCAGACTTGGTGAGTAGGATCTGTCCATTTTTCTCTACTCTTTCATGCCTAATAACATAGAACACGTGTAATGGCTTGGAAACTTGGATTAGAACATTGGAATCACCGCACTATGGCGTACATAGAGTGTGGGACGTTTGGATGGATATAAATTATAGCTTGAATTGGACTTACGTTTATGCAGTTAGAGCTTGAGTGGATCATATTGGTTCGAACATCGAGGTACTTTGGGTGGGCGAGCGAGCGTGCATCCGTGCACGAGTATCAGTTGGACGCTTTGTCAAGCAAAGCATGCAGTTGTGGTTCAAAATCGGACAACTGCATCGGATAGGGCATTGTGCCACTGTTGGGGCATTGTGCCACGGAGCTTTCAAAGTGAGCTGTGTTGCACCAATTGGAGCACTGTGTCGAGGAGAGGCATGGTGCATATGGAGATAACTTGAGATGGTGCCTTGGGCTATAGTTGGAGAATGGTTATGGATCATTGGATGGATCAATGTGAGTATCGTTTGGTGGGGAGAGAAGGCTCGATTCTCTCATCGTACCTTCTATTGGAGTTTGTATTGGTCACGGACAACCTGTTGTGCACAAGGTTTGGTTTTCTCGAACGGGATAGGCTCCGGGGCACCAGGACCATTCAGCCATAGAGGAAACAATGATAACGTGCCTTGGGCAAGGTACTGGCAGTTCAAAATGACTAAGCGGGCTAGCTACTTAGTGCTAGATCGGGTCGAACTACAGTTGGATTAGTCCTTTATGGCTTGGCCAGTGACTTCATATAGATAAGAGTTAGTTTGGTTTGGTTTAGTTTGTGCATTCATGTAGGCGACGACGCCACCTTGCCTCGGGCAAGAGTGTATGCATTG
Source organism: Iris macrosiphon (assembly GCA_036927795.1). Classification (NCBI taxonomy): domain Eukaryota; kingdom Viridiplantae; phylum Streptophyta; class Magnoliopsida; order Asparagales; family Iridaceae; genus Iris; species Iris macrosiphon. The sequence goes on from JAYESA010000015.1 coordinate 122,670,542, forward strand.
AGGACTTGCTCTTATTGAGGCTTGGATTATGGCATAGTTTGATAGATTGAGGCTTGGAGTGTGATATGGTTCGATAGGTTCATGCTTTCTTCGGGTTTGAGTAGAACGGTTTGCATGATTAGTTTCATTTGAGTTTGGATATAACTACTAGTATATTTGCTTGAGTTGAATGCTTGCATGCTTAACCTGCTTTACAATTCTCCTTAACATGTCATACCTCTGCCATAAAATGAATCTAGGATCCAAGTAGAAAGATTATCATATAACTGTTTGTATTCACTATCTATTTAGTGTCGGTTTAGACGAGTGGGTTACCCCGCTCACCAGTACGGCTGTGTACTGACCCACATTTGTTGGAATTATTTTCAGGTACGCAGGTGTAGTGGCTCTGCTTGGATATACGAGACATGATATATGGAACGATAAGTACCTTTGTGGGCAAAAGAAAGAGCATGAGTGTTACATCGCTTTTGTGGCATTCTCCTTTATGGCAGTTTTATTTGGACCCTTCGGGCGCTTTGCTACGTATACTCTGATGTGTGCTTGGTACACAATGCTTTACTTTTGCTGCAACTTGGTCATTTCGATGATAACTATGATATTTGACGTCATCGTCTTGTGTCAATTTAACTCCAGGATCGTACGATATCACGTCCCGATGAAAATGATTTTCCTACGAAAGTGCTGCAACATGGTGATTTACGTTCAACGGGCACGATCGAACTTGCGGGAAATTGGGACATGACAAATTGGAATCAGAGCGCCCGATTTATTTTCTCGGACTTTGTCCTTTGGTTCATTACAAACTCTAAATAGCTTCTGCGTGTCATTTGGCTCTTGGCTCTACTCGGTGCCGCATTGGATGTTTCATGCAATAAGTCTATATATTTTTTGGTTGTGGGTGCGTGTTAATTTTTATTGTGTTGGCTTTCGTTGGTTTTCGATATAATCGTGTAGCTTCGTTTGGCGTTGTTGCATTCATGCAGCAGGTTGTGTGGCGTTGTTGTATTTGTATAGCAAGTTAAGAGGTATCGTTGCGTTGGTTGGGCTTGTCATTCGGGTAGATTCTGGTTGCATCAGTAGAGCAATTGGTTGTCAGACGAGATTGGTTATGTAGCATATTATGAATAGAAACAACGGATGAGAATAAAATATTGTACGAGTTGCTCGTGTAGCGAATATATTGGATGGAGTTTGAGTTTGGCTAAAAATATCAGAGAACGTTGCACGAGTTGCTCGTATAGCGAATGTGTGGAATAATTGGATATTTGCTTGGATTACTTGGAAGTGATCATTGCACGGGTTGCCCGTATAACAAAAGTGTCAGACGATTTGAGAAATAGTGGAAGTATTAAGAATAGAATATTGCACAAGTGGCATTGAGCGAAATCGACATAAGAGTTGGATAGTTCACGTGTTGGCTGAGTTTTGTGTCAGACTTTGATTTATTATTGGAAGGATCTCACAGAATTGATGGGTCGAACAAATTTTGGATCAGTACAAAGAAATGTGATGCGAGTAGTGACTTGAATCTAAGTGGTACATGGTATACCCCTTAATAATCGTGGCATTGGTATATTTTGAATAGACATCAATGGAATTATCGCGACAGACGCGGATAACAGAAATATAAGTTAGCTGGTGCACATCGGTTGAGTTATGTATCGGAACATGGAGCAAGCAATGTTAAGTTATGATCGACAGGATTGTCACGGGATAGTTGGTTCAGAATAGACATTCATCGATGCAGAGTAAATTTGGTATGAGAGCAACTCTATATCTAAGTGGTATATGCATGCTACGGAGTGGTGCGTATGTTAGAAATATTCGGAACAAGATAAGCGATATGTTTGCTCGCAATAGATAGACTAGGACAGGATTGGGTAAAAAATTGGTGCAACGGAGTTTGACTCAGGTGTTCTTTGATACGTTGGATTGAGCGATCAGAAACGTACTTGTGTAAATGGAAGTTTCATTGGACAAGAATGGAACAAGCAATACAATGAGTGTTTGGAATTCGAAGGAGTAATACGAACCAAGTATTAGAAACAAGATGAGATCGGCCAAACATGAAGTTGAATATCAGAATTTTGCTTGTGCTATTTAGAAGTTTCGTGGAGAATTTATTAATGCAAAAAGAGAGTTGAGCACAAGGAATAAACAGTTGGGGGCACGACTGCGCGAGAGATGGGTGTATCGAAGAGTAGCGAGCACGGATTATGGATTTTGGCAACGCAAGGGAGCAGTTGGTTGAGTAGATGGAACATAATTTAGTTTTGGAGGAGCAATACGATGTATTCGCACGAGCTGGAAGGATTTTGGATATTGCCACTCTAAAAGTTTGATTCAGTATTTAGCGGAAGCAAAATTGGCAAAACGGTACAACGATTGTGGACGGGATATTCGGAAGACGTGAACGGATATGATGCAAGTCTAGTTGATGTTAAGTTAGATTGAAAGTTAATACTTACAGTACTGAGGCAGATCGAGGCAACAAGTAAAGGCGATATGGTATTGAGATAGTATTAGAACTTGTGTATGAGTCATCGAGAGCGTGTGGACGAATTGAAACACAGATAAATTAATTCAGTGCTAAGGAAGTGGAACAAGAACAAGAATTGTGGCAGATAGACTTTTGAAGATATCTAAACGAGAAAGCAATATTGAAGCAAATCAATGTGCCGCTCGAGTAAGTTGGACGTGTAGCGTGATGCATGACATACATATAAGAAACAGATCAAGTCTTTGGTTTTGAGAATTATTGCAAGTGGTAGTGCGAGAAGTCGAACAAGGCGGTTCAAAATTTTTATGGATTCAGGACAGAACAACTGAGTGATGAAAGACGGTTTCAATGAGTGCAGTTCGACGATTTGTGGCTTGGTTAGGTAGTAAGACTCTAGGTAGTTTGATGATGTTTGGTTGACAAATCGTCAGAGGTAGTGCATGAAGTGCTCGGATTCAAAAGTTTATTCGGATTAGATTATTGGGTTATAACTCAGATTTACAGAGGAGATATATCATGGTTCGTAGTAACTGTCCATCGTGATGACTTACAATTATCGAGCGTAGCTTCGGGACAGCTGACCCTAGAGACTTGACCGCCAAATCGAAATAAATATTATAGACCCATAGAATAATCCTTGCGGTAGAATATTTAGGCATGCGTCGATGGTGGATGTGAGTGGTGTATGTTGGAGATAGGCCTAAGTGACTAAGTGTTGGATTTGAGAGATCCTTGGGATAGCCTTCAGCTGAAGATATAGCCAGAAAATCGAAGCGATGGTAAAAATGGCCTAAGTCAACTAATGAGATTTAGAGTCGCAAATTTTTGAAGATGTCATCGTCTCTGACTCGTCGTGTCCCGGAAGGGAATAACATTCATATGAATTGGTGACTGTGTAACTAGCTTCGTGAAGTTAAAGTTGTGGCTCATTCAGATCAAATCCTTGTACTACCAGATGGGAAGATGTACCTCAGATCTACAAAATAAAATCAGACTGGATTTTTGGTACGTGCTCATGTAGAGGACGAAGGTGATATCCTATGCTTCGAGGTAGTAGAAGCAGCGAGAAGAACTATTTTATGCGTGGCTTAGGAATTATAACAAGTGTGTCCGCTTTAAAATTGTGGCGACACTATCCCTATGGTGTGGCAGCAAAATCTTCGTGGATCATATGAACCTCAATATTGATGTTCACCCAGAGAGGTATTGAGATTTGAGCCAAAGGTGTTGGGCCGAGCTGATCTGAGAGCATAGTTCTATGTTTGGGTAAGTCGCCTACCTGGGGTAGTATCTGTTGTGATGATCGTTTGGAACATAAGATAATATTTTGAGATAGTACATGGAGAATATGGTGCAATTGGAGTCATGCTAGAGTTTGGTTGGTTGATCTTGGATGGTGCTAGTGAGAATTCAAAAATAGTTGGATGATAGGGCCTTGCAGAATAGTCATTGTGCTTGGGATGCGTAAGGACTTGGAGCGTGTGTCAGATCTTGCTAGAGAATTGATTGAGTCAGAACACGAACTAATTTGAGTCCGGTGGAGAGATCGTCACATGGGAATCATCATATTTGAGAATAGCGCTTGTGTGAATGAGTTATGGGATGGACATTAAGATCAGTTCAGTTGAGAGTGAAGCGATGAATATCTCGGACATGAAGATACCCTTGTAACTTGTCCAAATTTGCTATCGCTAAGGTCGACTGAAATGCATGTATTTCAAAGATGCCTTAAATATATGTATGATCCAAACTAAGCGATATATTGAATTCGAATTGAGCTGCAAGAAGGATGTAGGAATATAGAATTTAAGCAAGTGTTTAGTGCGAAGTGGGATGATGAGTCTGGATCAATGGAATGTGAGTTTCATGGAGCAGAGTTATGAAATGGTCAAGCAACATATGATAAAGGAATGGAAACTGGTTTGGTTCGCGGATGAACCTTATTCTAACTTGTATATTATGTAATGCCTTGTAACCGCACGGTGCGTGATGCTGAGTCGAATTAAATGAGGCAATGGTTGGTTACATTTTGATTTGTTAGATTTGGGAGCAAGTATTGATTTGAGTTGGTTTTATGTACAGATCACATACGGAGTTTGATGGAATCATGTGTTCGTTCAGAGCAGTACTGGGATAGCGAGATTGGAGTGATAATATCATCTTCCTTATTCCGATCGGTCGAATGATTTGGAGAGCACAGCCTTCTCGCACGGTCATACCAATTAAGTAGATCATGCTTTGCATCGGATCTCGGATTCAAGGGATCGTCCATATCGGCAAAGCAGGGTGCTTAGCGGATTCAGACTTGGTGATTGGGCTCAGTCCCTTCTCCTCTACTCCTTTATGCCTAATATGATAGAATACACGTAATGGCTTGAACACTTGGACTGGAACATTGGAGTCACCGTATTGTGGTGTGCCTAGAGTGCGCAAAGTTTGGATGGATAGAATTTGTGGCTTGAATTGGACTTACGTTTGGGCAGTTGGAGCTTGAGTGGATCATCTTGGTTGGAACATCGAGGCACTTCGGGAGGGCGATCGAGCGTGCATCCATGCATGAGTATCAGTTGGACACTTTGTCAAGCAAAGCGTGCAATTATGGTTCAAAATTGGATAATTGCATCGGGAGGGCATTGTGCCACTGTTGGGGCATTGTGCCACGGAGCTTTCGGAGCGAGGGTTGTTGTACCAATTGGAGCATTGTGTCGAAGAGCGACATGGTGCATATAGGGATATTTTAAGATGTTGTCTTGGGCTATAGTTGAAGAATGGTTATGGTGCATTGGATGGATCAAGACGAGTATCGTTTGGTAGGGTGAGAAGGCTCAATTCTCTCATAGTATCTATTGTTAGAGTTTTCATTGGTCACAGACAACCTGTTGCGCACATGGTTTAGTTTTCTCGAACATGATAGGCTCATGGGCACCAGGACCATTCGGCCATGGAGAAAATAATGGTAAACCTTAGGCATGGTACTGGCAGTTCAAAGCAACCAGGTGGGCTAGCTACTTAGTGTTGGATTGGGTCAAACTGCAGTTGGATTAGTCCTTAATGGCTTGGGCAGTGACTTCATATTGATAATAGTTGGTTTGGTTGATTTAGTTTGTGCATTCTTGCATGCGACAACGCCACCTTGCCTCGGACAAGAGTATGCGCATCGAGGATTTGGTCTTATTAAGGCTTGGATTGTGGCGTAGTTCGATAGATTGAGGCTTGGAGTATAATATGGTTCAATAGGTTCATGCTTGCTTCGGGTTTGAGTAGAACGGTTTATATTCTTAGTTTTATTTGAGTTTGCATATAACTGTTATTATATTTTCTTGAGTTGAATGCTTGCATGCTTAACCTGCTTTACAGTTCTCCTTAACATGTCATACCTCTGCCATGGAATAAATCTAGGATTCAAGTAGAAATATCACCATATATCTGTTTGTACTCACTATCTATTTAGTGTCGGTTTATACGAGTGGGTTACCCTGCTCATTAGTACGACTGTGTACTGACCCACGTTTATGGGCATTATTTACAGGTACGCAGGTATAGTGGATCTGTTTGGATATACTGGACTTTATGTATGGAACGATAAGTACCTTTTTAGGAAAGAGAAAGAGCAAAAGTGTTGCATTACCTTTGTGGCATTCTCCTTTGTGGCATTTTTATTTGGACCCTTCGAGAGCTTTGCTGCGTATACTCTAATGTGTGCATGGTACACAATACTTGAATTTTTTTGTAACTTGGTCGTTTCGATGATAACCATGACATCATCGCCTTGTGCGAGCGCTACTCTAGGCTCGTACAACATCACATCTCGATGAGAACGATTGTCCCACGGGAGCTCTGTAATATGGTGATTCACGTTCAGTGGAGATGATCGAACTTGTGGAAGATTGGGGCATGACAGTAGGCCATTGAGGCTATATTCTGAATTCGGTTTTGTCATAAAACTGGTAAAAAATGTAGATTGCAAATTATGGACCATTATCATGGATGATCCTCTATGGCAAGCCAAAGTGGTATATGATGTGATGCTTGACGAAGCTGATAACATTTGATGTTTTGACTTCAGGGAGTGGTACAACTTCCGCTCACTTGGAGAAGTAGTCGGTGATAGAGCGGATAAACTGATGTCCCTTCGACGAAGGTGGACTAATTGGCCCGATAATGTCCATTTTTCAGGCTTCGAACGGCCAAGACGCAATGACCATTTGTAGGAACTCTGAGGGTTTATGGATAAAGTCAGCGTGGATTTGGCATGCTTGGTACTTCTTTGCATAGTTGATAGCATTTATGACCATTGTCGACCAATAGTAACCCATTCCCCGGAGACGGTCCTGTAGCTTGGGTTCAGGCTGATAGGTACGGCAAACCCCATCGTGAGCCTAGCGGAGTACCTGCTTTGCTTCTGTATTCGATAGGCATTATAGCAGAAGATCGTCGTAGGAATGATGATACATCATTTTGGTAGCCGTATCATAATAGAACCGGAGGGAACATCTTCTGATGGAAGTGGTTTCCTTTGGACTCTCGGAGAGAATTCCATAGACTGCGTAGTCGATGAATGGGAGTCTGCAGTCTTTGGAGTCGGTGCTTGTCTCTACTGAGTCGCTCAGGCATAGACATAGGTTGTTCTTCGGGCATACCAGATCTTGACCGACCACTTTGATCAGTTCATGAGTATTGGCTGGAATAACTAAAGAGGCTGCGAGGCCAGATAGGGCGTCTGCCTTGATATTTTGCAGTCTAGGGATGTGCTCTTGAAGAACCCCTCAAAGGTGGAGATAATACCGAGCGCGGCTTGGTGGTAGGGAATCAGGTCTTTATTCTGAACTTCGTACTCGCCTCAGACTTGATTGACTATCAGCTTGGAATTATTGTAGGCTTCCAGGTGGTCAACTCCCACTTGTTTAATGAGTTGGAGCCCAATGACGAGAGCGTTATACTCTGCCACATTATTAGAGCATGGCTCTGTGAGGGAGTAAGCACGATTGATGACCAAGTTTTATGGGGAAAATAGTTCTATCTCGACGCCAACGACAATATTGCCTTTGGATCCTGTTCTTGAAGCACCACCGAAGAATATTCGCCAAACGACTTCTGCGCTTGTGGTCATGTTTGAGTCTGCTACTTCGACTGGGATATCCTCGTAGAGCTTCGAGATTTTCGGTACATGATGAGCTGAAAGAAAATCTGTCAATGCCTGGCCTTTGACCGCCTTTTACGGAATAAATACCATGTCGTACGGTTACAGCAGTATCGCCCATGTGGCTAGGCGAAACTTAAGCACTCCGGGTTTAGTCATAAGAACCCTAAATGGATTAACTTGCGAGATCACATGGATGGTTTGTCCTACCACATAATGCCGAGTCTTCTGAATGGCGAAGACCAGAGCAAGGCACTCATTCTTAATGGGGTTGTACCTGTGTTTTACGTCGACCATTATTCTGCTGGGATAATAGATGGCCTGTTTGTGACCTACTTCGCTTGTCTAGGCTAGCAGAGCCCGGAGGGAGTGATCCATTGCCCGCACATACAATAAGAAGGGTCTTCCCACAATGGGGGCTATTAATACTGGGGGATTCATGAGGTACTCCTTGATGTCGTCGAAAGCGCATTAGCATTCTTCGTTCTAGACAAAGGAGACTCCCTTCTTCATAAGTTGAATGAACGGTTGACAACGTCCAGAGAGGTTTGATATGAACCTCCTGATGTATGCCAGTCTTTCTTGAATGCCACAAAGTTCTTTAAGGTTCTTCGGTGGGCGCATTTTAAGGATTGCTTTAGTCTTATTAGGGTCTACGTGGATACCCTTCGAAGTTATGACAAAACTCAGGAACTTGCCGCTGGAGACTCCTTGGAAGGATTTGGTGGGATTCATCTTGAGCTGGTTTTCACGCATGAGGTCGAACACAGTCTTTCAGTCCCGGAGGTGATCATCTTTGGAGCGACTCTTGACGGTGATGTCATAAACATAATACTCCACTATTTTGCGTAGATGTTCACGAAAGATGGTGCTCATAGCTCGTTGGTATTTAGCACCGATGTTCTTCAGACCGAAGGGCATGATTGTGTAGTAGTATACACCTATCGACGTTCAAAATGATGTATGCTTTTTATCGTCAGAAAATATCTTAATTTGGTTGATTGTATCCTGAGAACCCATCCATGAAGGATATATGCTCGAAGCTACAAGTGTTGTCGATTATTATGTTTATGATCGGAAGGGAAAACTCGTCCTTAGGGCATGCCATATTTAGATCGCGAAAGTCAATGCAGATCCAGATCTTTCTGTTCTTTTTAACGACGGACACGATATTGGCTACCCAATCTGGATGTTGTTCTTCATGGACAAAGCCACTAGCTATTAGTTTATTGACTTTAGCTTCGATAGCGTTCATAATGTCCGGTCGGAACTGTCGTTGTTGTTGCTTGATTGGCTTAGCATTCAGCAAGATGTTGAGTTCGTGGACCACAATTTGGGGGTCCAGTCATGGCATGTCTTCGTAACTCCAGACAAAGACATCGATGTATTCTCTAACGAGTTGTAGCAGGGATTCTCGATCCTCATTGGACAGACTCTTGCTGAAGAAGATAGGTTTAGGGGTGGATTTGTCTCCCAGAATGATCTGTACAACTTCGTCTTCATGTCACTCCCCGTTTCCGATATACGTATTTAGAACATATTTTTATTTTAGCATGGTTGTATGTGCATGGAGACTAGACCCATTCGTTGGTTTAATCTTGATCATAGTTATTTTGTGGGTTGGTTCAAGTCATGAGAACCCTTGGTTCAACCCTCAACCCTACCATATATAATCCAATATTTTCTCTCTCTTCACTTCTTCATTTCTTCCTCTCTCTTTAGTTTTCTCTCCCCATTTCCATAGACAAGTACACCTTACATGAGAAATGGAGAAACCTCCATACTATTGTTCTATTATGTTTCTTATGTATTTCTTAGCACTTTTAGAACATAGAGTTTTCTGTTTTGATGGATGGATTAGTGTAGATATATATTTTTAACTTAGGATTTTTATGGGTATTATGAGTTTTTATTGGTTTTGATCTATTAAACATGTATTTTAGAAAGCCACTTTTTGCTACAAGATAAAGATTTCAATTTAGAGCATTTTGGCTTTTGGTTCAACGAATTGGACTTAAAATGAGAATTTTATGGACAAAACAAAATTTTAGTTTTTGGAGCTTTCGCCATGGCCGAACCTGCTGTTTGGAGAAGACGAAGTCTTTATGCCGCTAGCGAGTTATGTTGCTGAGAGTGCTATACGGCCCGAGAGGGTTATGCGGCTTGAACTCTTGCCGCATACTGACAATATGTGTCCATTTTGTTGGACGTATGACTGCTTATTTAATCAAGTATCCTTGAACACCTGGTGTTTTTACTCGCTGAACGAATGATAAATTTCCTAAGTCCAAGAGACCTCCATGCGATATCGACTCATATGCGGCACCGACACTTATGCGACATTGGAGAATATGTGGCCACCATTTTCTTGGACGCCTGACTTTGAACCGTGGCATATATTTCTATAATATTTGACTTTTCTCTCTGACACACTGTATGGCTTATCACATCAATAACTTTTTGTCAAATCACTAGCACTTCATTCATTGTCCGTCACTTCAACACTTGTCCCAAGGAGTAGACTTAAACCCTGAGTATGCAGCTTGGAAGAGCATGCGGCCTGGAGCCATATGAGGCCTGGGGTAGCATACGGCCTGGGGCAAAATATGGCCGGCAGCCTTATGCGGCAACCACCTCATGCGCCAAGTTGTGCATTCGGCTTAGCCATTTTATTTGGAATGCTTTATTATTCTTTGTGGTTGGTCTTGACTATTTCTAGTGTTATGATTCTAAGGAGAAAGGATTTAGTAAACAAACCTCGTGCCAGACATGATCCTGAGCTAAGAATGGCTATGTACATGGCATGAGTTGAACTGAGACTTCAGTATGAACCCGACTAAGTGGATAGTGACTAACTGGCTATGTGCATGACATAAAAATTTGTGTTACAATGTGATCTTGATTCATGTGACCCAATGTATTATTTGTAATTGGACTCAAATACTATTTCCTTGCTGATACCACTATTGCCTGATATTTGTCTATGATTTAATGTTCGTCGAGGTTCGACATATCGTGTCACGTGTTAAGTGATTATATTTGGGTTGTGCATCGAGATTGCCTCCAAATTCCTGAATGCATGATATTATAAATATATATTATTTTCCCGATACAAACATAATAAGCGAGTCAACTACCAAAGTGTGGTTAGGATATTGATTGTCTGAATGTTGCATACACGCTCGGGTTAATATAGATTTGACTTTTATGGATTCATTTCTAGCGTGCCCGTACTTTGTACGATATCTTAAGGAAAATTCTCATGTGACCACACCTTGAGATTTCAAATATAACATAGGGCTAAATTTGGTAACTAAAAGTGGTAGTAACATTGGAGGGAACGATATCCCGAGATCATGCCAACGAACCTTTCCACAAATTTTCATTCTAAATGCGCCGTGGGCTGGCCACCACAGATACTATATATCATCTGCCTTAGTAGAGTGCAGTATCTGACCTAATATTATGCCGAGCCACTATTTTACTATAGGAACACTGGAACCGCTAATACCGTATTTTTAGCGCAGTGGCCCTACGGGGAACTGGTGCATCTCATGAATACCTATTTTTATTTATTTGGCTCGGTTATATCGTGTTCGGCACTAGCATGATCTGAGGATTCCTATTATGCATTATTTCTGAGATAAACTCAGACTCCACAAATAATAGCAAGCAGTACAAATGATTGGACAATATAAGAAATGGACTTGGTTGTGATTGTATTATTTGGCTAGTAGCCTAGAAAAATGGACTATTATAGGATGATGGTTCAACCCTTATCCTTGTTTGATTGTAGGGTTGGGCCTTTGCGCTAGGATATGCCATGGACCTAAGTTACGATACTGAAGCTATTTATTATTATATATTTTTTCTTGGGTTTTTGTTTCTTCATTTCGTTCTTCCTTTATGGTACTTGCTATTTGGGGTCTAACCCCACTGATTTTGCATGGCCAGATTTTGAGCCAGCACCCAAGGATCCAGCGTGCCTTCCCCCTACTCATGGCATGTACCAGGAACATAGTCGCAGGGAATAGCGAGTGGGTTTTATTCTTTCTTTCTCATCAATGAACATTTACTTCTTTTGGCGTTTAGCCACCGACACCTATTAGCCGACTCGTCTGGACATTAGTTTTCTTACATGAATGTATTAAATCAGACTGCAGCTGATCACTGTCATGTACTTTTGTTACTCTTCCAGTTCCTTATTTTGCATAGTTGGTATCCAGAATATTTTGAGGAAGCATTTGGGACGCCTTATTGCTTTATCATATAAGCTTTTTGTTTATTGTTTCTTGTTTGAATGATTGAGACATAGAAGTTCTTGACCATAGGAGACTTGATTGTAGCATGCACCCCCTTGTCTTATACAACCGTGATCGTCTCCGTATTTCGGTACTGGCGCATGACAAGGTTTTAGTGGTGGCCCATGCAGGTCTGTTCTTTAAACTTTTGGGTGTCATGTTCATAGGAGTCTCAATCAAACATGATCCTTCTTGAAATCCTGAATTCGTCCTCTTTGATACCCAGCTTGAATTTTTCCAGATTGGTTGCTTCCTTGTTCCTTCTCATCCTGTACTTGATGTTTCTTGTGCTCTTCTTCTTTAGTGCTTCTTCTTTTTCTGATGCTACAACAATAAAAGAGAGAGATTTTCCAGTAGAACGAGATCCTGTGGAACCCCAGTCGAGGATCCGAGTTGAGCCCACGATGAATCAGATAGAGCAGCAGGCTCCAGGTGGTCCCGTACCTCCCGCAGTGCCAGTAATACTGGATACCCTGGCCTTTTTAGAGATTATTCATGGATTGTTGGCTGCCCAACAATACTAAATGGTGGTGCAGCAACAACAATAATAACAATATCAACAACAATAACTCCAACAGCAGGAACAAAATATTTTGTTGAACCAAGGGTTGCAGACGGCCCTAGAACGAGGCGGGAGAACATATTTTGGGGCATCTGTTAGATTTTGCAGACCGAATCCAAGATATTTTGATGGTAGGGAGGACACAATTATGGTAGATAATTGGCTCTAGGATATTGAGACCAATCTGACAACAGCTAAAGTTTCGACCGAGGAACAGGTTGACCTGGTTCTCCTACAACTCCAAGATCTGGCAAGGGATCATGGGCCACGATGAAGGTAGGATTGAGGCATCCTATTTCATATGAGGATTTTAGGACCCGATTCAAGATAAAGTACTTCGAGATTGTGGCTCAGTGTGAGTTGTAACAAAGGTTCATTAACCTCAAGTAAGCTGGAAGGACAGTAGATGGCTATGAGGTAGAGTTTTGTCGACTAAGAAGATTTGCTCTAACCATGGTGGCAACAGAGTTAGAGAAAATAGTAAGGTTCCAACAGGAACTTTACTTAGATATCTTATACATGGTACAGGTGCACAATTACCAAACCTTTGAGGTGGTATTTATAGCAGCCAAGAGGGTTGAGATTACTTTCTAGAGGATTTTATCCAGAAGAGTAGATCGGAAGAGGCCTTATGGAAAGAATAATAAGGGAGGACCAGTACCACGAACATCAGCACCATCCCCTGGTATTTGCATCCATGACATGACACATATGAGGTTAGTGATCTCGACAGTGATGGCACCAACTCAGCAATAATAGCCGAGGCAGAAACAGCAGCAACAACAGTAGCAGCAACAACAACGACGGGGAGCACCGACAGGTTGTACCTACTATGGCAAGGGAGGTCATACCCGTGATGTTTGCCAGACAGCTAACAAATTATACTTGAGATGTGGGAGCCCTGATCACAAGATTAACATGTGTCCATTGATACAGAGGCCAGGAGGGCTAGTACACTACATTGCCAGCTCCGAGGGCAATACAACACATAGTACCAGCAGTAGCAGTACGGCCTATAGCTCAGCGTCCGTTGCCGACGCAAGCCCAACTTTATAGACAGCAACAACAGCAGAATCAACAGGGGCCGCAGCTACAACAAAATGGAAGACAGTAGCAGGAAGCTCGACAAGGCCAAGGGCAGGCACTCACCTTATTTTTGGAGGAAGCTATGGCGTCGGGCGACGTAGTTGTAGGTAATATTTTCGTTACAACCTTTCCTTCCATAACTTTAATTAATTCTGGAGCTTCGTACTCATTTATATTTGCACAATATGTGACACGTATTGGATTAAAGTTTGAAGCATTGCCAGAGAGGCTGAATATACTCAATAGTAATAGGATCGTAGAAGTTAGTAGGGTGTGCCTAGCATGTCCAGTCGTATTATATGGGCATTTATTACCTGCAAAGTTGATCGAGTTTCCTATGGGTAACTTTGACGTTATCTTAGGCATGGACTGGTTGAGTGACAGTCAGGCAATGATAGACTACAGTGTGAGTAGAGTGTTGTTTAGAATTTCTGGTCTAGAAGAGTTCGTCCTTAGTAGAATAGCAAGAGACCAACATAAGGGAGGAGTCACAACAGTAGCAAAGAAAGAAGTCCCGCTGCCCAAGATAGTTGAAGAGTTCATGGACATATTTCCCAACAAACTTTCTGGATTACCCCCAGTTAGAGCAGTAGAGTTATGTATAAAGTTGATGCCAGGAGCAAAACCAGTATCCCAGAAGGTAAACCCAATGTCACCATCAGAGCTTGATCAGTTATATCGACACATGGAATAAATGAAGGCGAAGAAGTTTATTCGGACCGGTGGATCCCCGTGTGGAGCATCAGCGGTATTGGTAAAGAAGAAGGATGGATCAACGCAGTTGTGTATGGATTATAGGCGGTTGAATGCAGTGACAGTGAAGAATAAGTACCAATTACCAATGATTGATGATTTGTTTGACCAATTAAGTGGATCAAGAGTCTTCTCCAAGATAGATTTACGATCAAGATATCATCAGGTACGAGTCCGGGAGCCAGATATATCGAAGACAATATTTAGGTCATGATATGAGCATTACAAATTCATAGTTATGCCATTCAGACTCACTAATGCTCCGGCGGTATTCATAGACTTTATGAACCGTATCTTCATGCCATACTTAGACCAATTTATGATAGTATTCATCGATGACATCCTGGTGTATTCTCGTAATGAGGAGGAGCAAAGAATATCTCATGATAGTTCTGCAAACTTTGAGGGAGCACCAGTTATATGCAAGGCTTAGTAAGTGAGTTTTGGCTGGATCATATCCTTTCTTGGGCATATTATTTCTGGAGCAGGAGTGTTAGTTGATCCCAAGAAGGTAGATGCAATAGAGAACTGGCCAGTTCCGAAGATAGTAGCATAAGTGCGTAGTTTCCTGGGCTTGGCAGGATACTACAAGATATTTATGTCAGATTTTGCTAAAATCTCGGCACCATTGACTTGGTTGACACGCAAAGAAGTTAAGTTTATATGGTCAGCAGAATTTCAGATAGCCTTTGAAGAGTTGAAGAAGAAGTTAATCTCTGCACCAATCCTTACTCTTTCAGCAGGCTCCGGAGGATTCACAGTGTATTATGATGCATCTAACAAAGGACTTGGATGTGTTTCGATGCAAAAATGAAGAGTGATAGCTTATGCTTCTCGGCAACTCAGGGATTACGAGAAGAACTATCCAACTCACGATTTGGAGCTAGCAGTAGTAGTGTTTGCACTTAAGCTATAAAGGCACTACTTATATGGCGATCGAGTAGAAATATTCATATATCATAAGAGTTTGAAGTATGTGTTCACGCAGAAGGACCTGAACATGAGGCAGAGAAGGTGGTTAGAGTTGTTGAAAGATATGACATAGAACATCAGTACCATCCAGACAAGGCTAATGTAGTAGCTGATGCACTTAGCAGAAGAGATAAAAAATTTATGTTGACTACTCAAAAGAACATTTTAGAAGAAGGATAAGGGCTTCATAAAATCTAGTTCATCACCATGGGGTGCTCTAGTATTATTTGTACCAAAGAAGGATGGGTCGATACGTATGTGTATCGACTACAGACCTCTGAACAACCTCACTGTCAAGAACAAATACCCGCCGTCGAGGCTAGATGATCTCTTCGATCAGTTGAACGGAGCAAAGGTATATTCGAAGATAGACTTGAGGTCAGGCTACCACCAGGTGAAGGTGAAGAAGAAAGATATTCCGAAGACAGCTTTTCAGACTCGGTATGGCCAGTTTGAGTTCATGGTGATGCCGTTTGGGTTGACTAATGCCCCAGCGGTATTCATGAACCCGATGAACAAGGTGTTCCACCAGTACCTTGACAAGTTTGTGTTGGTGTTCATCGATGACATTCTTGTGTATTCAAAGACCCCGGAGGAGCATGAGGAGCACCTGAGGATGGTTTTGGAGACTCTCAAGAAGGATAAGCTTTACGGGAATATTCCAAAGTGCGAGTTCTTCCTTAACAAGGTTGAATTCCTTGGGCATGTGGTGACGGGTGACAAGATCTCAATTAACCCAAAAAAGATCGTGGCAGTAGAGTCGTGGGCTACTCCCTGTTCAGTAGCTGAGCTCAGAAGTTTTTTTGGACTAGCAGGTTACTACATGAGGTTTGTACAAGACTTTTCCAGAATTGCAGAGCCGATGACTAGGCTGACCAGGAAGGATGTGGATTTTGTCTAGACGGAGGATTGTCAGGAATTATTTGATGAGCTGAAGAAGAGATTGACGACAGCTCCAGTTTTGACGTTGCTATCAGGGACAGGTGGATTCACTATTTATAGTGATGCTTCAGGGAAGGGTTTGTGTTACGTTCTTCAGCAGCACGGAAAGGTGATTGCTTATGCTTCCAGGCAATTACGTCATTACGAGAAGAACTACCCCACACACGATTTGGAGTTGGCAGCAATTATCTTTGCTCTAAAGCTGTAAAAACACTATCTGTATGGAGAGCGTGTGGAGATTTTCACAGACCACAAAAGCTTAAAGTATGTGTTTACATAGAAAGAGCTGAACATGAGGCAGAGGAGATGGTTAAAGTTGATAAAGGACGTCAACATTTTATTACAGTACCACCCAGAGAAGCCCAATGTAGTCGCAGATGCCTTGAGCAGGTATCTGATGGTTATGTACTTGACGACAGACAAACACTTGATGGCCGATCTTGAGAGCTTGGGAATTGAGGTACTAGTTCCTGGTATCGAGATTCAGATATAGAAATTGCAGATACAGTCCGAGCTGATAGACATAATCAGAGCCATGCAGTATGATGATGAGGCTCTGAGGAGTATCAGGGCCCAGGTTCGGACAAGATTATCAGAGGACTTTACTATTGCTGATGATGGATCGTTGTGGCATGGTACTAGGATATATGCGCCAAGCGGAGAGCTGCATGAGAAGGTTTTGTAGGAAGCACATCGCTCTCAGTACTCGATGCATCCAGGTGCCAACAAGATATATCGAGACCTGAGGGAGCATGATTGGTGGTATGGTATGAAGCGCGAGGTAGCACGCTTCGTATCCAGGTATTTAGTGTGCCAGCAGATAAAGGTAGACAGACAAAGGCCAGGTGGATTGCTTCAGTCTTTATCCATCCCATAGTAAAAGTGGGAGCATGTGACTATGGATTTTGTTTCGGGGCTTCCGAGTTCTCCAGGAGTAAAAGACGCGATTTGGGTCATCGTAGACAGGTTGACCAAATCAGCCCACTTCTTACCATTCAAAGTGGGTACGTCGACGGAGAAGCTAGCGGAGATGTATATACGACAGATTGTCAGATTACATGGGGTTCCTGTGAGCATCATCTCGGATCTGGAAAGTTGTTTCACTTTCCACTTCTGGAGGAGTTTGTAGGCTAGCTTTGGCACTCAGCTCAAGTTCAGTACCACATATCACCCCAGACAGATGGGCAATCGGAGAGAACTATTCAGACTCTCGAGGATATGCTTCGCACTTGTGTTCTGGATCTCGGAGGTTCTTGGGAGGATCATCTACACCTGGTAGAGTTTTTTTACAACAACAGTTACCAGGCCAATATTGAGATGTCACCATTCGAGGCTCTATATGGATGGGTATCGTACACCATTATCTTGGGATAATATCAGAGAGAGAGCCTTGTTGGGACCAGAGATGGTCGTGGATGCAGTTAAGAAGGTAAAGCTCATCAGGGATAGACTTCGAGTGACATAGGACAGATATCGACATTGGGCTGACAACCACCGTAGACTCTTGGAGTTTGAGGTATAAGTTTTGTTGTAATTGCTTGTGATTGCTTTATTTTAGATTGTGTGTTAAGGCTGTATTTTGTTCTAGGTTGGCAATTTGGTATTCTTGTGGATTTCTCTGACACGGGGCACGGTTCACTTTGGTGGAGGCGGGAAGCTTAATCCACGATAAATCGGACCTTTCAGTATTCTTGTGAGGGTTGGTGCAGTGGCCTACAGACTAGACTTGCCGCCTGCACTAGAGGGAGTACATGACGTGTTCCACGTGTCGTAGCTGAGACAGTACGTGGCAGACCCTAGTTACGTGCTAGATCACTCAAAAATTGAGGTTGGTCTGACTCTCAGCTATCCAGAGCAGCTAGTAGAGATTTTGGATCGCAGGGAGAAGGTATTGCGGAACCAGACTATTCCTTTATTTCGTATCGCGTGGAGACACCACTCTCTAGGTGAGTCAACCTGGAAGAGGGAGGATAAAATGTGCGAGCAATACCCGTATCTCTTTGAGCCTTGAGGTAGTGTTTTTATAGTTCTGATTATGTCCTTATGCTAGTTTAGTTCAATTTCGAGGACGCTTTTTTTAGGAGGGTAGACTTGTCACTACCATATTTATGAGATAGGGGCATTTTTGTTATTTGCAATAGTTGTATATATATTATTTATAATTTATATAATATGTATGATATATATATTGTTACAATTAATCATATGGGTTAGTGGGCTAAACTTGATATGACCATTAGACTCAACCTTAGACTAGACATTTTTGTACCAAACTAGTCAATTCCCTTCATTAATTAGAAAATAGTTAAACCCTCATTAGATTATGAAAATCCTAATAATTAAATTACTCTTCATGACAACCATAGAGGGCATATAAGACATTGTGCATTAGCTAGACCTAGGGTTTCATTTAGAAGAGGGGGGAGCCTCCCTCAAGCTCCATTTAATGTTCATGAAACCCTAGATTGAGTTCTTCCCCAAAATCCCTCATTCCTCCACCAAATTTTAGAAAATCAAATCCCAATCCCTCTCATTTCCCTCATCTAAGAAGCCTAGAAGCTTTGGTCTCAAGGAGCATTGGAGGAGAAGAAGTTTGGCTAGAGAATCCTTGGCTTTACATTAGAAATCCATCTCCCAAGAGGTAAAATTCTGAAATTTCTCTTTTAAATTATGTTTTTATTATTTGATTGGCCATTAGGAGCCAAACCATGGATTAGGAATACCCATAAGAGGGGAGAATGAGTTTATATTGGTTCCATTATGATTCCTACATGATGTTGTGTCCATATTGGAAGTTTTGTGTCCATGATTATATTTTCTCCATTCTTCATTAGAACTAATCATATTAGTTATAAATAGATGTATTTAATATGTATAATTTCTATTGGTTGAATATTGGGGATTTTTGGCAAGTAGGTTGGTTGTGTATCATAGAGTATTAATGGTGCACTCAAAGTGTTTGTTGAAATATGTGTTTATATATATATATATATATATATATATATATATATATATATATATATATATATATATATATATATATATGGTTTAGTGTATACATTCATACATTCATATATTAGGAGTGTGTTGTGTTGTTAGTGTTGGTTTTGGATAGAGTGTGCTTTTGCACTTGAGTATGGGAGATGAGGATTGGTAATAGAGGGGCCGAGCACTGTGTAGTGTCACTGCACCATTTGCAGCAGCTACTTGCTGCTGCTGGTAGCATGTATGGATAGGTGTTTGTGTGTGAATGGGTTTCAATGTAGGAGAGGGAATTGGTACTCTTATATTAGTGTAGAGTATCAGACAATGAGGGTTAGTAGCAGTGGCAATTGCTCGAGTGGGGGTGTGCACAGCAGGAAATTGAGGTTGGTATGGATTGATTTGGTGTATCTAGTGTCTGTACTTAAATGGGTGTGCTGTAGAGTTGGAGGTTGCAGTTTAGTGTGTTTGTGAGGGATGGGGACTCAGGCAATTAGCCATTTGGATAGAGCATGGGCAGTGAATACTAATGTGCATTATCCAAAGATTAGAAGTAGTAGCTGTTGTGCTCTGCCATCCTAACAAGTTGGTCCATAGGCAGTTTAGAGGTTTGATACATGTGTATCAATAGAGGGGAACTGGCATTAAGGGTATCAGTCATGTGGATTATGAATTATGTTCACAAGTAGGAAGAGGTGCTCGGGTCTGTTACCTAGGCGGTTGAGTTAGACTTGAGCTGCTCCAGTGTTCAGTGTTATATGGAGTTAGATGTTTCAGTATTAGGCTTGAGCTAAGCTTGGTAGCTTGTTGGGTGTTTATTAGTGAGCAAGTGCACAGGGGGTGGTGCCAGTGGAGCACACTATGGTAAAGTGTGTATCTTATGTCCAGTTAGGAGTATTAGGAACTAGTGATCTAGCATGTCAGTTGGTGTCCAATATATGAGAGTGCAGTACTTGATTGCAACCTTGGCAACTGCCATGAGCAGTCGGGCAAGTGCACTGCAGCAGTACTTGCTATTGGCAGTTGCAAGCAGTACAATGCAACTATTGCAAGGTTGAAGTATAGCATCATTTGACTACAACAACGGATGGGTTTGGGTGCTAAGCCATTACAGGCAAAAGATCAGTGCACATGTATGGGAGTGCATCACTAGTGGGTAGATTGATGTATCAGACAAGTGAGATCTTGGGAACCTACGTGCAAGTATGTATAGGAGGGGACTGCATCTGTACCTGCAGTGGGTGGTGGAGAGAACATCATAGCTTAAGCTCGAGTAATGAGTTTAGGGGTTTTCGTTTGGTATCAGTATGGACTGATACCTAAGAGTATCAGTTAGTATTAGCAAGATTATGATGTGGGGAAGAAACTGATCTTAAATGGAGATATACAGGAGTTCGGAGGAGGAACACTGAGTTCAGTTAATTGTTATGTTATTGCTACATCAGAAACTATGGTGAAGTGTCAATAAGGGTTGGGGCATAACCTTGTGTATCAGTGAGAAACTGATATTGGTATCAGTTGACAAGGGGTATAAGAGTCATACTAAGAGTATTATTTAGTTAGACTAAGTGGCAGCAGTTACTTAGAGTTATGAGTGTGGAGTAATGATACTAGTGCATCATTATACCCTTAATATATCAGTAAGACCTGTGCAAGTGCCAAGCATGGGCACAACTAGTACCAGTTCTAGGCTAGGTGTGAGTGACTTGCTACAAGTTAGTAAGTGTTTGGTCACAGATAACAGAGTATCACCTACACACTAGTGTGTGAGATCTGTGAGTTGGGTTAAGGATTAGGATTAAGAATAGGTAAGTATTAACTAGTAACATAGTATTTTAGCATACTATTTAAAGTATCAGTAGGTAAGTGTTAAGATAGGTGTGGTTTATCAGTTAGACTAAAGTTTTAAGCTTGAAGCTAGGTATTAACTAGATATCATGATACCATACTATATAAGCTAATTGTGTATTAATAGTATATAGTATGGCAGTTATTGACTAGCATAAGGCTAGTATTAATTAGATTTTGACCAAATGACATAGTTAACCTTGTATAGACCTATAAATAGCCTAGAAACCTAATTTCAACTAATTAATCATGTTTATCTTTTCCAAACACCATTTTTTAATGTTGATATCTCATATATAGGTATTTGTGACCCCATTTTGGACATCGATCCTCACACTTTGCTCAGGACCACAGACGAGTACATTCTCTGATAGTTTTCATTATTTTGATCATTACTATGATTCTAGTTGTAGTGTATACTTGACCCAGACACAACGGACACACATGCTAGTATCATAGATATCTGTCATGAGGAGTCGTGATTGGAATCTATCGTACTAGCTGAGGACGGGGAAATATTAGCAAGTTATGTGATCATACCCCACCTTACATGCATCATAGCACACCCAACATATCACGTAGGATGTAGCCTGACCATTTATATGCCTCATAGCCTATTATATATGATTAGCCTAACATTTGCTCACATTATAGCTAACCAGATGGTTAGCCTGACCTCACATGTATCTTAGCCAATCATATATAACAAGCCTGATCTAATCCCAAGCTGATTACAAAGCGAACTGATATTTCACGGTACTTAGCCAGTATTTCTATTCTTGTTCCAGTATATTCATTGCTAGTATCCACATATATCTGTTTTACTGCTAGTTATTTGTTTATGATGATTACATGACTCTCCAGATTTTCTTACATTCCAGTATTTCCTTCCATCATGTATTTACTTATACTGCTTTATAGTTTTTGTCAATATAATTGAAATTGCTGTTAGTGTTTGTGCTTCGCTCCAATCTTGACTGGATAATATTTTTCAGAGGATCTTTAGGATTTCTGTCCTATCCATTATGGTCCAGGAGTAGATGACGATTACATCACGAAGATTCCAGAGGAGCCACTCTATCTGGAGAAGACACCATCCACAGTTGTTTAGACAACATTTAGCCTAGTTTATTTATGTATTGGATTGTTCCAAACTTTGAGACTTGAGTTGCATTATGTTGAGACCTTATTTGTGTTGAGATAGCTGGACTCTTAGACTTATTATTATTTAAGATCTTTTTCTAGACTTATGTTGGAACTTCTTTTATATTATTTTCATATCTTTATCGTGCCATTCATCTTCCTATAGATATCATTGTGATTGAGTAGACATTATATTATATTCACCTTGTCCTCCTTATGGAGTTGAGATCATTGAAAGGTTTTATCTTTGTGAGTTGTGTTAGTTATTTTGAGACCTACACAGCATTCTACCACCGATGCTGCGACGTAGGCTGGACGTACCCACGACTCATGTCCAATTTTTGGGTACGGATCGTGACATGTTTTAGTGATGGCCCATGCAGGTCTAGAAGAGTAAGATTAGGTTGCAACTAGTGTAGTATCATAGTAGTGCTCAGACTTAGAGTACTATTACGAGCATGAGATAAGGTATAGAATGGGAGTATGATCAATCACAACCAGAAAATTTTCAAATTTATTTTGCTATTATGAATAATTACTTCCTTTAAATTTTTACTGTCCTTCTTTGATGATATCGTATCTTTTGCCTTAATTAATTTTTTCTTGTTTCGCTCTGTCTTTAGGATGCCGCCGAAGACTAGGTCGCAGAGATCGGGACCCGCAGCTTATGAGAGATTTGCCACCTCTCGACCTGTCATTTAGACAACTGGGGTTGCTCCTCCTACTTTACCTGTTTATGTAGGAGTTTCTGCAGCCTTCAGGGGTCCTCCTCCCCCACCTGTCCAGAGGGTTGTCCCGGCTTTTAAAAAGGACCTTCCACCACCACAGATTCTGTTTCCAGTAGTCATGTCCTTTGACGGGGCACCGATGTTCACATTAATCTAGGGCATGGTGGATGCTCAGAAGACGTCGGCAGAGGCTCAGCGAGTTCAGGCTGAGGCATAGTGGGTGCAGGCAGAGGCGCACCAATCTTAGACTGAGCTGATGAGGGAGAGCATGAAGAATGCTCATCAGGTGGCTCTCCAAGCAGTGGAGAGGGTCGCACAGTAGAATCCTGGCCAGCAATAATAGCAACAGAGGCCAGGCACTATAGTGGACTTCAAGAGGATGATACCTCGGGAGTTCAAGGGTGTAGAGAGGATACTCAATACTGACGACTAGCTGGAGGACATAGAGAGGAACTTGCGCTTAGCTCAGATTTCAGAGAGTCTGTAGATTGAGGCCGCCAGCAGCCAAATATTCGATATCGCACTGACTTGGTATCATACGGAGTCAAGACTTACTGCTAGAGGACTTACTTGGGAGGCTTTCAAGTAGCTTTTCAAGGAGAAGTTCTTTTCTGACGTGACCCTGGGAGCCTTGGAGAGTCAGTTCCATGATTTGGTCCAAGGGAACATATCGGTCGACGAGTACGCCGCAAAATTTTATCGCTTGAGTCATTTTTCACCGTCGGTAATTCGAGATCCAGGAGACCGAGTTTGAAAGTTCAGGAAGGGGCTGATGAGAGAGATCAAGTCTCGTACTTCAAGACGTCGCACTGCTACCTTTGAGGGCTATTTTGATAGATGTCCAGATTGCTGAGGATGATGTGGACCTCAGGCCCAAGAGAGGATGCAACATTTCTGGAGGAGCGAGTGGTAGCACAGGACCGGCCCAGCATCCCCACTTTCAGCAGCAGCAAAGGCCGTATCAGCACCAGCAGCACCAGGCACCAGCTTGAGGACGTATCCAGCATCAGTCGTAAAGGCAGACCCAGCCCACTATCTAGTGTGCATACTGCAAAAAGGTAGGACACACGAAAGACAAAGGTATATTCTTTCTTATTCCTTCATATCTCGGATTCTTTGATAAGGTGATCACCTGAATGTTGTGATGATATTGCTTGCATGTGTAGTTGCTAGTAGATTTGAATCGTGCTTGTCCTGACTTCTCTAGCTATTGCTTAGATTCGAATTCCGAGGATAATTTTTTTCTAAGGTAGATAGAGATGTCACTCCCTGTTTTTGATATACGTATTTGGAACGTATTTTTAATTTAACATGGTTGCATGTGCATGAAGACTAGATCTATTCTTTGTTTTAACCTTGCTCATGGTTTATTTTGTGGTTTCGTTCAAGTCACGAGAACCCTTGGTTTAACCCTCAACCCTACCATATATAACCCAACATTTTCTATCTCTCTTCACTTCTTTATTTCTTTCTCTCTTTAGTTTTCTCTCCCTATTTCCAAAGGAAAGTACACCTTGCATGAGAAATAGAGAAACCTCTAAATTATTGTTTCATTATATTTGTTATGTATTTCTTAGAACTTTTAGAACTTGGAGTTTTCTGTTTTGATAGATGGATTAATGTAGATATATATTTCTATCTTAGGATTTTTACGGGTTTTATGATTTTTTCTTCGTTTTGATCTATTAAACATGTATTTTGGAAAATTAGTTTTTGCTACATGATAGAGCTTTTAATTTATAGCATTTTGGCTTTTGGTTCACCCGATTTGGACTTAAAATAAGGATTTTATGGATAAAATAAGATTTCAGTTTTTGGAGCTTTCGTCATGGCCGAACCTGTTGTTTGGAGAAGATGAAGTCTTCATGCAGCCAGCGAGTTATGCGGATAAGAGTGCTATGCGGCCCGAGAGGGTTATGCGGCCTGAACTCTTGCTGCATACTGACAGCATGTGTCCATCTTGTTGGACGCATGACTGCTTATTTACACAAGTGTCCTTAAACACCCGATGCTTTCACTCGCTGAACAAATGGGAAATTTGCTAAGTCCAAGAGACTTCCATGCGGCATCGACTCATATGCAACACCGACACTTATGCGGCATTAGAGAATATGCAGCCACCATTTTCTTGGACGTATAACTCTGAAACGTAGCACATATTTCTATGAAATTTTCTTTTCTCTCTGACATACTGTATGGCTTGTCACATCAATAACTTTATGTCACATCATGACACTTTATTCATTTCCCGTCACTTCAACACTTGTCCCAAGAAGTAGACTTGAACCCTGAGTATGCATCTTGGAGGAGCATGCGGCCTGGAGCCATATACGGCCTGGAGAAGCATGCATCCTGGGGCAGCATACGGCCGACAGCCTTATGCGGCAACCGCCTAATGCGCCAAGTTGTGCATACGACTTAGCCATTTTATTTGGAATGCTTTCTTATTCTTTGTGGTTGGTCTTGACTATTACTAGTGTTATGATTCTAAGGAGAATGGATTTAGTAAACAGACCTCGTGCCAGACATGACCCTGAGATGAGAATGGCTATGAACATGGCATGAATTGAATTGAGACATCAGTATGAACCCGACTGAGTGGATAGTGACTAACCGGCTATGTGCATGACATAAGCATTCTTGTTACAATATGATCTTGATTCATGTGACCCAATGTATCATTGGTAATTGGACTCGAATACTTTATCCTTGCTGATACCACTATTGTTTGATATTTGTCTATGATTTAATGTGCGCCGAGGTCTGACACATCGTGTCACGTGTTAAGTGATTATATTTGGATTTTGCATCGAGAATGCCTCCAAATTTCTGAATGCGTGATATTATAAATATATATTGTTTCTCTAGCACGGACATAATAAGCGAGTCAACTATCAAAGCGTGGCTAGGATATTAATTGTCTGAATGTTGCATACACGCTCGGGTGAATCCAGATTTGACTTCCATGGATTCGTATCTAGCGTGCCCGTACTTTGTACGACATCTTAAGAAAAATTCTCATATGACCACACCTTGAGATTTCAAACATAACATAGGGCTAATTAAGTAACTAAAATTGATAGTAACATTGGAGGGAACGGTATCCCGAGATCATGCCAACGAACCTTTCCACAGAGATTCATTCTAAGTGCGCTGTGGGCTGGCTACCACAAATACTGTATATAATTTACCTTAGTGGAGTGCAGTATCTGACCTAATATTTTGCCGAACCACTATTTTTCTATAGGAACACTGGAACCGCTAATACCGTATTTTTAGCGCAGTGGCCCTACGGGGAATTGGTGAATCTCGTGAATACTTATTTTATTTATTTGGCTCGGTTATATCATGTTCAGTACTGACGTGATCTGAGGATTCCTATTATGCATTATTTCTGAGATAACCTCAGACTCCTCAAATAATAGCAATCAGTATACATGATTGGTCGATATAAGAAATGGACTTGGTTGTGATGGTATTATTCGGCTAGTAGCCTAGGAAAATGGACTATCATAGTGTGATGGTTCAACCCTTGTCTTTGTTTGGTTGTAGGGTTGGGCCTTTGCGCTAGGATATGCCATGGACCTAAGTTACGACACTGAACCTATGTATTATTATATTTTTTCCTTGTGTTTTTGTTTCTTTATTTCGTGCTTTCTTTGTGGTACTTGCTATTTGGGGTCTAACCCCACTGGTTTTGCATGGCAGGTTTTGAGCCAGCACCCGAGGATCCAACGTACCTTCCCCTACTCATGGCGCGTACCAGGAACATGGTCGCAGGGGATAGCGAGTGGATTTTCTTCTTCCCTGCTCATCAATGGACATTTACTTTTTTTGGCATTTAGCCACCGACACCTGTTAGTCGGCTCTTCTGGACATTAGTTTTCTTACATGATTGTATTAAATCAGACTGCAGCTGATCACTGTCAAATACTTTTGTTACACTTCCAGCTTCTTATTTTGAACAGCTGGTCTCTAGAATATTTTGAGGAAGAGTTTGGGATGCCTTATTGCTTTATCATATATGCTCTACGCTTACTGTTTCTTGTTTGAATGATTGAGACATATAAGTTCTTGACCATAGGAGACTTGATTGTAGCATGCACCCCCTTGTCTTATACAACTGTGATTGCCCTACGACATATAGCACCTTGTATGGGGTAGCTGGCCATGTCCGTCTCCGTATTCCGGTACTGGAGCGTGACACATCACTATGAGGTTCTCATTGTTCGAACCATATCTCCTATTGTGCGTCTAGGCGTTGGGCCCACGGTTCTACTTCACTAGGAGGCCATGTCTGCCCTGCTAGTGACCCTCATGTTCATATAGATAAGTCATCCAGAAGTGTTGTAGATGATGTCTTTAGTGATTCAGTTGATTGACTATGATGCAAGGAATCGTACGCGGATTGCCACTAAGCGAGGATGACTTATCTATATGAACATGAGGGTCACTAGAAGGGCGCCATGATGGATGTTTGTCTCACTAGCGAATTATTTGAAAGGCTTTGAACATGGCCTTGCAAGCCATCCCGCCGAATATATAAAGACGCCTCTCAATCAGTGTCACGCCCCAGTCCCAAAATACATAGGACTAGGAATACGTAAGAATGCTAGCCTTATGTATATGGCAACTCCAATATATGGAAACTATATCACATACGTATGCTATATTATGAATATCAAATCCACAAGTGGTATATATTTGTTACAAGTCATAGGGCATAACTAAATCTCATCTACAGAATCAAATATAAATGAATAACCAATCAACTATATAACTGAATCAAGTATAAGATGCTTGATAAGAACAAGTAGTTGGGTGGAGACAAATCCACTACCAAACTAGAATATAAGAGAAACAAAATAAGTACATCTAATGAACAATAAGGCTCGAAGAGAAGACCTCCTCGAAAGAGAATAAAGTAGTAATTCCTGATCCGTGCTCCTGCGAATAATCATGATCGTCTACACCTGAAAAGGGACCAGGTCCTCAGAGGGACGTAACAAGATACATAGATGCATGCCAATAAAGTACTAAAAAATAAACATCCAAGGGTCGCCTAACCATCTATGTGAATGCATTTTGAGAATAACTTTCCAATAAGTGGGCTATCTGGCTAAAATGGGATTGGCATAATTATCTCGGAGAATCAGGGGCCTACAAAGCATGTCTTCTTTTGAACGCCAGAGGCCGCCTGATAATATATAGGGGCCATCATGACCACGCATCTCCGACGGAGCGTACGGGTTACACAAAGAAAGTACAAAGGGGCCCAAACGCCTTATTTGTTGTCCTCTCTACCCTATGCTCTAATCATGTCATATCCATGACATAATGAGACCCCTAATAACTGCAAAGTCTTCTAATTATGCAAATTCTATCAGTAGTTATTCCCTATCGCACGTCCCATACCTACAGGTGGCCAACCCGTCATGCAAGTTCGTGTCCTACATGCGACTCACTCTTGTGTAACAGATTTTTCACGGCCAATAAAATATAATAATGCCTCCAAATTATGTGGTGGTCTCGTAAAACTAGGTCGACATGTATAATATATAATAAAGACAAAATACGACGCCACTATCATTGCACCCAAGTTATTCTTGAACGCGCAGTTTATATAGGAGTTAAAATATATGAACTAAAAGACAAATAAAATACATGCATCATAAGGAATGTAAATCATAGTACAATGGCAAGGTATACTTACCTGCTCTGAAAAAGGATGAAGTCGCAACTCAAGGAGTCGTCCGATCTACCCGTCACATAAATTAAACAAGTTAGGTTACATCCATTTTAATTCTGAATAAATAACCAAAAATAGTATTTTAATCTTATTATAATATGATTTTATTGTTAAACCCTAATTTTGGTCCAAAGAAAGTCAACTTTACAGATTTGTGATACGTGATACGCAAATCGAGGCAATCCGTTGACCAAAATGTCAACCAACTCAAATACTTGATTTATGCATAGAATTCTATAGATTTTAGTTCTACATGAACACCGGAATTGATGGTTTCATAAAATTATAAGTCGGTAAAGAGTTATGGCCACAAGGGCGCACAAATGATAGTTTTTTTGTGGTTTCCTATTTATGTCTACATTGTACAAATTTTACAGTAGATTAAAATTATATGTTAAATTCTAGAAAAATAATTTTATGAAAGTTTATCATGTAAGCTTTTTGAAACTTCAAACGACTCATAATTTTGAGTTCGGGATCTCCCAAAATCTCAAAAACACCAAAACGTGTCTAATTTCGGACAACTGACATTTTTAGAGAATTCTGGAAAAATAGTTTCAGAAATTATTAAAATAATTTATATATTCAGAAAACTAACCTTGATATGGTTCTAACAAAAAAATACTAGAGTGCGTTTGGAGTCCGGAGTTAGGAGATATCGTCTTTTTAAGTCGTCATAACTACTAGAAAATGAGGCTGAATTTATGACGAATTTTGACTATTTTTGGACGAAAAAGAGAGGAGTTTGTGGAAGAAGAATATGAAAGATGAGTTTATTTTATATGTCTAATAGGTATTTATAATGGTGGAGACTATTTAATTGAATACGACTAGGATTGACTAATTTGGATATGATTATGATCAGTTTAAATAAGGATATGATATGCATGAAGTTGCTTTCCTAGTAGACCCATGATTTGAATTAGTTTAAAATAAACTTTAAATTTATCTCAATAATTTATAATCTTAAATAGAATTAAATTTAATACAAATAATTTATATATAATCTTATTAATATCTATTAATACTAAATTAGCATGTATCTAATATAAATACTATATATATCCAAATAAATCATAAATAATTCCAAAAATTCAAATAGATTCCTTAAAATTCTAATTAAATTACAAAAAAATATATTTAAATATTTTAACCCGAAATTAAATATTTGGTAGTAACAACATGCAAGTATGGTCTCATAGTAAATCATGAAAGTCCAAAAAATTTAGATTTTCTAGGTTTTTAATTACCAAAGTTCTAGAAAAATCTCCAAAAATCTAAAATAGCCTAAAAATAATTCTAAATAAATGTTTATATAAGTAAATATATCAAGAAATTTATTTTCTAATTAACTAAGAGAGTATTCTAAAAAATTCAACATCTATAATAAATATAATAATATAAATACACATAAAATACCTATTTTTGGTAGGGGGTTTACAATCTACCAAACTTAAAAGAATTTCATCATCGAAATTAAAAATAAGGCATGATTTGCTAAATCTTTCATATTCGTATATTAGGCAAGTCAATCGTAATCTTTTCCAAAAATTTAAATAATAAAATCTATTCAAATCTATTGCGATCACTTCAAAACTAGAATAATCACTGTTCAAATCAAAATTTAACCAATCATAATCTCTTCTCAATTTTTAAATAATCAACATCCAAATCTAATTCAAATCTATAGGATATCCCACATCAAAATTTATATCATAATTTTTAACTATCATAATTTTCTCTAGACTTTGAACAATACACAATTCTAATCAAATCTTATTCCTATTCTCAACTTATGAATTTCGTACATTTCAAATTTTAAATTCAATTTTCATTCTCAATATTTCAAATAGGTGATCTAACAATCAAAATTCAACTTTTAATTCAAATCATAAAATTATAAAATTTTAAATCAAATTCACCAATTGTTCAAGTCTAAAATTCTATATTTATCCTCAAAATTTAAATTGATGATTCAACCTTCAATATTCAAAATTTAAATCATGTGCTCAAGTTATAAATATTTGGTCCACAATATCAAGATTTTAAAATTCGTTAAATTCTCATCATCTTAATCATTCTTCAAAAAAAATTCCAAATTAAAATAACTTAAATCTCTCAATCTAATATTACTTAATCACAATCTAAAATTTTTTACCTCAAGTTGACAATGCAACTTCTACCCAACTTAAAATTTATCCATCTATCACATAAGGCTATACATTTAAGAAAAACTTCCTAAAATTATTTAATCGTGTTATTCAATCCTCAAACACAAAAATATCTCACATGTTTTATGCCCTTATTACAAAAGATAGTTACCAAGTAATGTGATTGGCCTATGGAGTATATCTAGTACTCTCTGTGTATCAAACTTATACCAAGCACGAACGTTCGTCTTTCTGAAATAGAGGAAGACGGAGAACAATAATAAATAATTCAAGGAGGAGGTGATAGAATACAAGTACGGGGTTCAAGGCGATTAAAGAATTCAAAAGGGAGTTGTCAAGGCAGTTGTGGATTGAAATCTTATTTTGGTAAATTCCTATTCGCTGTTCATATCAGAACAGTTATGTACCTGACATGATATACTCTGACCTGTCTAGAGGGCAAGCATATTCGTCTAACAAGCTGAGTCAACTATATCTTAATCCACGTAAAGTAGTTATGCGAAGAGCGAACCAAGCTCACTAAGGTTAGCTAGACCATAATGCACTGATTCTAATTCGACAATGTATTAGTATAGTTGATCAGACCCTAATAACACATATGTCATGAACAAGCTCGATAAAAGAATAAGCTTGCAAAACTACGCTATAATAGCAGCATAGGTCGAGGTAGTTTAGAAAATATAGGTACGCTACATTATGATGAAAGAAGGTACAAAATAATTCAAGTTCACAAAAAAGATAAGACTCGTCCGGTGTTGTACCTCTACATTTGCCATACTAACTCCTTGTCTAAGTCTCTAGTCGACCAAATGGGGTATGGGCCTCTACGTTCTACAGTTTGGATAAACACTATCTTCTTATGGAAGCTATAGTTGGTGTCATTCAGTTATACTTCATTAATGGGTCAAAGGGACTATGTAATACTAGATTTTGAGGCATACTACCCAACTTAAAAGAATAAACTAATAGTATAACCGCCTTTAGGAAATTCTACAAAATAACCTTGTCCTTGTAAATAAAGTAGAAACTCTCGTTAGGGCATAAGAGGGAAAGATCTTGGTACTTATTAAGGTATCCTATTGCATTATATAGATAATGGTCATCTTAAGTCTTAATCATAGTATTTATAGAACAAAAGTGTTAATATTAAGAATAGAGAAGTTACTGGCTCTCAAGTGAAAGAGGATATAACTTTATTGAGATATGTGGAACATATTACTTGATTTGAAACTAAAGGATAATCATAAAATTATAATCTAAATGAACAACTCAAACTATCAAGTTCTAACTACTAAGCATATAATTTCAAAATTCAAGATTACAACTATAATTCTAGTAACTATATCCTAACATAAAAGAAACTACTTGGCCTACAATCAGAAGGGTTAGGTGGCACGAATTGAAAGATGAAAGAAAATTTTAGTCGTCGCACAATAGCGAGCGTTAAGGTTTTGGAGGAACAAAATATGGAATTAAATAGGGAGAATCTTGATAATATCATGGTTTTATAAGGAAATATGGTATGCTAATCTCTGTATTTGAGGTATGATCAAGAAAAATATCTATTCATTCCTCTTGGCTTCCTAAGGTACTGTTCTACTAATATCAAGACAAAAATCTAAATTTATAGTTCTCTAATATTATCTTACTATGAAAGTTAGGTCTAGTCCTAATATTCAACCTTGAATTTTATTGGTTCCTCAATACTAGGGTCAAACAATATGGTCAAATTTTTAACTAACCTTAGTAGTGTCTATACTAATCTCAAGTTCTTCATAAATATATCAAGGGATAGTGGTCAATTAATCTACAGGTAAGGGATGTTAGGGTTCATTAGGTATTCTAAACTTAGTGATGTGCCAATATTCTAGTTGTATTATTAGTAGGAATGTTATCCTAATTATCATCCTAACAACAAGGATTCCTATATTTTAGCAGAAGGCTATACTCAAGGAACTGTTAGGGAAGTACATGAATCAAGCAGGATGTAATTATTTAAATAGAACGGATTGGAAGGAAGGTGAGTCATAGTCAAATGTGGATGAGATCTTATACTCTAATCCTATTTGCAGGCTTGCTCATTACAGTAACGTAACTAAGACAATATACTATCGACCTGCATGGGCCACCACTAAAAATATGTCACGTCCCAGTCCCAAAATACGTAGGACTAGGAATACGTAAGCATGTCAGTCGTATGTATATTGCAACTCCAATATATGGAAACTATATCACATACGTACGCTGTATTATGAATATCAAATTCAAAAGTGGTATATATTTGTTACAAGTCACAGGGCATAACTAAATCTCATCCACATAATCAAATATAAATGAATAACCAATCAACTATATAAATAAATCAAGTATAAGATGCTTGATAAGAACAAGTAGTTGGGTGGAGACAATTCCACTACCAAACTAGAATATAAGAGAAACAAAATAAGTACATCTAATGAACAGTAAGGCTCGAAGAGAAGACCTTCTCGAAAGAGAATAAAGTAGCAAATCATGATCCGTACTCCTGCGAATAGTCATGATCATCTACACCTAGAA
Source organism: Iris macrosiphon (assembly GCA_036927795.1). NCBI lineage: Eukaryota > Viridiplantae > Streptophyta > Magnoliopsida > Asparagales > Iridaceae > Iris > Iris macrosiphon. Next base: position 122,703,978 of record JAYESA010000015.1, read on the forward strand.
AGGGACCAGGTCCTCAAAGGGACGTAACAAGATACATAGAAGCATGCCAATAAAGTACTGAAAAATAAACATCCAAGGGTCGCCTAACCATCTATGTGAATGCATTTTGAGAAAAACTTTCCAACAAGTGGGCTATCTGGCTAAAATGAGATTGGCATGATTCTCTCGGAGAATCAGGGGCCTACAAAGCATGTCATCTTTTGAACGCCAGAGCCGCCTGATAATATATAGGGGTCATCATGATGCGCATCTCCGACGGAGCGTACGGGTTACACAAGGAAAGTGCAAAGGAGCCCAAACGCCTTATTTATTGTCCTCCCCACCCCATGCTCTAAGCATGTCATATCCATGATACGATGAGACCTCTAATAACTGCAAAGTCTTCTAATTATGTAAATTCTATCAGCAGTTATTCCCTATTGCACGTCCCATACGTACAGGTGGCCAACCCGTCACGTAAGTCCGTGTCCTACATGAGATTCACTCTCGTGTAACAGAAGTGTGACCAATGAAATATAATGATGCCTCCAAATCATGTGGTGGTCTCTTAAAACTAGGTCGACATGCATAATATATAATAAAGACAAAATACGACGCCACCATCGTTGCACCCAAGTTATTCTTGGACGCGCAGTTTATATAGCAGTTAAAATATATGAACTAAAAGACAAAAATAAAATGCATGCATCATAAGGAATGTAAATCATAGTACAATGGCAAGGTATACTTGCTTTCTCTGAAAAAGGATGAAGTCGCAACTCAAGGCGTCGTCCGATCTACCCGTCAGATAAATTAAACAAGTTAGGTTACAAAAGTGGGTGAATAGGTTCCTCCATTTTAATCAATTTTAATTTTGAATAAATAACCTAAAATAGTATTTTAATCATATTATAATCTGATTTTATTGTTAAACCCTAATTTTGGTCCAAAGAAAGTCAACTTTACGGATTTGTGATCCGTGGCACAAAAATTAAGGCAATCCGTTGACCAAAAAGTCAACCAACTCAAATCCTTGATTTGTATGTAGAATTATATAGATTTTAGTGCTACATGAATACCAGAATCGATGGTTTCATAAAATCACAAGTCGGTAAAGACTTATGGCCACAAGGGCGCACAGATGACAGTTTTTTTGTGGTTTCCTATTTATGTCTACATTGCACGAATTTTACAGTAGATTAAACTTATACGTTAAATTCTAGAAAAATAATTTTATGGAAGATCATCATGTCATCTTTTTGAAACTTTAAATAGCTCATAATTCTGAGTTAGGGATCTCCCAAAATCTTAAAAATACCGAAACGCGTCTTATTTCGGACATCTGGCATTTTTAGAGATTTCTGGAAAAATAGTTTCAAAAATTATTAAAATAATTTATATATTCAGAAAACTAACCTTGATATGGTTCTAACAAAAAAATACTGGAGTACGTTTGGAGTCCGGAGCTTGGAGATATCGTCTTTTTAAGTCATCCTAACTACTAGAAAATGAGGCTGAATTTATGACGAATTTTGACTATTTTTGGACGAAAAAGAGAGGAGTTTGGGGAAGAAGAATATGAAAGATGAGTTTATTTCATAAGTCTAATAGGTATTTATAATGATGAAGACTCTTTAATTGAATACGACTAGGATTGACTAATTTGGATATAATTAGGATCAGTTTAAATAGGGATATGATATGCATGAAGTTGCTTTCCTAGTAGACTCAGGATTTGAATTAGTTTAAAATATAGTTTAAATTTATCTCAATAATTTATAATATTAAATATAATTAAATATAATACAGATAATTTATATATAATCTTATTAATATCTATTAATACTAAATTAGCATGTATCTAATATAAATACTATATATATCCAAATAAATCATAAATAATTCCAAAAATCCAAATAAATTCCTTAAAATTCTAAATAAATTACAGAAAAATATATTTAAATATTTTTACCCTAAATTAAATATTTGGTAGTAACAACATGCAAGTATGGTCTCATAGTAAATCATAAAAGTCCTAAAAATTTATATTTCCTAGGATTTAATTACCAAAAATTCTAGAAAAATTTCTAAAAATTTAAAATAGCCTAAAAGTAATTCTAAATAAATATTTATATAAGTTAATATATAAAGAAATTTATTTTCTAATTAACTAAAAGAATATTCTAAAAAATTCAACATCTATAATAAATATAATAATATAAAATACACATAAAATATCTATTTTGGGTGAGGGAGTTACAATGAGTATGGGGAAATCTTAAATGGTGCAAATGGTAAAATAACATGGGCATTGTGCACCGTCCCCATAAACAAGGAGAGAACAACATGGAGTCCGTCTAGACCAGATCGGTCCCAGTGCCCCGGGTCGTCCGCGGAATGGGATGTTGTAATCTCCCTTGTGCACAAGTTATCCGTGACCATGCGAGAGTCTTGGGTTTCAGGTTCAGAGGATAACTCAATTTTATTCAGGACAAGTATGCTCCGCGAGCTATAATTTCAGTTTGCTTTACATAACATGATTCTTGTTCGGAGTTCACTTGACTTGAAGCAATCTAAGTCAACATGAGCATGAGACAATCACATAGCATGATCTGTCTAGAATAGTCTCCCTGAGCCATTAGATTGAGTACAAGACGAGTATCATTTTTCTCTGAGGCATTGTTATCTTGCTTGACTGTCCATTTATACAAATCCCTAGTTCGGGAAATGCCTTGGTGACCTAACGGTCCCGTATACTTTCAATGTCCATATACTTGTCTCCGAACGACTATTAGATAGTCTTTCGGTGGTTTGGATAAAAATAAGGCAAGATAGGTCATGCATTTATATGATAAGGATTGAATCGAGGCAATATATATAAGCAGGCAAGCATGCATTCATAAGGAAAACTTGAACATTCACTTTCGCTCGGGCCCGAAGGTAAGCCGAGGAGTAAAATTGTAAGGGGACTTAACGAGCGACATGATCTAGGGCAGTGCAGTATAGTAGTAAAAAAGTGCACAACGAAGTTTATAATGTTCATATCGTTCTACTTGAGGCATAGCGGGTCTAGTTGCACAAGGCAAAGGTAGCATACGAGGGTCTGAATATAAGCAATATTTTATTTCCATGTTCTAGCATAAGCAATACAATTTGGGATTATTCCCTTAGCTAGGTGCGTTGTATTCTTATTAGCATACAGGGGGTGATTCACCTAGCGACTAACATGTAACGTTTCATATTTTAAGTGTATTGGCTAAGCAAAGACAAGTTCACCGTAGCCACCCACCTTAGCGATGATTCGTCTCGGTTGAGCGATACTCCGAGCAAGCCTCTGAAAGCCTAAGCCAAACTCCTGAAGGAACAGGTCTGGATATCCTTTGCCTCAAACGAGTATTCTCGCCTGAGCAAAGCGGGTCGGGACATTGCACTTTTGCCGTTTGAATCGGCAGCCCGCTTGAACGGAACTGGGTATTACAAGAATTACCTATTGATATTGCATGGATAGTTATCTAGTCTATTCCATAATATATCTATGCATTCATCTATAAGAATACCTTACATATAACTATTGGTAACATAATACCCTAAGACTAGTATCTTAGCTTCAACTCTAGTACCTTGTTACCTTAACTTTGCCTTAATACTTTAATAGCTTATCCATATCTTATTCTAGTCTTATTTAAACACCCTAACATAACACAATCTCCCTTGATACTAGAATACTTATCTATTACTTGGTACTCACTGGGATACCACTACTCATGCCTATGTATCATGATACCTAATTTAACACTTAATCCAATGGACATTATATAATTGGCACCCTCACATACCTATGGAACACAACCCTGACACACACACACTAGACACCTAGGATATGCTTGTATATACTCATGTGACACACCTATATGCATAAATATTTAATTGGACACCCAATAATGCAATTTCTTATGCGTAATTATCTTACCTTAACTTATCCCTTATATAATCATTTATATACCTCTGTCAAAAGATATATGTATTTCCTACGCTGATATCCTATGACACAACGTGAATACTATATTGGGACTGTCACTAATCATATACTCATGACATTCAAATAACACATACCATATATCTTATTGATACCTTCATCATTCTAGGATACTATTTATACGTACTTATCCATCTGCTTGACTTTATCTATACAAGGCACCAACTCATACACTTGACACTCTTGTCATCCCTCATACCAGACAATTCAAGTCTCTCATCTATATCTTAATAGACTAGCCACTAGGTTACTCATTTCCTAATTATCCATGATACTTGAGATTCCTCAGATCTGAACACTAAAGTACTCTTCCTATCTAGGTATCTGGATGCAAGCCCATAACGCCTAACAATCACTCTAGGATACTCATATGTATCTTGGTAGAAATATAAACATATAAATACTTCCTACCCACTATAGATCTAACATGCTTAACACTACTATATCACGCTGGTATAATTCTATATATCATACATTTCACTGATACATAACTACTCCCATACTCTAATACACTTACAATTATACCTATATCTACTGACTTACTCCCAAACATGTTGCTCCTCCTTCCTAACTGTCTATAATACCTGTACTCTAACTTTTCATGATACTCTCTTATATACCCAACATCCATATTACACTGATGCACCTAACTGATACTATCACATAAATAATACTCACTAATATTAAACTGATACACTACACATATTACATGTTACTTATCGTAAACTTGATATAACCTGAATACTTGCACTCTCTTGGCACTCTGGTACACAGACTCTAACTTCTTAACACTCATAATAGTGCTCATCAACACACACACTCTGTCACTTCTACTATTGATACTAGCTCACTCACTAATTTACCACATTAACACATCCATACCCTCAAGTACTAGGTGATACACCCATACTAGACATATACTTAACACTACTATGGCCGGAAAGATAGTTACCATATTAGCGTTCTCATCCCTCTGTACCTGTTAAAAATATATTATTTGTTATTAAAATTAAATATTTTATCCTGCTTTTATTAAAATAATATATATTCAACAAATATATACTAGACGATAAAAATATTCCGTTATGGGAATCGAGCCACCACACCACTTTCCTGCCTTCGTTCTAGCAGCTTTCGCCTTCTCCGACTTTTTCATGTACATCGGATCGTCGAATCTAGCCTTCATCGTATTCCACTGCTTAGGCGTGATCCAACCTTGTCCGGAGTGATCACGAGTCTTCTGGTTATTGAACGCATCATGGATCAGCTTGGCAGCCATGGCATAAAACTGCCCTCGATCTGCTAAGTCCGGTGTCTTAGATAGAAATATATTCTTTACAAAAAGTAAAGTAGTAAGCTATATAATATGTTTGAATTAGATGTTTGATATTAAAATTATATATACTTTTACCTTGAAGTGCGCAAACCATGATGCCTTCCTCTGGTCCTGGACATCTGAGTAGTTGATCCAAGGGCCACCATATTTGTACCTCAGAAAATGTCTCAATGCCCTCTATACCGATGTGGGACGATATCTATACAGAGATAATTATATTCATGAAAAATTAAATATATATATATATATATGTGTGTGTGTGTGTGTGTGTGTGTGTGTGTGTGTGTGTGTGTGTAAGAAAATATTAACTAATTAACTTACTTTGTAGGTCCACCGGCCCAAATCATCGTCCTTGTCTCGTCCGGAGCCAAACACGGAGGATCGCTCTGATACGGAGACAGAGTCAACTCAACCTCCATATGCTCCTCTGTGTCCATGGTACCGCCAGTAGAAGGAAAATAGGACAAAGGAGTAGTCTCAGGCCTAGAATTGCTAGTCCCAGGAGTACTGTCATGTGCGGTCAATGCAGTCAGAGATGTGAGTGGTCGAAATACTGGAGTACTCACGAAGGTCTAGAACCAATAGGCGGTACCGGAGGAGCACTCCGTTTAGAGGATCTACCTTTGAATGGTCTGCTTTGTCCTGTCATACCTGATAACAACATATGACGATGAAGCAAATACACACACACATTTAGAAAATTACTTTTAACATCCATTTGAAAAAGTTTAAAGTAATGAAAACTAGCAAAAGCGCAAAGCATTCAGATAGATTCAAGTCTAGCAACAGGAGCATAAGTCTCATCGTAGTAGATACCTTCCTTTTGGTTGTATCCTTGAGCTACGAGACGTGCTTTGTTACGTGTAACTGAACCATCCTTATTTAATTTATTTCAAAAAACCCATTTAGTAACAATGACCAGATAATTATTAGGTTTAGGAACAAGTTCACAAACTTGATTGCGTTTAAATTGGTTGAGTTCCTCTTGCATAGAAAAAAATCTAAAATTCATCAGCAAAAGCTTCATCAGCATTTTTAGGTTCTACTTGAGAAATAAAAGTAACATTTGCAATGCTATCTCTATTTGAGGAACATGTACTTACACCTTTTGATACATCACCTATTACCAAGTCCTCAGGATGATCTGTGGAGAACTTTAGTCTCTTTGGCAGACTTTTCGGATGACTTATACTGTTGGTATCTTCTGATGTCTTGTTGGTTGTGGGTTGACTACCTTCATCGTCCTTTTGTTTAGTGCTTGAGTGTTGTGTTCATCGAATGTAACATTGATTGATTCTTCAACAGTCAATGAGGTTTTTTTGAATACTCTGAATCCTTTACTTTTGGCGGCATAACGTAGAAAAATTACCTTCATGGAGTCAAAATTTTCTTGATTATCTTTAGTATTAAGAATAAAATATTTACAGCCAAAAACTTAAAAATAACTAATTATGGGGATTTTACCAAACTAAAGTTCATAGGGAGTTTTCTTCGATATAGGTCAAATAAGCACCATATTCAAAACATGGCATGAATTACTTACAGCTTTAGTCCAAAAGTATTTCGGAAGGTTATACTGATTTAACATGACTCTAGCCATATCGACAAGAGTTCTATTCTTTCGCTCAACAACACCATTTTTTGTGGAGTTCTAGGACAAAAAAATTTATGAGAAAAATTATTTTTATTGCAAAATCTTTTAAAATCACTATTTTCGAATTCGCCTCAATGATCACTTCGGATACGAGAAATCATGAAACCTTTTTCGTTTTAAACCTTTTTGTAAAAAGTAACAAATTCAAAAAATATTTTATTTTTATTTACAAGAAAATAAACTCATGTGTATCTAAAAAAATTATCAACAATAGCATAAGCATAAAGCTTACCGTCAAGATTGGCGACTCTACTGGGTCCAAATAAGTCCATATGCAAGAGTTGGAGAGGTCTAGAGGTTCTTACATAGTTGATTGATTTAGAAAAGATTTAGTCGCTTTATTCTTTTCACAGTCAGCACATACCATATCTTTCTTAAAAGTAATCTTTGTTAAGCCTCTTACGAGTTTCTTTGTAGATAGTCTTGCAATAGTGTCCATGTTTGCGTGTCCTAGACGCATATGCCATATCTAGATGTCATCTTTGTTGGCGTATAAATATTTTCCTGCATTGTCAGTGTCTTTTGCAAGATAAAAAAATATATATATATTGTCTTCCCTGACCCCTTCAAAGATAACCTTACCAGTGGATCTTTCATAAATAGAATATTTGTTTTTAATGAAGTTAATACCATAACCATGGTCATCTAGATGACTGATGCTAAGTAGGTTGTGTTTTAATTCTGTTACTAGACAAATGTCTTTTATGACAGGATAGGGAGGAACACATATATTACCATTACCAATAATGTATCCTCTGAGGTTATTACCAAAGCAGACATAACCTTCTTTCTTTATCAATAGTGTTGCAAATAGGTTAGCATTACCAGTCATATATCGTGAGCAACCACTATCGAGAATCCACTTGCTTCTAGCATGAGAGGGTTGGTCCACCTACAAAATGAGTTATAGATGTAACCTTTGGTACCCATTTCCTTGAGGGTCCTACTGTATTAGTTTTTGGTACCCATGCATAAACATTCATATCTACTAATTGTTTTGTTCTACAGAATCTAGATATATGTCATTTCTTACCACAGTAGTGACATATAACTGTGTGATTGATGCTTGGTGCAACATGATAGATATGATTGTGTGAAGCAGTTCCTTGTGGTCCATGTGGATAGAATGCATGATTGTGTTTGGTATTTCTTTGTGGACTTCGTAGATATCTATAATAGAATGTACGATTGTGTTTGATTCTATGTGCATGATGATTGTATGAACTGTTATGCATATAGGTAGGAGCATAACTGTGAGTGTTCTCTTGTTTTGCTACGTGTCTCGTGTTAGGTTGGGTGGAGATTAATTCTACTTGTTTACCCAATCTAATCTCTAACTTTTTAGAGGTAGCATATAATTTATCATATTTAGTAGTGAGAGCACATATTCTATGTGTAGCAATGAAATACTTCTTCTTTTTAGATTATAGTTCTTTCTTAAGTTTAGCGTTCTCCTGAGAGCTCTTGTCAAGACTGGCAAGTACCTCATGGAGGTTAAGCTTAAGTCTAGAATTCTCGTCTGAATCGTTTGGGGTATCCTTTACTTCACTTAGTAGAGATGTTAGTCTCTCTATTTCAGTTTGATATTCTTGAACATTTTTTTAGCAATCTTGTACTTATTTCTAAGTTTTCTAAAATCATCAAAAAATTACTCAAAGCATTACCTAGTTTATAAAAAGTAAAATCATCATAAGAGTATCAGTTACCTGATCAGCTAACGCCATGAAGCATATGTTTGCTGCTTCTCGAGAATTCTCTTCTTCGGATTCACTAGCTTCACTTTCGTGCCAAATACTACTGTTTGCATATTTTCCAGATGATGTTCTTCTGGATGAGTAATTGTGGCAATTTTCTTTTCTTAGGGTTGGGCAATCTTTCTTTATATGCCTTGTCTTCTTACAGTTGTAGCATATAGGCTCTTCATCACTGTTGTCAGCTGGCTCCTTCTTCTTTGATTTCTCAATCTTTAGAAATTTCCTGAAGTTTCTTGTGGTCAGGGCAACTTTCTCATCTTGAGACTCATTATCGTCGGAGTTGTAGTTGGTGACCTTTTTGTGATGTGCCTTAACAACGATGGTCTTCTCCTTGGGAGTAGATTATTCAAATTCCTTGAGATCCAGCTCGTGAGTCATCAGCTTTCCCATGAGCATCTCGAGGGTCATCGTGGTAAGATCATTCCCTTCTATAATTGCAGTGACCTTGGGATACCAGTTCTTGGTGAGTCCTCTGAGTAACTTGTGAATCTTCTCGTGATTGTTGTACTCCTTGCCGAGTGATAATAGAGGGTTGACGATGTCGAGGAATCTCGTGAATATTTGAGTGATCGTCTCATTTTGTTTTATCTTGAATGCTTCATACGCTTGTGTTAGACGACTTATTTTTGATTCCTTCACTTGGTAGGTTCCTTCATGATTGACCTCAAAAAGTTTTCATACTTCGTGCGAAGTTTCGCAAGTAGAGACCCTGTTAAATTCAATTATGTCTACAACACAAAATAGAGCATTAATAGCTTTAGCACCATGACTAGCTTGTTTCTTTTCAGTGTCTGTGTATTTATCGTGAGGCTTCTCTACAAGGTTACCATCTATGAATATTCTTGGTGGCTTCTTGTATCCTTCTACTACTACAGCCCAAAGGTCAAAATCAAGTGACTTTAGGTAGAATCTCATATGTGTCTTCCAGTATGTGTAGTTAGTACCGTCAAATAGGGGTAGCCTATTTGTGTACTGACCTTCACCATTGTTGGTGTGGATAGATCTAATATTTCCCATAAGTCTCTTAGGATGTTAAGCTAAATATCAAGAGAACTAGCTTTGATACCAATTGAAGGACCATGAGGCAACTCTAGAGGGGGTAAATAGAGTGCAGCAGAATAATCTACCCAATTTAAGATTATCGGAATGAAGGCAGTTGCTAACTAACAATGTATATAAATATAGTAATGTAAAGAAGTAAAGTAGAGAGAGAAAGCAAACACAAATACCAAGATGTATACTGGTTTCCCTCTGAGAGGACTAGTCCAGTCCCGAGAACTCAAGGTCGAAGTTTTTCTACTATAATCACCAATAGTGAATCACAAGCTTTGATCCGAAGGCTTGCCACTTCTCTATACCACGAGTTTTGATCCGAAGTCTCGTAACTTCACAGCTTAGAGAGAGAGAGAGAGAGAGAGAGAGAGAGAGAGTAATTGATCGAACAAAGATCTTTACAACTCAGAAGACTTCTAGATCGAGATCGCACTTGGCACTAGGAAGGTTAGGGAGTTGCTCTTTTGGATGAGAAAGTTAAGGCTTAGAGGTTTGCTCACAATAGGATAGAAGACTTAAGAATAACTGAGTTGGTTGAGTGAATAAGAATGAGAATTCCAATCCTATTTATAGGTTATAGGCAAATAGAATTCGGTCAGAATTCGGTCAGGGTTTAACTCAAATTTTCAACCGTTGGGCCAAGAAATCAGGAGCTATTGAGCTGGTTGGTTTCATACCAAAAGGGTAACCGGGTTCGGTCCGAGTTCGGCATGAGTTCGGCCCGAGATCGGTCTTTTAGTATGGTAGACTTTATAAATAAATATGGCCTGATTTGGTGGATAGGTTCTTTGGTTTATTTGAGTGGACTAGGTATTTGGTTTATAGATTCTTGGTTTTGCCAGTGCGACTCGGCGTACATCAGTGCTAGACTCAAATAAATGAAAGATTACATTTGAATAGACGCAATACAGATGACATGCAATAGCAGTGTTGAGGCTTTAGATCCGACATATCAATGCATAGTTTAGTTAACTATTAAAATCAAGTTGACTGAGATTGGATGAGCCAACATGCTTGACTTTATCTACATAAGACACCAACTCATACACTTGACACTCTTGTCATCCCTCATACCAGACTATTCAAGTTTCTCATCTATATCTTAATACACTAGCCACTAGGTTACTCGTTTCCTAATTATCCATGATACTTGAGGTACCTCGGATCTGAACACTAAAGTACCCTTCCTATCTAGGTATCTGGATACAAGCCCATACTCTAACATCTAGCAATCACTCTAGGATACTCATATGTATCTTGGTAGAAATATAAACATATAAATACTTCCTACCCGCTATAGAACTAACATACTTAACACTACTATATAATGCTGGTACAATTTTATACATTATATAGTTCACAGATACATAACTACTCCCTTATTCCAATACACTTGCAATTATACCCATACCTACTGACTTACTCCCACACATGTTACTCCTCCTTCCAAACTATCTAGAATACCTGTACTCCAACTTCCCATGATACTCTCTTATATACCTTACATCCATATTATACTGATGCACCTAACTGATACTATTACATAAATAATACTCACTAATACTAAACTAATACACTACACATATTACATATTACATATTACTTATCATAATCTTGATATAACCTGAATACTTGCACTCTCTTGGCACTCTGGTACACAGACTCTAACTTCTTAACACTCATAACAGTGCTCATCAACACACACACTTTGCCACTTCTACTATTGATACTAGCCCACTCACTAATTCACCACATTAACATATCCATACCCTCAAGTACTAGGAGATACACCCATACTAGACATATACTTAACACTATTATGGCCGAGAAGATAGTCACCATATTGACGTTCTCATCCCTCTGTACCTGTTAAAGGCGAGCGAAGTGAGGGTTGAGGTAAAATTTATTGTTTGTTAGTAAAACTAAATATTTTATCCTACTTTTATTAAAATAATATATATTTAATAAAATAAATACTAGACGATGAAAATGTTTCGTTATGGGAATCAGGCCACCACACCAGTTTCCTGCCTTCATTCTAGCAGCTTTCGCCTTCTCCGACTTTTTTCTTGTACATGGGATCGTCGAATCTAGCCCTCATCGTAGTCTACTACTTAGGCGTGATCCAACCTTGTCTGGAGCGATCACGAGTCTTCTGGTCGTTCAACGCATCACGGATCAGCTTGGCGGCCATGGCATAAAATTGCTCTCGATCTGCTCAGTCCGATATCTTGGATAGAAATATATTCTTTACAAGAAGTAAAGTAGTAAGCTATATAATATGTCTGAATTAGATGTTTGATATTAAAATCATACATACTTTTACCTTAAAGTGTGCAAACTATGATGCCTTCCTCTGGTCCTGGACATCTGAGTAGTTGATCCAAGGGCCACCATAGTTGTACCTCAGAAAATGTCTCAATGCCCTCTTTTCCGATGAGGGACGATATCTATACAGAGATAATTACATTCATAAAAAAGTATATATATATATATATATATATATATATATATATATATATATATATATATATATATATGCGTAAGAAAATGTTAACTAATTAACTTACTTTATAGGTCCACTGGCCCAAATCTCCGTCATCGTCTCGTCTGGAGCCGAACACGGAGGATCGCTCTGATACGGAGACAAAGTCGACTCAACCTCCATATGCTCCTCTGTGTCCATGGTACCGCCAGTAGGAGGAAAATAGGACAAAGGAGTAGTCTCAGGCCTAGAATTGCTAGTCCCAGGAGTACTGTCATGTGCGGTCAATGCAGTCAGAGATATGAGTGGTCGAAACACTGGAGTACTCAGAGACAGGTCCAGGACAATTAGCCGGTACCGATGGAGCACTCCATTTAGAGGATCTACCTCTGAATGATCCACGTCATCCTGTCATACTGATAACAACATATGATGATGAAACAAATACACACATACACACACACAAAAGAAACAAATACTTGAAAATACTATATATATATATATATATATATATATATATATATATATATATATATATATATATATATATATAACTGGCACTGTCAAACCTGATCAGGGCTGGCCTGGGTCCGATGGTTCAACACATTGGAGAATACACTGGTAAGCGGTCTCGATCTGACTCGCCTAAACCAATACGGTAAACATCTGATAACATATAAAATTATTATGTGATATTTCTACTTTCTTTAGGATTAGTTAATAATTCATATAACACACACACACACACAAATATATATATATATATATATATATATATATATATATATATATATATATATATATATATATAACATGAGCAAAATAAAATAAATAAGAAAAATATAATACTCCTCACAGGCATAATTCTAAATGGATTATATTTTATTTTCAATTCTCTTCTGAAAATTCATCTTATCCGTCTTCCTCGTCCGCCTCTTCCTCTTCCTCCTCCTCCTCCTCATCTTCACTTTCATCTACTTCGTCATCCACTTCAGATACTTCTACCTCTTCTACGTGTGTCACACCCGATTCCAAATTTGGTATTTCTTGAATTTCTAGAATTTAATTTTTTTGATAATGTATTCTTGTTGTTGAGAGAGACTACCTGAGACCAGTAGAATATCCATTGGCATTGCCATAGACCCAATTTAGGCTCCGCATGTAGAATGGATACTTAGTTCGGTTTATTTGACTGAACCCATGACAAAACCATTTTTCTCTCCTCTTAGTGTATATATATGAGTATTTTCTCTCTCCTCACTCATTTTCTCATTTCACTCTTCTTGCTTCCTTCTTCCTCCTCTCCTTGAAGATCCCTCTAGCCAATCCTAGCCCTAGAAAGAAGTTATTGTGACTTGAACTATGAGAGGTCGAGGCTAGGAGCCACCCAAGGCAAGTACATCTTGCTCAATGGTAAAGCCTGGATTTTTATATTTTTATATATATGTTGTTTTAAAATATATTTGATGAAAATATTCTCATTGAGTTGTTGTTCATATTTAGTTCTTGGAGTTTTGGATTTTGATATGAGTATATTTGAGTAGATCTAAATTTGAAGTTTAGGATTTTCATGGGTTACATATATTTTTCTTGATTTTAATATACTAAAACATGGTATTTTAGAAAAAAACAATTTTTGTAGTTGACGGAGCACTTCATTTCAAGCATTTGGGCTTTTGATTCACTTAATTCAGAGTTAAAATAAAGTTTTTATAAAAAAATAATTTTTGGATTTTTTTTGGAGTTTTTGCAATGGCTGAACCTGCTGTTTGGAGAAGACGAAGTTCTCATGCAGCCAGCATCACATTCTGCCGAGAGTCCTATGCGGCCTGACCTCCAAGCGGCCTGGAAACTTTGTCACATAGTCAATCAGCATGCGTCCATCTTGTTGGATGCATGACTATTTTTTACACTAAGTGTTCTGGGACTAAGTCCTTGAACTCCTTGTGTATTCACTCGCTGAACGAATGGAAAATTCGCTAAGTCCAGAGAACATCCATGCTGCCGAGAGACCTATGCGGCAAGAAGTTCATGCGGCCATGGGCTGTTTCCTTTGGACGCATGACTCTGAACTGTTTGCCATATCTTTTTATGATTCTTGTCTTTATCTCCCTGACACTTTATGGCATGTCATATCTATCACTTTTATTCACTTCTCTGACACGCATTAATAAACCATCACTCAGCACTTGCCCCTAGGAGTAGGTGCATGTTGCCAGTGAGTCTATGCAACCATAAATTTTTGTGCGCATTTTGTGTTTCTTTTAATTATATTTATTTAATATTTTTTTTTTAGTGATTATTACTGTGTGCTTCCTTATGTTGATACAAGTTTATGTTACCAGACAAGTTTTGCATATAGTTCACGAGACAAGTTTATTTACAAGTTCACAATCCTCACGATACCGTAAAATTATTTGTGTATGAAAATCTATTGCATTTGGCATCGAGCAATCGAGTGTGAGTATTGCCCAATGTATCGCGTGTTATGAATTCGATATCTCGAGAAAACTCGTACTCGTGACTCATTATTCTAGGGAGTTCTCAAGTGTCCACGACTAGAGAACTCAAAATAATTTAGTAATGATTAAATAAGATAATATTTACCTAGATCATTAGGAGGAAAGGATATTGCGCTACCGACTACCCTGATCTTTAAGGGCCCCTTGCAGCATGGACCAACCCTGCTAGGTAAGGGCTCCATTACACGACAAGTTTATATACAAGTTTATGTTTATAAAGCAAGTTTATGATAACAAGTTTAAGTTTATGCTTACAAGTTCAATTTATGTTTATGACAAAGTAACAAGTTATGTTGTAGTGATGTTGAATGTGCATTTAAATTTACTTGACAAGAATACCCTTGACCATCCGGGTTAACTGCAGTGCCGGTGGTAGCAATATTCTTAAAATATATATTTAGTAATTACGGCCTGTGACAACCCTAGCTAGTTAATTATTGCAAGTCGTAGAGTTGTTTGGCCGTGCAATAAATGTTGTTACTTCCATTTATAGCTAGCTCTTCTAGTTTCATTTCTCTCAGCACGTTGTGAGAGTCCAAAGTTTGGCTCGGGTGAAGGACTACAACCCCGGTCCATTTTTGGTTTAAGGGTTGTGATTCCGATCCAAAGTAGTTCCTATGCCCTTTTGCCGCTCGTCGCCTTACTTTCCTTTGTAGCACTTGTTATCAGTTCTTCCAGTATATTTTTGAGACAAGTACATTGGTACCATACAAGTCTCGATCCCCATTTATTTTTATTTCTCTTTCCTGCTGTATGTTGTGATATATTTTGTCTATCACCTTGAACTCCTTTATGGTACTTGTTGCTTGGGGTTCTGACCCCACTAGTTTTGTATATCCAAATTTCCTTGAGGAGAACCAGGATCTACCATACTTCCAGCAAGATGGCTCGCACTCGTAGGACTGCGGTCGAAGCTCACGAGTGGGTTTCCTTCCTCCACCCCTAGTAGTGTTATTTTATTTTGTGGTATTTTATCAAGAGGCAGTGTTAGCCCCTTATTTTGAGATTACTTCTCAGACTTCGGTCAATATGATGTATATATATTAGACCATGGCTGGTATATTTGATCATGTATACTCTGCTAGTACAATATTTTGTATTCACTAGCTTCATGATCATATGTGGTATATAATTTGGGATGCCTTTTTACTTTCATATATGATATACTCTTGTACCTGTGTTGATGGATTAAGATACTAGGATTTGTCGGCCTTAGGACTAACGTCATAACATGCTAGAGTCCATCCATTTATCTTCTAGACAAACTTAACACATTACGGCTTACTTCAGTATTCTGCAAGGTGTGGTTGGCCATGTCAGTCCTCGTATTTATCCTGTATTCTGGAAGCGGGGCATGACAACATGATTAGACGTGTAATGAGTAACTTCCGTTGAGTCCACATCTATAATATTTGTTACAAGAGGTAGCTCATCCTCTTGATAAGCTATTTCGTCAACGTCAAAGGTATTTCTAGCTTTAGTCTTGCATACTGCCCACCAGTCCGACCTTGTTGTTCCCTGTATAGGATAAGTTGCAAAGTACACGAGCTGAGCCTGACTTGATAGGACAAATGGTTCGTAGCCTTGATATCGACACCGATAGTTTATATCCACAAAACAATACTTGTCAATTTTCCAATATTGATCTTGGATCGGATCGAACCAATCACACTTGAATAATACGATCTTAACAGGCTTTATGACATAATTATATGTCAACTCTCCAATCTATCGTAAGACGCCAAATAAATTATTGCCTGGATCGACATCTTTGTAGTTTAAAGATTTGATACACTAACAACTATTTTTTGTAGAATCGAGATCCAGGAAGCTCTCTCTTATCTGGGCATTTATTGACTTGAACCTAAACGCATTCACACAGTAGCTTGGCTAGATTTTGATAACATAAATTGGTTCTTTGGCTAGAGTTCTAATAGATTCATTCTTAAGTGTTGTGTCAAGACGATCGACCTAAATACCAAAGAGGTAATATTAAGTTTAATATTTCGTTAATTATTGTGCAAGTTTATACACAAAAGTTAATTACCGAGATCCTTACATACGCGCTCAACCAAGAAGAAAAATGACGTCTCATTTCCTGTTCTACTTCTTCATTTGTTATTTTTGGTCTACCCAACCTCACTTCATCATTAAATGTGCTGAAAAACAACGAAGTATCAGCCGATTAGTATAATAATATTAGTATATACTTTTAAATTGAGATGACGTGAACGTTGACATATTAATTACTTACATGTCTAGCTTTTCCACTTCATCCTCATCGCAGTTGAGTAATATATACAACTGAGCAGCCCTTATCTCGTCGTCATTCATATATCTCTTCTTTATTTTCCCGAAGGCTTTCTAAAAGTATTAAATACTTTCATTATTGCATCAATAGATTCCCGATATCCGTTGTTGTTTCTTGGAGCTCTCATTCTATTAGTAGCAATATGAGACTTGAAATACATCGAACAAAAGTTTAGTTGCCGCTCGAACGGGTACATCTATCGATAACCTACAGGCCCACCAACACGTGCCTCATAGAAAAGATCAATTGACAAATGTTTTATGGAATCGAAGAATCCAGGAGGGAATACCCTCTCAAGCTTGCACAGTATTACCACAATGTCCTTCTCGACGAGAAACTTAGTAAAACAAAGATCTCTGAAGAATATGATAAAATCTGTCAATGGATCCCAAATGACATATGGTAAGAATTTCTGAAATACAATCAAAATTAACCTCTCCATGAATACGTGATAGTCATGGCTCTTCATACCTATAAATTTGTTCTCCTTCGGGTTGATAAATTTTCTCAGATTCGACATGTACCCGTCTGAAAACTTTAGGCCATGAATCCACCAACAAAGTCTACCTTTATCATCCTTGTCCAGTGAGAAAATTGCCTTAGGCTGCTTATACTTCCCATTCCATTCCTCTACCAAATACAATGCATGGCGTCTGCATATATCTTCCAAGTCCAATATGGCATTGGCATTGGCATTGGCATTGTCTTTTGTCTTTCCCTTTACCTTTATCATAATATTTATTATGTTGTCAAACACATTCTTCTTGATATGCATGACATCAAGTTTATGTCTGATAAGATTGTTGCTCCAATATGGAAGGTCCCAAAATATACTCCTCTTTATCCAGTTATGAGTGTGACAAAATCCATCACACTTGTACCCCTTTGTAGGATCTTCGATAACACTTGGTAAATCTTTGAATTCTTTTCATATCGTATCTCCGAGCCACCTTGGTGATGGATTGACCTTCTCGAATATGTCGACACAAAAAGCATTCATGTTCCTCCGGAACGGATGATCCTTCGACAGGAATTATCGATGATAATCGAAGAAGCATGGTTTTTCTTCATGTTTCAAATGGAAAGCCTTAGTGTTGTCCATGCAATACGGATACGAGATACGACATGAGTACTCTATCCCGATAATATTTTATAGGGAAAAAAGTCGTTGATTGTCCACATAAGTGCTGCCCTCATCTAAAATTTTTTCTTTCTGGAAACATCATACGTGATGGTGCCTACTTCCCACATCGTATTCAACTCAACTATCAACAGTTGTATGTACACATCGATGTTCCTCTTCGTATTGTTCGGACCCGGGATGATAACAGTTAGAAACATATACAGAGTCTTCATGCACATCCAAGGCGGTAGGTTGTACGAAGTGATAATTATAGGCCAACACGAATACTGGAAGCCAAAAACTCTGAATAGGGATGAAACTGTCGGAGGAGAGCCCCAATTTGATATTATGTGGATCAGAAGCAAAATTTGGATACTCTCGATCAAAGTGCGTGTATGCTTCTCCATCAGATGGATGATCCAACACTCTTTCGATCTGAATTCGTATGTGCCAACTCATGTTTTCGGCAGTCTCTATTACCATAAACAACATCTGCGACCGCATCGTCAAAGGCAAGTAGTGCATCAAATCGGTCGGCTTCCTTGCACCAACAGGTCTTCAAGTACTAGTTGCCTTGTAGCGATCAGCACCACAAAATTAACACACTTCTTTATCCTTGTAGTCTTTGAAGTACATCATGCACCCATTGCAACATGCATCAATTTTCTCATATTCTAGCCCGAGCGATCTCACCATTGTTTTAGATCGGTAGAAGTCTGTAGGTAACTTGGCACCTTCTGACAAGATCTCTATAATCAACTCGATCAGTCGGTTGTAGCATTCTTGCGACATGTTAAAATATGACTTGATGCTCAACGGTCTTGTAACCACCTTCAATAGTGAATAATCCTCACAACCAGGATATAATATAGTCCTTATAATCTCCATCAACTCTATGAACTTTACAACATCGATATTCGGTTCCTCCAATGTATCATGATTGTCCGAATGGAAACTAGGTCCCACATCATCAAAAACCATGTTCATCCACCGGTCGTCGTAATCAGCGTGGTAGTGGACATCCATATACGACTCAACATAAGGCTCCGGCTCCGATGCTAAATGCACAAGCTCTCTGTATGAGGTCCACTGATAGTAATTCGACGTAAAACCCTTTTTATACAAATGATATGTCACATCCACTTCTTAATGATATTTTAAGCTGCAACATCTCACACACGGACACTTAACTTTGGTGCCGTCCATGTACTCGGGGTACGCTTAGGTGAATTGCAGAAACAACTCTATCTTCTTTATGAATGTTATTAGGATAACGATTGTACAACCACGAACGATGCCACAAGTAGTAATTCATATCCATTATTAGATACATCTGTAAAGATTGATACACATTATTCAAGTATATCGTCTAAATGGATAGATACATAAAGCAATATCTTACTTACCCATATAATTAAGCTAAGAAGGTTATTCTACCCCATGTTGTGATGAAACTCTACGCCATCGACATTCTTCACCCCAGTTGGGTGGGTATGTAAGCTCCCAACTCACTTTCTTAGTTTAGTTGTGCATGATTGCATGAATGATGAATTGTGGTGAAGACTATTACTTTAATTCATAAATGGATAGTGAAAAGCCAAGAATTAGGTGTTGGTAATACTTCTTGATAATTTGGTCTCCTTTTATGTCGGACACATTGGATTTAATACTTTGGGTTCTTATTTAACTATATTCATTGTATATATATGGATGAGATACATACATTTTCAAATAGGTACAAAAAGTAGTTACCTATGTTGCATGAATATGGTCACAAATGCAAGCATAAACAAGATACCGGGGACACCATTTTTCCTTGTGTCTTTGCAACATAGCTCTATAGCTCACGATACATGTGAACTGAAGGAGCTTAACTGTGCATGAGCCTATGATACATGTTAACCGAAGGAGCTTAACTGGTCATACTTGTCATTCTTCAGAATGCAGTCTACCTAGTATAGGCCAAAGAGTATATGTTGGCTAGGTATCCAACCTAGCGTTAAGGTATGGTTCTGTCACACCCTGCTCCCAAAATACTGATAAATACGAGAAATAACATGGCCAATCACACATTGCAGAATACCGAAGTAAGCCACAATGTACTGAGGTTGTCTAGAAGACATATGGGTGAACTCTAGCATGCTATGATATCAGTCCTAAGGCCGACAAATCCTAGTATCTCAATCCATCAACACAAGTACAATAGTATATCATATTTGAAAGTAAAAATGCATCCCAAATTACATACCACATATGATCATGAAGCCAATAAATTAAAAATGCTGCACAAGCAGAATATTATTATATATGATCAAATATACCAGCCATGGTCTAATATATACATCATGTTGACCGAAGTCAGAGAAGTAAACTCAAAATAAGGGGCTAAAACTGCCTCTTGCTAAAATACCACAAAATGAGATAACACTACAATGGGTGGAGAAAGAAAACCCACTCGCGAGCTTCGGCCGCAGTCTTATGAATGCGAGCCATCTTGCTGGAAGTGCGGTGGATCCTGGTTCTGCTCAGAATAATCTGGCCATACAAAACCATTGGGGTCAGAACCCCAAGCAACAAGTACCGCAAAGAAGCTCAAGGTGATAGACCCAACACATCACATCATACAACAGAAAAGAGATATATAAGAATAAATAAAGG